>CM067476.1:6853274-6891117 GCA_034552555.1 Semaprochilodus insignis | reverse complement strand
TATATATATATATATATATATATATATATATATATATATATATATATATATATATATATATATTATAAATGGGTTTACAGAATTCTGAAATGAAACTATTCAACTGTGTTTGTAACTGAATAACAATAGACAGGACAGTTTTTAAAGTCATGAAAACTAAATCAAAACTATAATGTCTGCTGCAGAAAGAACTAAACCAAACTATAATTGTGGAGAAAAGGACTTTTGACGTTTTCATATTTGTGATGCATGAATAACAGGTTACAAATAGAGCCCTTCTGCATCTTCGGCGTTGGTCTTTTTTTAGGGAATGCTTGCTCCCCATAGTCTACTTAGCATTCAGCAGACCTGAACAAAACTATAGTCCAACTTGGGATTAGTCTAAGTACGGGCTGGATTCTGACCAAAACAGATGAGTACCTGTTGGCAGCAACAGCGAATGGAAATGAAGAGCAATGCTAAAAATAAAGGCTAAAATGAAATAATGCATGATTCCTGTATGGCATACAAACACAGCAAACCATGGACCCACACAGTGTAGTATATCTAATACACCGCATTTCACTTAAATAATTAAACAGTGTAGATTTTTGCTTTTTTTGCTAATCAAGTTTTGAAAGATGTTTCTGTATGCTTCAGAATTCACCCCGCTGCCGCCAATGGCACTCACATCACAAATATAGGCAGGTCAGTCACACTGATAGCCATACATATGGGTGCACAATATGAACTGTGGTCATAATACTGTATTAGAAGGCTGCGTGGAAGTGTGAATGATCCCCCAAACAAAGCTCAAAAACAGTATCTGTCCAGTTTCTTGTCAACTGCATTGTATTTGGCAAATTGTTCGTATTTCATGGGAAAATAAAGTAACAAGCTGTTTGCCATCTTGAGCATGCCAAGGTGAAAACTGTCTAATGAATTTACCGGTGGCCCATCTTCTCCAGAATCCCCTTTATCTCCAGGGCCTCCAGCAGGTCCAGGGTTTCCACGTTCTCCTTGACGTCCAGGAGCCCCTGGATCTCCTCTTAGTCCAGGTGGACCCTCCTTTCCTGGGGTACCTTGTGGACCAGGCTCACCAGTAGGACCCTGGGAGAAGCAATGAGGCCAAATAGCATTTAAGCAATCTTCTTTCATTTTAGTGACACTTTGGGTACAAAACTTTAAGTCAAAACTCTTTGAACTCTTTATATCTGTTATTTCTGATAGAACTTGGCCTGTGACTGAAAGCTCTATTGGGGGAGCACTCACAGCAGAGCCTGGTGGGCCAACTCTTCCTGGAGATCCTGGGAAACCACTGGGGCCCTGACGACACAAGCAGAAACAGTACAGACTGGGGGTGAGGGATTAGCATTTATAAGTTTATCCTCCAGAGCAACTGTGGCAAGACTTACGGCGGCCCCCTGAGTTCCTCTGCCTCCTTTCGGTCCAGCTACACCAACCGTACCCTACAGTAAAACAACAACAACATAAACATAAACACTTTTTATTACAAGTGTCATATACATCAGCATGACTGTAATATTTAATTGCCACATTTATGAACGTGATAACTATCCCCACTATACCACTGTAGAGGAAAGTTTGTCCTCCAAATCTCCTGACTTACCTTAGCTCCAGGTTTTCCAGCCATTCCTTGAGGCCCTGGGGACCCCGATTCACCCTTTGCACCTGGCTCTCCTGTCTCACCCTTCACCCCAGGCTGACCATCAGGACCCTGCAGAACAAACAACCAATACAATGGCAGTTCTTGTAAATGACCAAAGTGTTTGAACAGACAGATGGATGGATATACTCACAGGAGGCCCAGCAAAGCCAGCAGCACCAGTAGGGCCAGGCTCACCAGGAGAACCCTGAAATGCACATCAGTGGAACACAAGATTATCATAATACCAACATGTAACCAACATTCTGTAAGGCATGTGTAATACTTTCTAAAGCACACTTACAGCCGATGCTCTGGCGCCTTGTGGTCCAGCGGGTCCTCTGGGCCCTGGCTCTCCCTGAAATTAAGCACAGAAGATCTTGAATCAATAAGGAGAATATGCAAAGGTCTGAATACATGGGAGTCTATAAGGTTTCATTAAATAAAGTCGAGTATAATAGGTTAAATATAGTCCTGTTGCCTTTTCTCCAGCTGGTCCAGCTGGCCCTGAGGGTCCAATAGGTCCAGCAAGACCCTACAGCAAAAACAACTCTGTTTTAGTACTTATTGCATATTCATTGTTGCATTGATATTGCGTTTTGATGCATTTATATTGCTTACTCGAGCACCATCGTTGCCAGCAGTTCCCTCAGCCCCTTTTTCACCGATTGTGCCCTGAAACAACCAAGCATGGCAAATGAAGATGAAATTTCTTGGTTATCTTGAAACTTTTAATGTTCGATATAATTATGATTATAGAGATATATTATAGAGACATATATAAAACATCTACAGAATCTGTCTTCTTCTCTTCATCCATGCCTATTATTCATACTTACTACAAACAGACACCCATCTTTTTTCAAGCATTTGCTTCTGGCCTTTCATTTGTCAACTATTACTTCAAGCTGTAATCCAAAGATCTTTGACTTCAGTTTCAACACATACACGTTCTCCTTTAGGTCCAGCAGGTCCTGGGATCCCTCGCTCTCCAGGCATTCCTTGTAACCCAGGAGGGCCTGGTTCTCCTAGTGTTCCTGCCGGTCCAGGGCTACCCTGAAGGGCACAGATCAAGGCGCAATTACAGGACATGCCACAGGTACCATTTACCTACTTCTACTTTTTTCAGGGTCTTCAAACATTCACTGGCAGACTGTCCATCGGTTTCATTGTTAGTGTAACTATACAGTTAAGCTCTAAAATACCTGAAATGGTGTAACTGAAATCATTACACCCACTGGCATTCAGGGAATCCCATGTTGGCTGGCTATTCCAGCATTGGCTAGCTGCTAGCTCACCTGCAATAGCGGATGCTAGCTTTAAAGGCAGGTTTGATTTTACAATTCATCTTTTGGAAATGTACTCTTTCACACATTAAGTGAGATCTGCCACATCTCCTCCACCAGAATGCCTCATATTGGTGATGATCAAATCTCACAAAGATAACGTCTTCCTTAAATCCAGGAATTACGATAAATAAACAAAAGGTTTTTGGTGTTCCCAAAATACCTTCTAGTGTCTAGCTTATAGTATTCAACTGTGTGAGTTATTAAATGAAATTACAGCAATTATTGTTATTATTATTATTATTATTATTATTACAAGTGACTGCAAACTTTTGAATGCTAATGCATGATGGTAAATTGGAGTCATTTGGAAACTGTATGTAAATAAGGTACTTGTGCTCAAGAGCTAAGCTGATTCATAAACTGCACTCAAATCACACCTGTTTCCTGAATCAGATGTGGAGTAGTTTGTACGTTATTACTGCAGAGTCAGTCTGAAGTTATTCCTACACAGCTTTAACGAAAGCACTTAAGCACTTCAAGTTCCCACTACTGTGATGCCTGTCAGAACAACACACACACCACAGAACAAACTGAAGCCAGAGAGGGAGAGATAATGTATACTTGATCACAGAGAGTGAATATCTGAGAGACTGACCTTAGGTCCATCAGGGCCAGGTGTTCCTGCACTTCCCTTTGGCCCAGGTAAGCCATTAGGTCCTGTATCTCCTCTCTCTCCTGGGGTCCCCCGCTCACCCTAAGGGCCCAGTAAAATGAGCTATCAGTCATATAATAACTACATTCAGTGAATAATGTTTTGCTTGTTCAACACTGCATAGAAAGTTTAGCATCAACTTACTCTCGGACCAGTTTGACCAGCAGGACCTGCTTCGCCGTGGACTCCCTAAAAGGAGAACAAAGCCATGGTAGTATGTTTATCATACACAGCACCCAGCAAAACCATACTATTCAACAAAAAAGATACTCACCTCATCACCTGGTTTTCCTGACTCTCCAGGTGGGCCTGCGGGTCCTGGTAAACCCTAAAAAGCAATTTATAAAATGTATTATTATAAGTTATTGCTGTTGGTACAAAGTAATGTGCTTTTTTTCCTTGTAACAAAGTAATGCAGCATATTATGATTTAAATTCTCGTAATGATATTACAGTCACTCACTTAAAGCCCCACTAAAAATACTGTATTTAAAATGTTTATATGACAGTAAACTTAACTTCTAGCAAAGCCTGAGTGAGAAATAAGCTATAAATATGATAAAGCACGACCTGAAAATGCTGATCAGACCTATCTAAGAACGGGGTGGACACAGCTAATGAGAAGTTTGATTGACAGCTCCCTGTCCAACACTCCAAGCCTGCTCCGCCCCTCATACAGAACTACAATCGTTATCCAGCTTTTATAACTGTACCCAAAGTCACAGACGAACAGACATGCAGACAGACGGACAAACTAACAAATAAACGGACAGGTGGATGGTGAAACCGACAACCAGACAGACAAAGCAACACGTAAATGGAGGAATGGACGAATGAACAATGTTTGTGTGTGGATAAACAAATGAACCGGCTACAGGCACTAGAGGCAGATGGCCTACTTTGCTAACTTTTGGTCATGCTGCGTTAGCTTTAGCTTGCTAAATTCCTCTGACTCTAAGATTAGATTAATATTGCCCAGTTTACATTGAGAGGAGAGAAATATGGTAAAATACAGCAGAAGTTTATTGTACTTTATGAAGATTTTCATGAGACGTACATGTATATTGTGGTCAAAATGAACAACTTGATTAAGAAAAACAGATTTAGGTGGCGCTTTAATAAGAGTTACCAGTCCATCACAGGGCAGACACACAACTAGGTGTCATTTAATATCTCCAACTCACCTGACCACATATCTTTGGGCTGTGGAAGAAAACCCACAGAGGCACAGAGAGATCATGCACACTCCACACAGAAATGACCCTGGCTAGGTAATCAAACCCAGTGTCTTTCTGCTCTGAGGCGACACCACTACCCTCTGCACCCCCATAATCTGTCAATTTATTTTATCACTGATGGATGGATAACGTTCTAAAGACGAGCGAGTCACAACTGCATGAGTTTTCACTCGAACTGCTCTGTAAGCTTTACATTTCATTCATAAAAACTGCGTTGCTTAAATTTGATTTACGCTGTTCATAGAGGCTACTTTCTCGGTTTTAAAACCTCTTCAGCTGTTCGTCATTTTATGAATAACTGGCTGTGTCTTGCTTAAAGGCAGGGACAGAGGCAGACCTTTTAAAGGATGTTTGCTGGCAATTTCTTTCTAAATAAATCACTGAAAATGAATACTGGACTTGATCCTGTGTACTTTTCAGCTGGTATAAATGCTTTTAGGTTTTAGAGAGTTATGCACTGAAGTACTGAGCACTGAGATTATTTTCCAGGATTGAATGTCCCATTACAGGTAAAGAGAAGTGATTTGTATTTGATTTTTTAAATGACTATTCCAACAGTGTTGCTTATACATCATTTTTTGAGTGCAGTCTTGTTTGTCAGAAAGAAACAGAACAACACCCATATCACCATATCTATGATAATAAAGTCTCTTAATAAACAATTATTGACAATTTATGACATAATTATTTGCTTGTGTTACTCCATAATTAAGAGATGAAGGAGCTAATTGACTCTGTTCTCTGCTGGTTATTGCTGTTATTTCTAAATCACCTTGAACATAAGAGCCTACTCTTAGTTGGACTTCGAAAAAAAAGCATTAGTATGTTTACGCAGTTTCAAAACAAATGGATGCACTCACCAGGAGGGCAATCGAGCCACAATAACACTCAAACCTTTTCTCATGTGCGTTTTATTTATCAGCATTTTACCCATGGTTCATTCTACACACCTGAAAGCCTGTCAGACCAGGAGGACCCTGCTCTCCTCTCTTCCCTGGTGTACCCTGGAAATAAATGATAAGTGATATATGATAATTATTACAGAAGTAGATCTGCTGACTAGAACAGATAAGTCCACTGGAATATCAGGCACTTCATAACATATCATAACATACTCACAGGTGGTCCAGCAGCCCCTGCAGGTCCCTCCTCTCCATCTTTCCCATTGGCTCCCTGAAAGAGTGAAACAGAGTTCATTTCTATTCCTTTCAAATTTCCTCTGTTCCAAGATAAATTCACTAATGCTGTGATTAATGACAACACTCAATACTCACTCTCTGTCCTGGAACTCCTGCGGATCCAACCTCTCCTGCTTTTCCTGGATCGCCCTGCATATCATCAACAAATAGCACACCTCAATTAATTAACTAACGTCGTAAGCTGAAAGTAGATAACTAGTAGATAAGTAGATAACTAAAGACTGAGGAGTCAGAACCTGCAACTCTCATATCATAATTGTACACATCACCATCATGTTATTTTAATTTTTTCGTATTATCTGCTTATTATAATCAAATATAATGAACTCGTCTACAGTATTAAACAGGTTTTGTAAAGGTGGTGGTGGTGGATTACACTGAAGCCTTTAGGACCAGGTAGACCCATGGGCCCTGCTAGGCCTCTGACTCCATTGGACCCAGCAGAACCAGGATGACCATCATCTCCTGGGGCTCCCTGCACAGAACAGTTCATAATGCACACGCTGAAATTTTCACTAGCACTTATTAAAGGCCTGTCTAATCAAAACTAGACTATCATGCTGGAACACACAAATGATGTCTACAAAATACTTACAGCTGTGACTAAATTATGAACTTTATTCACACGGTAATCATTCAAATTATAATGCATTCATGTATTAATATAGCTTAGCCCTAGCCATTATATTAGCATGTCATGTGTTCTATTGTAGCTGTAAAACATTATATCTTTTAAATTACCACTCCATTCATAATTGAACTCATTTATGAGTTAATTCAACTTGATGTAATGACTTGCCTGAGGTCCAATTTTTCCTTCCGGTCCTTGAAGCCCAAGAACTCCAGTCAGACCCTTGAAAAAACATGTTTAAATGAACAGCTAAATTCCTCTCTGCTACATCTGTAGCAAAAAGTTGATTACAACATACAATAATGTTGATGTGTTTCCCTCAACAGAAAAGCCACCTGTCAGTTCTACCTGTCTTCTGTTGTAAGTGTTTTACAGGTGATCCAGGTTTCTGTTTAATTCCAAGTACAGGGAAACTATTATCCACAGTAATCAGTAGGAGTGCAATGATTCTCTATATCCATGTTCGGTTGGGACCTAGATTTCTGAGTCAGGGTTCGCAGCAGCAGAAACGATACATCCATAGTAATCATAATCATATTTGTGGTATTAATTTAAAGGGTCTGGCACCTTGATTACAAATTATCCTAAAGATTTGATCATTCACAAAACTTTTGAAAAACAGACTTTTTGAAAAACAAGATTTCAAATGGTGTAAAAAAGCAGGAAAAGCTCCACTTCTTTGCCTGATTAGGACTGCACAGCGACTGGCACCAAGGTAGCATCAGCAACATAATAAAACAGCAGCAGGATTTTTTAAGTTTTTATTTTCTGGCAGAAGTCGGAGCTTGAATATGTATGAGATATCTGTTTACGGAGTGGTCCTAACAAGGAGTGACTACATTACACGCAGTGATGAGTCATAGTAACTCATGCAAGTAGGAATCATTCAAATCTTAGCATTGGACTGCAAATTGAAGTACCTATTGTAAAGCATTCACTGCAAAAACGGCACATGCAATACTAAATGCGTGCAGTACAGGAATTTTACCAAGGATAAAAGACGTTTTTATAATGCTAGCTGGCCCACCTGCCCACTCTCTGTCAATCAGACAAAAGTAAAGCAGCTGAGGAAAACCAGCCCAGTTTAAATTGGTTCAAGGAATCACTTGACGTTAGCATTTTCTAATATAGTCCTGAAAACCTCTACTACAACCGAGGATTTGCAGGAAAGGCAAAACTCTCTACTGAAAAAACAAAAATTGTTCTTTATTTGGCAGTCAAAAGCACATTCATGAAGGACCCTATACCTAAAGGCAAAAACAGAGTAACAAAATACGTTGACAGCCCCTTTAAAAGTGACACACTTTGCAAGAAAAAGCATAATAGGTGTTTCCCTACCCTTGCGCCTGGAATGCCTGCTTCCCCGGGACGACCAGGATCCCCAGCAGCACCTTTAGGCCCTGAAGAGCCTGCTAGGCCGCGTTCACCTTGTGCACCCTGGGGATAACACATTAACAGACAATTAGGATGCAACCTAATAAGTGAAATAAACTGCAGTGGAGTGAAGATGAAGGGGATCAGTGGAGTGGGACATGTAAAAAACAACTGGAACCTTGCTTACCTTAGGTCCAGGTAGGCCATCAGCCCCTGGGAAGCCACGATTACCTGGAGCACCCTGAAGAAATGAGCAAAAATACGTAGATTTAACACAATAAAGTTTTAACATTGCTCCATATCACAACTGACCAATATACTGCAGATGTAATCAACTACAATTTACAGTGCACCATGTCATCCTTTCTATTATACCATTTAAAACAATTCTTTTTTTTATTACCACAATAGTGATTATTAAACTTTACACAGTTCAACTAATTAATTAGTCTATGAGTCTATGTATATATTTAACACAATATGCTGTTATTAAGTTATACTCGAAATAACAAGTTACAAAGTAAAAGATACAACAGGCTGCTATCAACTGTAATCTGTAATGACTTAGAGTGAATTATGATAATAATACTATAATCATTCATGGTAAATCAGTCAACTGTTGGCCTTACTCTCTCTCCAGCAGGGCCAGGTGGCCCCAAAGCTCCTGGATCTCCTCTCGGACCCCTTTTCCCTTCTTCTCCCATTGGACCCACCTCACCTTGAGCACCAATTGCTCCCTGTGACACAGACAAGCTTTATCAAACCATCAATTAGTAATTAAGCAAGTAACAACTGAATCAATTGTTGGAGCTGTTCTGTAGTTGTTCTATTCATTGGAGGATGAATAATTGGCCTTAACAAATACCCCAGATTATTGTTTCAGAAAGGAATGTTTTTACAACGCACAATTTCTCCTTTAGGTCCAGCCTCTCCTTTGAACCCAGGGGAGCCCAAGTCACCCTATGAACACACAAATACATATACATCTGTATTATTACATGTTAGAAAAATAAAACCAATGATTATAAACGCACCACAAAAACAAAGCGATTGACATTAAAACCTCAAGTGTATTTACTGAGCTATCATGCGATGGATACAAAATGCTTTACCCAACAGCACCTTTTAACATAGACACTTTGTTAAAAGACAACATGGAACACTGACTTTCCAAGTGTAAGGAAAATGTAGTTGTCCACTAAATTAGGTGAACAAAGGCTGCAGTTCAGCATATCCCATTAACAAGAGTGTCATTACCACTTGACCTTTGACCCCCACAGGTCCAGTAGTTCCCTGTGGCCCAGGTGGGCCAGGCTGACCGATCAGTCCAACTGGACCCTGCACGCCGGGTACCCCCTATGAGATATCACAGAAAGTCACTTCACAAGTGCCAAAAAGCAAAACCTGACTATAGAAAATGACTTAGTTTACAACTAAGCAAAGAGCAGCTTGCTGGATAAGAGGTGAGAACTTACTGCTGGCCCTTTGGATCCAGGAAGACCATCCGTACCTGCTGGTCCCTGGAAATGACAACAATATTACATCCATCAATAAGTTTGAACACACAGATGTAAGATTATGAGGGCAGGTGAGACAAGGCAAACCTGGTTGCCTTGAGCTCCAGGTAAGCCTGCACGTCCTGATTCTCCTCTGGGGCCCTGTGGCCCACTGGTGCCTCGGGGTCCTGTGGCTCCTGCCTGACCCTGTATAATCACAGTAAACAAGATCACGCCTGAACATTTGTTTGAAATCATTGTTGTTTCAGTGATATTAAATATGTTCTAGTACGATGTTGATATTCTGCAAGTTTAACATAACTTGTGGAAAGCTGTAAAAAGCTGGAAATATTTAATAATTATTCTTTAATAGCTGAGAAAGTTGTACAGCGTCAAGAACGAACTTTCAATAAAAACGAATATGCATAATGTTTAAAACACAGTGACTAAGCCTTGCTAATCAAACCCTGTGGATAAAAATCATTAACTGTCCTACTAGAATTGCTAGAATATACAGTTTCAGTTTATTACTTATTAACTTATTTACCTGTTTTAGCCAGGTTATCATTCCTCATTGCACACAAAATATTTAACTTTGTGAATAAACCATTAGTGTACCAGTGACTAGCTTTTGGCATTTCAATCTACACTGTATTTGTTGTTATTGAATAACGATTATTATATGGCAAGTGATTATAGTTCTAATATAATCATTAATTCTTGACTTCTCATAAAACTTGACGTATTAAGTAAAACGACCAATAACCAGCATGTTCAAAAAAAGAATGCAGTCATGCTAACCTTTGATCCTGGGCTACCTGGAAAACCTGGAGCTCCAGTGATTCCCATGGGGCCCTTTGAGGAGTACAAAACAGTTACTTGAGGACAAATCAAAACTCTTGCATTGTCCATAACATGTGATTCTTGTGTAAGAGGTAAAACAGAAAAAGCCATTTTACGTACCAATGGACCCAGTTTTCCAACATTTCCAGCAATACCACGTTTTCCCTACAACATACAGAATTCTGAGTTTATTGCCCTTCCAAACAAAGCGAAATAATACACTGTACAGCTACACCTTATCTTACCACAGGTCCGGTGGGGCCAATCCGACCCCTTTCTCCAGGCATGCCAGGTGGACCCTGTAAAAGTGTAATATAATTACTGAAATGTACAAATTCTATAGGGTCACAGTATTTCAATTATACTGCACAATAACCTCATAATGTTGTGTACACTCTTCATTTAGAATTGATTTACATAAATGCAAAATCGTATTGTGTTACATACCGGTTCACCAACAAGCCCCATTGACCCAGGAACACCTGATTCACCCTAAAATGAAACAGGCACATTTCAACACTGCTGCCGCACATTTTTTACAAACACAGCTCACAAAATGTCAGTTTTTTAAAAATAAGTAAGTAAAGCTAAGCATCCTGTGGACTATTAAGAGCAAATATGACATATTCTAACCTTTGACCCAACAGCACCTGGCTCTCCTTTTTGGCCTGATGGACCTTGATGTCCCTGAAATAATGAAAAGATCCAACAGTTTTCAAAATGCCTGCACCAGCGTTACTTATTTACTCAAGACAAGAAGTTACAATAAGCAGTTAGATCGATATGTGGTGTACAATCATAGCTCAGATCACAGGTGCAGATCCTAAACTTTAAACCAACATATGTTTATAGAATATTCAAGGGGATCATTTATTTAGATTTCCGTTTGCTGAAAGAAAACTATTCTGTTTTGTGGTAAGAAAACTTTATAATGCGTTCACTTATTAAGACTGAAACAAAAGATCAAAGTCAGGAGCAAAGCCCTGAACCTGCTGATAACAAATGTTAATCAAATGTAAATGTAACTTAGATTTTTAAGTCTGTGTAATTCAATACGTTATTACATAATAACACTTCAATAGTACAATTAAGCAAATGTAATAACTCTTTTTAAATCATAACTGGGGGGAGTTCTACTCAGAATGTATTTTCTGCATGGGAATAAATTGTGAAATTCCACTGGCTGATTCATGGATGTAATACAACACTCAAACATTTTAAAGCTGTGGGGGTTATCACAAGTCAAGAACACCTATAGCTCACCCTGCTGCCTTTCATTCCTGGTTGGCCTGGTAATCCGGGAAATCCTCTGGCCCCCTTAAAGCCAAGAATCATACTGTCAGGATCAGTCCTGAGCTTTTACACACAACACAAATGCACTGAGCTCTGCCTTATGAATATAATGGAATAATGGAATAAACTTACTGCAGAGCCTGGAAATCCAATCTCTCCAGTCTTTCCTGAAGGTCCAGGTTCACCCTGACACAAAGAGTACACTTGTTACTCATAAGTAGGTAAATGGTACAAACTAGTTAATTTGTGATACATTACTGGCCATTATCTACAACCTACATGTTGCCCTATTTAACAAAGTTCAATCTAAATATCTAATAATATATCTAAATATTTTCATTTGCAATACTTTTTTGAATGTGCACAAGGTAGCTGCTAGCATAACATTTTATTATATGTCAATATTACATACACTGTAAAGTGTTCATTTCAGTAGAATAATTCTAAATTGCCATTAATTAAAGATGTGACACCATGCACATGCAAATGACATGACTGTAGCATTAACTGGCACTTAATCTAATCTAAATTCTATGGCTGAGCTACCCATGAAAATACAAATATCAGATCAGCACTGGCTGATACTGAATATTCTACAAAAACCCTTTTTTAAATACTTGCACGTCTAATTTACACAATGGCTCTTTTAAAAAACCTCCACTGCATGGTTCTTTCTTCATGTTGCTTCAACTGACTCTCAATTTTTAATAGAAAATCATGAAGATATTCTTGTGTTGATAACCTCTGTACAGCGAGAGGTGAGATTTGTTGTGATGTGATGTAGGAAAGAAAACTGGCTATTCTACTTACATCTGGACCAGGCTTTCCAGAAGGACCATCAGGGCCCCTTGGACCATGAGGACCCTGTTAAGAAAAGTAAGCTTGTTAATATTTTCATAACATCTATTGCCCAAAACCTTTATACCTATGAAGTGATCTTGCACCTTAATTTACTTATCCAATTGAAGCGCCAATTCCGATATCAGTAGATACCGAGTGACGATCTGATATCAGTGCTTTTTGAAACGTTATTTAAAATCAGTGTATCTGTATACCTTACTACGTCTAATATAATGCTATAACTAAGACAAACGAATGATAAAATACAAAAAACATTTGAATTAAAACTAAGAATAAGGTATTATTAAAACTGTATTATTAACGTGCTTCTAGAAATCGCAATACCAGTGTAAAATTTTCAGTGCAACAACAAAGGTAATCTTTATACTGTTTATACTGTTAAAAATAAATATAAACTAATTCTACTTAAACTGATTTTTAGAATGTGGCTCCCTTACTATTAATTTCATATTTAATTCGCATTATTCTGATTTAATTTGACCACTTTTTGACTTTAATTTGACTAACTTTTTAACCCAGATGAAAGTGATAACACAAAAGCATGAATAGTTTTGGCTTGCAAAGCTGAAGGGAAAAGTTTTACACAGGCCTTTTATTCTGACACACCGCCGTACAGAGAAATGAGCAGGACAGATCTCACCCTTGTTCAATTTCCTTTAACAATGACATTTCCCTCTGAGGGGTTTGCATAATTATTATAATTATTAAATGTATGAGCTTTTGTTCTACTAATAAAAACACAACATTTTTACATTTATTGTGGAATAATACGTTTCAGGTGAGCCACAGCCGCTGCTAAGAGACAGTGCTGAATGCATATCGGACACGTCTGGCTGACACCTGATTTGAGTAAGAAGTTCAGTACTGAATTTAGAAGTAAGAGCCCATTTCCATTTGTACAATTGGTATACTGGTGCCAATCCAAACCTCTGTGCATTACTAGTCAGCGGATGTGCTAGATACCAGTTACATTAATCTCTTACCATGGATCCAGGATCACCCGCATCTCCTGGGGCTCCCTGTGCTCCAGTAGGGCCCTGAGAGACACACAGAGCACAGAGAACTTTGGTGCACAGCCACCTGTCTAGATATAATATAATCTCCCTTAGAGACCTGGAGATCTAGGTTACTGATAGATGCTGGTCTTACTGGTGGTCCTGCTGGTCCTGGATGTCCTCTTGGTCCTGGTTCACCCTAATAATTAATCAATGACCAACAAATATGGATTATAATTCTTGAATAGCCTTTCAGACCTGAGTACCAGTTAATGAACAAGATAGCTATTAATAAATCTGGCTTTACCGGTGATCCAGAGACTAATCTTGCCGGCCCCAACTTCCCATCATGGAATCCTGAAGCCATATGAGAGGCAAACTGACTCTGCAAAACAATACACTGGAATTACTAAAATTCAGTTGCAATACAGTCATTTGGTATATACTGACAATTTTTTACAATTTATAATGTAAAAAAATAAATAAATAAATAAATACTAATAGTTATTATGAATACGCTACGCTATAGTGAGAGAAGAGTGTCAGTATAACAGTGCAAGATTATAAGAGTTCTAAATTCCCATCTATTAAAAGTATGACATTATGAACATACAAAAATGATATGACTGTAGCATTAACAGGTACACTAGTATATCACATCTAAATTCTATGGCTAAATTACCTTCAAAAATAGGTAAGGTAAAATACTACCTTGGTTGACAATGAATATTATCTTTGCAGAAACTTCCACTGCATGATTCTAATGTTGCGTTTCCCTAACTCTTTTTGGCATTCTAATTTTTAGAATATCATAAAGATACTCCTGTGTTGATAACCTCTCTGCAGTGAGAGGTGAGATTTGGTGTAGCGGTGGTGATGTAAGAAAGAAAGTTGTTTGTTCTACTTATATCTGGACCCGGCTGTCCATACACTGACAGTTTTTACAACTAATAATATTTAAAGAAAACTGCAGATTCAAGTTGTGTGGCACTTTATGGGGCACTTTTTCCATTGTCCCTGCCAGATGGTAGCAAGGTCATGCTTGTGTTCCAAACCAAGACTTCCACACTACCTATATAAAACAAACCATCACAAACTGCTGCCCACAGCCATTTACCAAGTGGTTCAAACACATTTAACATGGTGTGAAGGATGGTAACATGGTCTTGGCACATTTCAGAAAAAGAACTGCAAGTTTTATAGCCTCTTTTGTGCATTTGCTAAACAAAATACAAAAGTATTGACACTGTCACCAGGCAATAAGAGAACACCCTACGCCCGAAACCTATTTATTATTCCATTTCCTACAATCAATCTCAATCTTGATTTACAGTATCTGTAATCTTTCAGAATTTCCATTCCAGCTGAGACAAAGCTAAGCACGGTTGGCTGTCACTTCTCTGTGACTGTGTCGTTTGTGACACTTGGGACCACTGTCCAAAAATTCATCAGTTTGTTCATCAATCAATGTTTTCAGTTAAACAAAACAGGAAAAAATATTCAAAATTATTCTAATATGAAAATCATATGCAATTTTACTGGTTTCAAACATTAGAAGGAAGCTTTGAAGCCATGTTTGAGATGCATTCAGAGTAATGAATTGTGGTAATGAATTGCAGATGAATCTGAAGGAACACAAAAAGTTAACATAACATTTATATCCAGAATACCCCATATTTCAGAAGTGCTTGAGCCAGATAAAACTGACAACTAAACAAGTAATTGCAGTATACTGTATTATTTATAATTTAATACATCTGTGTTGATCCCAAAAAACAATATACAATACAATAGAATACACTTTCTAAAGATACTTTTTGGTTCCAGTTCATAATGTTTAAATTTACTCATTACAGCATCCAAAAGAATCAAAATGTTACTGTTATTGATTCCAAACTTTTCAACAGTAGTTGACTTCAGTTTAAATTGTTTATATTTATTGTTTGTATGTATCCTTGAGCATTAGGCAGTATATGAACAAGAATGATCATGATATGAGGTTGATCATGAATTACCCCTTACATAAAGGCGAAACACTCACCCCTGGTAATGAAGGCTGTCCTGCAGGACCAGCTTCACCTGGTGCTCCTGGCACACCTGGTTCTCCATCAAAACCAGGAGGACCTGGTACACCCTTAATAGGAGAGAAAAGTGTCAGTATAACAGTGCAATCAGAATTCCTGTTTCCAGTTTCCACTTTGCTGTTGATTCTCAAATTCTATCATAGCCTAATATAGAGCACAAGCCACCGGGCTTCAGCCTCCACCACTGTGCCTGGTTTGAAGGGCAAATTAAGAAAATGCTGTTAATAATAAATCAAGTTAGTATCTTAATAAAGCCCTACATTTGACAGTATTCATAAGTGAATATCAGTGAAGAAACAGCAGTGCATAAAAGACAAAATTATAATCTCACTACATACTTTTCTTCCCCTGCTGCCTGGATACCCTGGACGTCCTTCTGCACCTGGGGGGCCCTATTTTACCAAATGTCAAAGAGAAAACTGACATTTAACTGAGAAAAACATAAAAACATAACTGGAATTTTCCATTCAAATCATTACAGAAAAACTGTTAAATGTAAACAATGAGTCAACGTTCCTCACCATTGCTCCAGGTCGACCAGGTACTCCCACAATCTGAAAAATAACATGGATACAGTTAAGATGTGCGGTACTTGGAGAACTACAGCAAATCCACCGCATATTGACCTTATAAAAATGTAATTATTCTCCTCATACTCACATAAGGAATATCACCTGGCTCTCCTTTTTGACCCTTAAAATACCAAAAGACTTATTTCAGTTAAAGACATTAAGTAACAAAGTTAAGTAACAATAGCATACATAAAAACAAGATTCTGACATACCTTGAAGGCAATTATCTCTGGGGAAAAAGCAAAGTAAGCATAATTTAGAAACAATAAGAAACATATACTCCATCAATGAGTGAAATAAAACAAGTCACTACTGTACATGCTGCAGAGGATGCTCTGAGTATTCTGTTGTGCCATTTTAAGTTTCTCAGAAAACTGATTGTTAAAGTTGGAGACTGAGTAAGGCAAATCTGTTCAGACCATTCCTGAAGATTTACTGCTCTGGAGACTCCAACTCCAACACATTTGGCTCTAAAATTCAGGTCTTATTGACCACAGCATACAAAATGCAAACACAGAAAAACTAAACGCACAACATAATACTTCCAAATAACAGCAAACCCCAGTCATCACTCATCGCTGTCCAAAAAACACTCCATTTTTCACACTGTTCAAGGTTTTATGTTTCTCCATCGTTTGAGCTCAGTGGGTAATCTTTTCTTTGTCCTAAACATTCATGATTAATGGAGCAATAAAATGCTACAAATTTGCTTGAAATAAAAACCACCTTAAAAACACCTTAAATGATGCTTCAGTTATAACACCTTATCACGCATCCCTCTGGCTCAGTACTGAGCCTAGCCACTGGGGACTCCATTTCCCAGGACAACCTGGGTGAGTATGTGACCTCTAGTAGGCAGCCAGCAACCCACCCAGATCGACCTCACCTGATTACTGATTAGTGTCACATGTTTTGTGGTCTATTTAAGGTGTGTGCTTTGTTTAAGACGTTGCAGTTCATATCGGATCTGTTTATCTAGTACATACCTAGCCTTACTATTATCATCTCTTTGTGATTTCTGTTTTTTGGACTTTTGGTCTTCTTTTTGACTTTGATATTGGATCTCCTTTTTGTGTTTGTTTGCCTTTTATATTCGACCCTTTGCTTGTTTTTTTGACTTCGGCCTCGTCTTTTTGGCTAATAAACCTTTTTTAAGCCTCATCTGCACACGTCATATCTTGACCCGATCCTTACACACCTCATGCAGCAGAATGAAACCTCGACACCATTTAAGGTGGAACTGGAAAATTCAAACAAGATGCTGGCAAGCAATTAATGTTGATAGCCTAAATCAGCTAAATCAGCTTATTTGGGAGGAAGTAATGTTATTAAGCTGAGTTTGTTGAGTTATATTGAATTACATTAATAATAACACAATGAAGCAGTTGAAACTTAGTTACTATGCTGTACTAATGATAAGAGCATGTTAAGTAGGAAAGCTCAATGGGCTAAACAAATTGCTAGAACACCAGTGCTGGATTATCATTCAACTACTGAATAACTATTTGTTGTTGTGAGAAGTATGAGAACCCAAATTTTGACAAATGGAGGATGGTACTTATTACTTAGACCAAAAAGCACATGAGGGTGAGTCCTCCCTGTCAAAGCAGCGAAAACATTAAGAAGTGAAAACATAAAGAAGCAAAACAAAACTGCAACAAGCAGAAAACCAGACAGCCGCCATAGTTACTAAGGGAAGGGAGAGAAGGGAAGGGTGGGGAAGTTCAGTAGGTTGCAATATACAAACTCACTGCTAGAGCTTACATACTGCTCCTTTAACAGTAAAGAATGTTTTTTGCCCTCTCCTGTAAATTTACTATTCTCAAGATACTTGGACAGCGATGCTACATAAATACATGCCACTTATCTTTGGACAGTGATGCTACATAAGTAGCACAAATCCATAACTCACATATTAGAACAATATTAATGTGACGGCAAGAGAAGAGGTTATTCATATTCTAACGCTGTATGGTGGGGAAGACTGTTTAGACCCTGAATGGCACAGGGAACACAGCTTTGGCTGAATCGTAACGCCCAGTATCTGCACCCAAGTTGTTTTAACCAAAAGAAGCTAGAAGTTATTCAAGTTATAAAAGGTGGTGCTTATCCATTACAACGGTGCAAGCTTTCTGGGTCAGTACACATGAAGCCCGAGCATCAGAGTGAAATACAATGTTATTTCAGGCTAGACTTCTTACAGGACTGGCTCACATCTAATCCACTTTCTGCTGATTTATGTCATCTCTAGTAAACAGCATAGAAGTAGACAGTGAGGAACTGAAGTATGGGAATACATATGTCTATGTGATTAAGGTGTTTTAAATAAGGGCTGAGACTAAACTCTCCTGGAGCAGTAATGCCACAAGGATCAGGCTACGATAGGTGATGACCAGTTAGGGTTAGAATCAGGTGTAGCATGAGGTTAGGGACTTCGCTTTCTGGGAGGATTTAAATCCCAACTCAATGCTGCCCTCTACAGGGCACCTTGAGTGTCGCTCACCGATCCGTCCCTGAGCACTGGCGAACTTCTCACACACGGGGCAGCACTCTCCCTCTGGGATGTTGAACTGCTCACAGCCCAACAGGTCCTCACATCGGATCTCCTCGCAGATGACTCGACCCTTATCACACACACACAGCCTGCATGGCTCCGGCTTCCAGATGTCATTGTTCAAATACGTCACACCATCCTCCTTACAGCTGGTTTTGTCATCTGGGACAACAAAGTGAGAGAGAAGTACATTTAGATGCAGGCCAGAAATGTAGACAAAGCGCCTTGACTTAAACTTAAGTAGGATTTTAATAAGGTTTTGTAAAAATTGAGCTGGGATAATAACCCCAGGCCTGTAATCCTTATGAAAAACACCTATAAAGATTCTCAACATGCATGCATATGATTCCGCATATGATATACTGTAATTAAAGTGGAATTTGGATCGATTGTGAACAATGCTGCAGAATGAAATGATTAAGATGTACATGCTTTGTTCTAGGAAAACTTGACAAATCAGAAATTCAGTGTTAGTGACAGGAACCAGACATCCAAAGTGTTCAGTAGTTTTGAGATAAGTTTTTTGAGCGTTCATTGAAAAGCAAAATAGAACCCAAAAATCTTCATTAACATTGCGCAGAAAAAGAAGTGAGGGTTTACTGGTCATTTTTGATAGTAAATAAAATGGCTATATTTGTGCTGTGAACATCATGGCCACAGGTTCCTATCAACACCTCTGTAAGGAAATCAAAGATCTTTTAAAATGAAAGATTTGGTTACAAATCACTACGATCAATTAGCAGTATAAGGATTACACAAAAATCTTACTTTGAAGTATTTTCTAAACCATCTGATCTGATAAAAATGTGCTTATTATACTATTTCAGGCACCAGTTTCCAATATTAGACAAAAAACAAAACCTTCACGTAAATAATTATCAGCTACAACAGACATGCTCATTTCGGTACTGGGAGAGCTATTTCTGGGAACCACAGTAAAGTCCAGCACCACTAAGTAACCACAAGAGGGCAGTCAGGAATCAAGAACACTGACTCATCTAAAGCCTCGTCTGCAGCTTCATCTGTACTTAGTGGTTACAGTGAGGATTAAGGTACAAAAAGGTGGTCTGTAATCAGGGATTATGTTAAATACCCCCTTTCAGAGGAGCCGGTAATCTTGTTTCTTACACATGTTCTACACTTCTCAGAGGGAAACTACTTCAGAACACTGAGATATACTCCTGTAGATCCTGAGCGGTACCCTCTGAGGGAACTGCCGGGAGAAGAGCTGTTCACAGGACTATGCTAATTCACATATCATCAATCAGTTTGGGGCTGTATCAGAGTCAGTAATGACCCAGCATAACAGGCAAATGGGAACAGGTAAAAGGGGAAAAACTTGCAGGTTATACATAATAAAGCTATACTGAACACATATTACACATATACATTTAATATTGTACAGCAGAAAACATATTTAGTATTTAAAAGTTCTGTGTATTTTGTAAGATGGCCCTATTTGTACATGAATTGAATTTTAGTCATTCAGGGCAAAATGGGTTTTCTACCTCAGAATGTATGAAAATGTGCTATATTCAAAATATATATACAATATATGTGACTCATATATACAGTTTCTTGGCATTTATTTTTGTATTATTATTCATTATTATATATATTTATATATTATTTATATTTATTTGTGTATTATCAACTGTAAAAATATACTGAGAGTATTTTAACAGTACTAATACTCATAGAAATCACTATGGCCAACATATTCCATACAAACTTTTAACAAACATCTTGTACTTCTTTGGAACATCAAATAAATGATTTATACAGACTATAACTCTGTAAATTTGTGCATGTCATCACTGGCCACTGTCTTGCCCCTTAAGCCTGCTTATGACTACATGACAGCATGCTAAACTCAGGAAAGTAATCCAAGGTTGTTTGCTCCTTATATCCCTTATCCTGCCATCTTTGAATCCGCACCCAAATCACCTGCCACACCCTGTCATTAACGTCTGCAGCTGGTGAGCCAGCCGTACTGCTACTCTGAGCATGGTAATTCAGCACAGCGTGCTCCCTATAGAGAACCACATCAAGGCTTCAGCCCATTCAGAACAGAACTTAAATAGGGTTTACCAAGAGGGGGCAGTCAAGAGCCCAAGCATATGACTGACTATGAGGGCTGTACCTCTTCATCACTGTACTGAGTCAGTCCTTAGTGGAGAATGTGGGAATTGATTATTCTTTGAAATTGAATATTTCAACTTTGACTCCCAAGAGAAAGACAAAACAGACCTTTAAAGTATCCAACATGATTTAAAAACAAATATTGTGATCGTGATTTAAATTAGGTCATTGTAGTCAAAGAAGATCAGCACATTCAGGCCTGAGGTTAGTTGATTCTGATTGGTCTAACTCATCTTCAGAAGGATCACAAGCTCCATGTTACTAGGTTAAATGTAACCACGTAAAACCTGTTAAGACATCACTGTTGATAATGTAAGCTATAAAAACTGACTCTTTCAAATAGCAATTTCATATATATACAAGTAATCTCTCAGGACTGCTTCTACTACATTTCTCACCTATCAGCTGAGTTCTCATGCAAACAAACCAAACTAACATAACGTTACAATAGTTCCTGTTTACTTTTATTTATGGACTATTCTACCAAATCAGTTCAAACTGCTTCTACAGCAAAACAACAATGTTAAAATAATGATGTTTTCAGATCTCAGACGTTTAAAAGGATTATGTTATAATCTGTCTAAACCCAACACTTTAACTGAGATAATAATAAGCTAAATATGTACAAAATCATAATATATTGGATACTTATTATTGGAAGGTGGGTGTCTCAAACCCTAACCCCTACATAAAATGACTTTTTTGATTTGTTTCAAAGTGGAGTTAAAAAGGTTCAGGTTTCTTGTTTTATATTTATAGTCTCCTTTTTTTTATTTAAATAAATCATGTCACCATTGAAGCACAAGGAGTTGTAGTCCATGGGCAGGGCCTTATTTTAGGCACACTCCTGTATTTCAGAGCAGGAAGTGAGACTGCATCCCTGTGCCTCATTGCCACATCGTGAGCAGTTAGATCCCATTGTTTTAAAGTAAATGTGTCTCAAAGTCTCAAAATCAGTGCATAACCTGAAGAATTGTCAGTACCACATAGCATATAGTACAGTAGCTCATAATTTTCTGCAATTAAGTAAACCTTTTTTGTATTTTAATGAGCTTATGTGTGTACAGCTATTTAAAGCTATGTCTGCTAGTCATGTACTGGCCAGCATTTCTGAATTTTGCTTCAGAAAATTAGCTAAAATTGTCACTACCGAAACATTCCCTACTAAAGCATTTAATTCGACAGTGTTATGAATGTTTTGGTAGTGTCAAAATGGAATGTTTCATAATTGGTAAAATACGACCAATAAGAAGCACTGTCAGCATTGCTACAGTACGCCTGACAACACTGGGAGAAAAATGGCAACCTCCGGGTGAAGTCCACCAATAAACAGGAAAAGATCATAAAAATACAAAAGGGAATGGGAAAATAGAATTTGTGAAAGAGAATGTGTACAAGACCAACTGCACCATCTGCTAGTGATGGGGGATTGAGGGGGGTGAGAACGGATTCTTTGACTCGTATTTTTCCACTGTAAGCAGCCGGAGTGACATTCGGACAGAGGAGAGTGTAAAGCAGGAGAGAGTCTGAGTTTGAACAATGAGAGCTTAAATACCAGCTTTAAACAAGACCAGCACTGCTCACCAGCTGCTGTGAGCACAAACCCGAACCGAAACAGTTTCTATATGTCCTGATCCACAGATCTTCATTTTCTTCATGATTTGGGTCACAATAAACAATTACTGGAAATGGAGCAAAGAAATGAAAACCAAAAACAAACAATGTTTTTCACAGTGCATTCTGGAAAGGAGGATGAAACTGAGATTTGCTCCTTATTTCCAGCTTCTTATTCAAATTTCCATTCTACCTTAATTTCCACTCCAGTTACATTCTGTATACTGTATCACTTAAGATGGACTGGAAAGATAATAAGCTGGTAAACACTCAGCCAACTTCAGTCTCTTAGGAACAAGATTAAATCCAACTTTTCAAAGAATTCTGTCTACAGTTATGATTTTCTCAGTACATCTCAGTTTTCCCCTCGCCCTTCATTATATGGAATAATCTCAATGTTCCTCGTATAATTACGTGTAAGATGGTTTAATCTCTACCTTTATCATCGCCTCTGTCCCTGTCGTTAACATTATGTGTAGTTGATGAGTTGATTCCAGCAGTAGGGGTGTACAGTCATAGTGGAGTCCAGAAAACATGGGAGCGTACTTCACCACCATCTGCCAAATGGGTTTCTCTATGTATTATATTTGTTATAGGTTCCATTAAATAGCTCCCATTAAATTATCATCCTCCATATAGCAAAAATGGATGCAGAACAGCGAATAAGATTCAACCCAATAAGTCTGACACACTTTGTTCACAGTGTTGCGTAAAATCACTTCTTCACAACGGCTAGGCTTCCAAAATTACTGAATTACGTACGACAGAAGTATTGCGATAGACATTATACTACACAATACCTTTTCAGTTCCACACTGCAGAAAAAGTCTTAATTAAAGAGTAAAGGTAACTCTCTGTTAATGAAAGAGCAGTAATATCAGGCACACTCTGAAGCACGCTGAACTTTCAGTGTGTGAAAGTGAGCTTTTGGCCTTTTGTTCGTAGATTATAGTACTCTCACCACAAACATCCTGGTGCCAGAAGTGTATAATTCGTGGTTTCATGAAAAAAACGCCAAAACAGAAGAAGATGACAGCCTGGCGTTCTCTGTGTCTCTTTTTAAACATGTAAGCCGTGTTTGTCTGTGATTTTGAGGCTCGCAGTCAGACTCTGATAAGTCTCAGACTGACGCTCGAGCACGCTCAGACGGCACATCAGAGAGTAGATCGAGGTGATTATACACCACGCTTGTCTCAGCAGATGCTCAAGGGAGGTCTGCTGCCATCAAACAGTAACGAGCATAGCTGCGCCATAAAGAGCTTTTGTTGTTGAACTCTAGATACAAGAAATTGTACAACACACTGAACACCTTAGGGGACTAGATTAGGCAGGATTATTTAGTGGAGATTATTTTCTTGGTGCATCTTTGAGACATTCCAAATGACAGACACGTTTAATGACTGGGTGGTAACAGGAGGACCGTACAAAAGTTCTCTTGGAGTCACTGTGGGTTTGCTTAAAGAACAGAGAAGTGCTTTAGCCACTTTAATCAACTGGATATGCTGAATACAGTGGGGTCATGTCAGTAGGGACCTCACATGAAACAGAACTGAAGTGGGAAAGAAAGATTCTTAAGGGAAAACTCCTGCATTTTTCAACCTAATCTTAATCTGCAACCTCCTAACACTGATAACATACCACAGAGAATAATTTAGATTATTTTTCACCTTTTGACTTGAAACACATTTAAAATAGAAGCCCATGGACAGATGCTTCAATGCCCTTACTTGTATTATAAGTATAAGTAAGTTGTGGCAGCAGGTTTTCTGTTGTCAATTCTGCATTCAAATTACTATTGGTGGTATTTAATCATATGCTTCCCATGTGGCATATCACATTAGGAAACGCTGGAGTACTCCTTAAAATCTTCAGTCCATTACTAACAATGTAAAACTGCCTATATTAAAGATGCCCAATGATATTAGAGTTATAGTATTGGCCAACAATTGTGTTTTTTAATCACCAGCAGCAGGTCAATGCTTAGATTTGGCCAATATCTGCCAATACCATCTGGCTGTTTACAAACTGAAAGAGGCACGCCGGAAAAAGCTAGGCTAGTAATGTTAGCCCATGTTAGCTGACCATTAACCAACCATTCAAATTTCTGGACGTTGCCTGATGCTGGTGTGCACTGGCCATTATAGGCAGTTTTGCATGCCCACGATGTAAAGATATGTACATGTAAAATATTGGATATCAGCATCAGCTCAGAATTCCCATATCAGTGCATCCCAAGTCTACATTCTATCCACACAATAAGTGGATATAATGTCAACACCCTAGTTATATGTACGATAATTTCACATGCTCTGACGTGCGAACGTCAGAGACCACCCCTCATTTCTCAAATTTCCATCAAAAAGCCATTAAGTACACATTAGAAACAGAGACCTTACACCTCAGCAACTAAATACCACATCAGCTTTTACACTATTTAGCGTGCCCACTCTTTACCTTTAACATAGCTTCCATCCCCCTCAGGAGAGTTTCAGTTTTTTCTGCAGGGATATTTTTACACACATCCAAAGCTCAGTCTTAGAAGTTGGTTCCATCTTCTGCTTCTCACAATCCAAGCAATCCTAAAAACATTTAATGATGTTGGGGTCTGGACTTGGGGAGTAGTCAGTCTAATGTTTGGAAAACAGTAACCGCTTCTCTGATTAATTTGCAAATGTTCTTATTTCCTTTTCTCAGTATTTGCTTTCAACAGCTACCAAACTCTTCAGACAATGGCGTTGAGTACTCTTCTCACAGACGAGGGATGGACAGAAACACCTGTGGATTTCTTCATATCTGCACTTTATCGGCTCTCCTCTCTATGGAAGATGAACACTTTAAGTGCTGTTTATCTGACCTATTTTCTCTTTCTTTTATCTCAATTTCTCTTTCTTTCTTATCTTTTAATCACTTTTTGAACTTTTTGAAAATACCGTTTTTCCCCATATCTCTTCTTTTTAAATTTCCCATTTCACCAAAGTGGACTATCATATTAAATCTCACCAAAATAAATGCAGAAAAATGACCATTCAGTTCCCATTGTGACTGGAAACGAATACATTAACGGTTGTCTCTGGCTTCTGAGCAGCATTATTTGGAAAGGATCTATCGCTAAAATCTGATGTGACCAAATAAATCATATGACCAAAAGCCACCTGCTGCAGTAAGCCTAAAGCAGATCTGAACCAGTGTCTTCTTTTTCAGGGCAAAAAAAAAAGAAAACTGAAAGTACCAATTTAGTGGGAGAGCACAGACGTTATTTTAGGGAAACCACAGAGCCCTCTATTATATGTTCAGCTTAACTGTTCTGCTTTGCGGGCAACTTTTATTTCTGTCAGAAGGAAAGGACACACCCTCCGTCTGGAGCTTAACATAAATATCCCCAACATTCTGGAGTATACCTTAAATTACTTAAAGAATATAACTGCTTTTACAGCTAAGCAATCGTCTTATGGCCTCTATGTAACCTACGACACAACTGAGACATGGCACGGTGTACTGAGGCCTATGAGTGACAGTTTCCTGAACATTAAACAACATTAGTAGCTGGATCACCTGACAATCGTGACGTTTTTCACTCAGCCGTAATTACTGAGGGAGGGCAGTCATGAGCTCATTACTAACTTCACACCCCAGCAAGCCTGGATTTGGCACCGATCCCAGTATAACACCAGAAGGGAAGCACAGAATCAGGTGTGAACAGCACACGACTGAGAAGTCGATTTCCTGGCATGTCGCATGAATCAGTGGGTTAATATGACGATACACATAAGCGACTGAAATTCATAAAGCACACTGCGAGATAGGGTGTGCCCCAAGCACTATCCTTTGGAAAGCATGCTGACCAAAATTGGTGGCCCACAACAGTCACCATGAAACCCTCACATCATTAAAACCAGGGCCATGTGAAACCTCTCATTCCCTGCAGAAGCTCACTCCCAAATAGCAGCAAACTGCAGAATGGGAAACCGCTTTCTTCTTCGTTTTGGAAGTGCTCGAAATTTTCTAAAGTGTCCGTGCACATGAACACCAGCTCAGCAAAAGCCTCAGCCAGTTGAGCCATTTGGACAGCTCCACCACATAAAACACTTTAAATCATAATGGGCTTTAAAAAGAAACCAGTTCCCGATCCTGAAGTGTGGCTCTATATTCAGACCCTGCTGGGTAACTTCCTGTGTGGCGGCAACTTTGCTGGATGGGATGTGTGTACCTGAGGCAAACTCAATAAAAATATTAGCCTGGGAGCCGCAGACTTGATTTAGAACATAAACAAAGCAGCATGAACGTAACGTGTGCATCCAGCACACGTTAAAAGGAACAGTGAAGGTATCTGTGGATATCAGCTTTATCATGTCACGTCCCGTTGCATCAATATTCCATCAATATGAAGATTTGTTGTCTAAAGACCCAAGAAATAGGCGACCAACATCTATAAACAGGGAACTAAAATACAAAGTTTTATTAGGCACATTTATACACAGTAGGAACCTCAATGTTGAATTAACGCCTACAGTGTTTATATGTGTCCGGCTGCATACAAATGAACATTGTAGGAGAGAATTTAACACTGTGGACATTAAAGGAGAATATCTGTATAGTTCGTTCAGGGTGGTGTGACGGGAAATAGGCCACTCTGACTCACAGTGGCGGTAAAGAGAATGTGATGTCCACGATGTAAATATACAGTGTATCCATTTATTTAAAATCCAAAAAGGACCAGTGAACCTACTAGTGCTGCTTGATACTGGAAAAAACTTTTCCCCTTTGATACATATTGTAATACGAAAAAATATTCAGGAGTTTTCACCACATGACTTGAACAGCAGTGTTTATCCAGTGTAAAATGACTGGGATAATGAAACAGCTGAGAACCTTCTTTCCTGGAACTTCAATGCTCTATAATCAGTTTCAGTGTACCAAACACAAAAGCAGGTGAGCACCATAACTACTCTTCTTTGTGTATCCGAGAAGCCTGAAATCCAGGAACCTTGCAAGTTTTTCCTTTGCATCAAGCAGCAAAAAATGGCAGCAGCATGTTTCATTTAATTTGTCTTACTTAGCATTGCACGTCCTGCGATGTAAGTATTGCGCATGCGTGCACTGCGATGATATATTGTGCAGCCCTAGAACCTACATATGTCTCCTGAGCTTTATATGTAATGGTCAAGCTGAAAAAACATGTCTTCTTCAGGGACGACTCTCTCCTACAACCACGAGTTGCACACACTGGTCAACTTGTCGACTTTGCTGTTCAGTGAGGATGAGCTTGATGTTGACTAGTCGCTGATCACGTGATTATGACACTAGCAACATAGACGTGTCAGAATAGACAAGAAGAGGGGATGCTGGTGTTTCCACAGTCTGTATCTCCGGTCTCCTAAAGGCTGGCAACATGATCCAGGGAAAGGGCACGTCATGCTCTACTGACCTGTGGAGCTTGGCTTTGTCATGGATTTTAAGGTAGGACTTATGATGTCACTTGCTGCAAAGCATTCCCTCCTCCTGTGCCTTTAGTCATGACGTCATCAGTGCTCAGTCCACTGACGTTCATCACAAAACGGTCGACTTTAAACACATCATCATGTACCTTCCCACCATTAATATGCTCTAAAAAATACGATTTAGGCCAAAACTGTACCTCAAACACACCAAGCAGCGTATTCATAACTATTTCATGTTCTAACTCTCTATTTCTGGGGACGTCTGGTTCCTATCACCCCAACTGTGAGCCGTTCTGACCTGGCACGCCTCTCTAGAACAGTGTGCTTCACATTCAACCAAACAGAATGACGACATTTACACCTCAGTGGTTTAATTATGCAGATATGTTAAAAAGTTAGTTTCATTCCCCTTTAATCCATCAGCTGTAGGTGTTCATTTCCTCTCAGTATGTATTAATTAACTGGGGTGTTTTTTCCCTGAATTGAGACTATTAAACAATTAATTAAGAAAAATATAATCAGTGAATTTGAATCTTTGATTTCCAGCATCTGAACACCTACAGAGCTGAATAAGTACCTGTAATTACGTCTTCCGGCGTATAATTAAGTGTATAAAGAACTGTGTAATTAACACATACAGTGCTTATAAATAACATATTTAAATCCAGTTCCACATAAATGAGCTCTAATGTGCTGAATTCGACACTAAACGTAAAATGTAAAGGTTTATTTAGCGCCGAGTATCTCCACAAACACAACCCTGGGTTAAATACAAATACAGACCACACGGTAAAAGTCCACGGAGAACCGGAGCTCTACAGGTCACTGAAAAAACACACACCTGAGCCCAAACCTGTGACGTAGTCCAGGTATGACTTCACTGACCATCGTTTAATTGTCCAGCGTGAAGCGATAAAGCAGCGCGTTTGTTTTCCAGTTAGAGTTATAAAGGAAGCGAGGGATTTACCTCACAGAGTCACTCACCGGTCTTAGGAGCATCCTGGCATGTCACGAGGGATACACAGGCGAGCGCGAGCCACACGCTTATCCTGAGGCTCCCGGTCATTTTCACCACGGTAGTCCGCCGGAGTCCAGCGGAGTGGGCAGGAGGGGGTTACCGGTCACCGTAGCGTGAGGTCTTTAGCATCCAGAAGCTGTGCCCCCCTCTACACCGAGAACTGTGCAGCCACCAGCCAGGCTCTGCCACTGGCGCGCGCTCGTGGCAGCTCGTGCAGGCGTGGCCCGCCCACTACTGCCCTCCAGGCCTCTCATCACGGAGCTAAAGTTAAAATAGCTCCTGGAGGAAAATAAGCATCTGGAGAAACTGGACTCATGAAATCTGGCAACATTTTAGCCTGTTTCAGTGTCGTTATAAAGGAACAGCATTATGACCAAATTAACATTATGATCAAAAATGTCACTGACTGTAAAGTGGATTTTAGTCAGTTAATGAAGCTCAGTGTCTTTAAATCATGAGGTGCCTCACTTCTCAACAGTCCTTTTAGTTTTGGCTCAGTCTTAAAGGAGAGGTCCACCGCTTTTTCAAATGGTCTATATGATTAAATCATTAGGACTTAAACAGAGTCATTCAGAGTGGTTTGATGTAAAATGGTTCACTGTAGAAAAAACTTTACAGAATTTAATTTATATATGGTGGTGATGGGAACCAGGGGTCACAAAATGTAAATATAGCAGTTTTACTGTGCTATGCAAAACGATCACCACAGATAGCAAGCATGTTTCGGGCCGCTGGCTTGCTAAGGTCAGCACCCCGCTGGTCACTGCTGGTCCACCCTCGGACCACCCAGATTATTGTCCTTTGTTCAAGGTCTAACTAGTTTTAAAATTTGCTCAAAGAGATTTTAAATGGACACAGACATACTTTTTAGACGTATATTACAAATAACAGAGAGAATGAAACTAGGTCTGATATAAAATAATGCAGCTGACAACGTTGTCACATAGAGAAGACTCATATAGGACACCAAGTCAGTATGGCTGTTGATTAGACACACAGAGGAGTGTGGATCAATATGGCTGTGGATTAGACATATAGAGGAGTGTGGGTCAGTATGGCTGTGGATTAGTCACATAGAAGAGTGCTGGTCAGTAAGGCCATGGATTAGACACAGATGAGTGTGGGTCAGTACAGCTGTGGATTAGACACATAGAGGAGTGTGGGTCAGTACAGCTGTGGATTAGACACATAGAGGAGTGTGGGTCAGTATGGCTGTTGATTAGACACATAGAGGAGTGAGGGTCGGTATGGCTGTGGATTAGACACATAGAAGACTGTGGATCAGAATGACTATGGGTTAGACACATAGAGGAGTGTGAGTCAGTATTGCTGTGGATTAGACACATGGAGGAGAGATGGAAAAAAACAACAAACGAGTCCAGGTCAGAAAAACACTGGATTCGTATTCAGGGGTCTGCCCTGGTATAGCATGTGCAAAACAACGTTTTTGAGCAGAGGTATCTGCACGCCTGTTTTGTTCCCTGGATGCTACGGATAGGGCTGCCCACTGGTCCAGGTAAGTGTGCTTACTGCCCCCTAGTGTGTGTGTTTCACTGCATGGATGGGTTAAACACGGAAGACAAATTCCTCTGTTTGCAAGCCCAAATCACAAATGGTTCTAAAATCCAAATTCTAAAATCTAAATTCTAAAATCTAAATTCTAAATCTAAAATGATAAAAATCTAAGTTCTAGATTCTAGGTTATTAAAGAATTAAAGAAGACTGTATGAACAACATATGTGGGTCATAATGCTGTATACCAGCACGCCATTCCAATCAGACTGAACCTCCCGCAGTTGTGTTGATCGTGTTGATATCTGTGTTGATATCTTGAAAACTGCAGAGCCAGTTGGCTGACAACAATCCAGCAGAAAAACTAGAATCAAGAAGAAGAATACAAGTCAGATAATAACAGTGTCACTAACTATTTCATGTAAACACTTTCTGCCATGGAGCCCTTAGAAGCACTCACCGCTTCAAACGTCTGGTTCCTATCACCACTACAGTGAACATTTCAGACTCTCTATGCCTTTTTGAGGATTATGCATGTCACGTCTAACCTCTGAATAGCCATTAAATTATGCAGACATTTTGAAAAATGTCTTTGAAACTTTAACATTAAATATGTTTTGTAATTGTTCACACAACTGCCAACCTACAAATTTGGACCTGGTGCAAATGTCTTCGAGTACTCTCTGTGGGGTAACTGGCTGTTTGGGATAGACCTTAGTTCCTCAGTACCTGGAGATGCTGAAAACAGCTGTATGAAAGGTGATAACTGAAGTAGATTTATCGCTCTGCCTCTGGAGACAAGGATTCCAGCAGATTGAGGAGATAAGCAGCTGTTATCTTCTTATTGGCTTCATTCAGTTGTGTGCTCTGCAGACTCAGGCTTCACACCAGAAGGATCCTGGTATCTTTACTAACTACCATTTTTATGAGACTTCAGAGGATGATAGCCCACCTTGTAGGGAGTTTGCTGCCGCAATGTGGTGTCCCCATCTCTGCTCCATCACAGTGGCATTGAGGAACAGCCATCCTATTTAATGACTCTATGCAAGGATCAGGACCTGTATAGTTATGCTATTCCCTGTCATCCTGTAGAGCACCTTTCACATGTTAAAGGGATGGTGTCAGAGAAAACTAAATTTCCCTTGCTATTTTGAAATAAAAGAGATGGATGACATATGTAAACGTTGTGAAAGGCTATACAGTCTATCTATGAATAAACAGTCCATTTTGCATTCAGTGATTTTGTGATGTCACAAGAACTAACTCATCTACATACACTACATTGCCAAAAGTATTTACTCACCCATCTAAATCATTGAATTCAGGTGTTCCAATCACTTCCACAGCTGTATAAAACCAAGAACCTAGACATGCAGACTGTTCTAGAAGTGCTTGTAAAAGAATGGGTCGCGCTCAGGAGCTCAGTGAATTCCAGCGTGGTACCATGATAGGATGCCACCTGTGCAACAAGTCCAGTCCTGAAATTTCCTCACTACTAAATATTCCACAGTCAACTGTCAGTGGTATTATAATAAAGTGGAGGCAAATGGCACAAAGTGGTAGGCCACGTAAAATGACATGAGTGGGGTCAGTGGATGCTGAGGCGCAGAGTGCGCAGAGGTCACCAACTTGCTGCAGAGTCAATCACTACAGACCTCCAAATTCATGTGGCCTTCAGATTAGCTGAAGAACAGAGCGTAGAGAGCTTCATGGAATGGATTTTCATGGCTGAGCAGCTGCATCCAAGCCTTACACCACCAAGCACAATGCAAAGTGTCGAATGCAGTGGTGTAAAGCCACTGGGCTCTAGAGCAGTGGAGATGTGTTCTCTGGATGGGATGTCAATCAAGTTCATATGCATGTGAAGGTGAACATTACTCAGAAAGCAGCCCTTGCTAAAAGGCTCCATACCGATTAGCACCTGGAGGCCGAATATTACTTTAATATTATTAATATTACTTTTGGCAATATAGTGTATATCCTCATATTCGGCTCCAGGTGCTAATCAGTATGGAGCCTTTCAGCATGGGCTGCTTTCTGAGTAATGCACAGTATAGCAGCCAATCAGAAAAGAGAACATTTGTATATATGAGTCTTAAAGGCACAAAAACAAAAGCATCCTGTTTAATTCTGCAACGTAAAAATGAATTATGATCATTTTTGCTACATAGAACCGAGTGGACCTGAGGAGTGCATGATTCTTTGTAGTGCTTTCACCACACAACAAGAAGGGCGTGGTTTTATTCCCGGGCCAGGTGACCAGGGTCTTTTCTGGGGTGGAGTATGTTTTGTGTGTGTCTGCAGAGAGAGGGAATCAACCGACAGGAATGAAAGTTGGTGGGTAGATTTGACATTGTGAGACATGCGAATGATTCAAGTTTCATGATCAGTCGCGCATGTGACTATTGTGGCCATTCAGTGAGCAGTGATGCCCTGCGTGAGTCATCCTGTTAATGCCATCACCATTGGCAGACGGCTGAAGAATGCAGGACTACATGCACGCAGACCGTTACAACGACTGCCCTTAACACCACATCGCCAAAGACTGCAAGTGTGAAGGCCCCGTGGTCAGTGCCAAGTTGAACGGTTTGTTGTCACATGTCACATGTCCAGATGGTCTGGTGTGACTCCACCTGCCCCCCGACTGCACAGTCTGCAGGAACTGTGTGAGAATATTCAAGCAGCATGGGATGAATTATCGCAGGTCACCATTAGAAACCCCTACAACTCCATGCCGAGACAGCTGGCATGTTGTGTTAGCATTGCATTAGCCACACTGGAAGACACTACTTCTGTATGCTCGATAAACATTGCCCATATCAGTCTAAATTCATCATCATTTATTGTTCCTGGTAACCTTTATCTTCCTTCCCAGTAGCATTGCAATCTGACACTTCCTTCTGGGTGCAGCTATTCTTTCATATTTTTATTTCCGCGCTATGATGGACTGGTGATCTGTCCAGGGTGTTTCCTGTCATTGTCTTTCAAAATAATTGTTTTTGTGATGTCATGAAAACCATCGTGACCTGCTAGTCTCCATGTATCCGCTTGTTAAATCTGGTGCAGTAGCCATTTCCCTCAGATCCCAAAATCAAACAACAGTAATAAAACCTATAAACCTTTTCAGGATCAGTTCCTTCTTAGTGAAGCACAATTGAGGTTTAAAAAGGGTCTAAACTTTTTCTGCTCCACTATGCATGTTAAGACGTACCGCTCCGAGCCTGTACTGAGTTGGATGAGCTCTTGTCTTTTTAGCTTGCCACATTTCTGTGGTCCTGTTGTTTGAATAGATCAGAGTCCAAAAACTACTCAAACGTCATTCTACTGTTGTCCTTGTGTTGAGAAAGAGAAGAGGAAATGGCTGCAGTGTTAACAAATGGGTTTTAGCGTTAGCTAGGTTAACTAGCTAACCTGAGAACCCACTGGCAAAAGCCAAACTCGCCCTTACTAATGTAATAAGGTAGGCTATGGTTTTTTTAGAGGGTGTTTCTTGCTATGAGACCTCATCTGTGTGTTTTGGTGGTTTGAGCATTTCTCTTTTGGCAGTGGGTCCTAATGTTAGAGCCCACTGGTGACTGGTTAGAGGCACCAGTGTCTTTCTTAAATGGTTTAAGAATTCTAACTCAGCTTATCAGCTCTAGCCATTTTATCTGCTCTTTCTCATCACAAGGAAAACAGCAGAATCACAAGTGAGTAGTTTTTTGGACTCAAAACTATTCAAACAACAAGATCCTCCACCAATGCAGTAGAGGCCTGGATCCGGACGTGAAGGTGACACATAAGGGCAGCCAAAAAATACAATAGAAGGTGAAGGTATGATATGGCCCCTTTCATTCATCTTTTGGCCCTTTCGTTCATGTTCTGAGCCACTTATCCTTCTGGGTCACAGGGATTGTTGGAGCCTATCACAGCAATCATTGGGCAGAAGGTAGAAAACACCTTGGACAGGCTGCCAGTCCACCACAGGGCAAACACACAGACACATACACATTCACACACTAGGAGCAATTTAGCACCTCCAGTTCACCTGACTGCATGTCCCTGGACTATGGTAGGAACCCACACAGACACGGGAAGAACATTCATACTCCACACAGAACCCAGGCCCTTCTTGCTGTGCCACCCAATATGGGCCCTTTTATCTCAGAAGCTCTGTGTTCATGTAAGCCAGGCTGCATCTGTAGTTATTTTCAGCATGGTTTCTGGACAGCAGCCCAATGCAGCACTGTTATAACCCTTCCTTACGACTGTTTTTGTTGGACTGCGTGACCGTATGGCGTGATTTAAAGATCTCCTGAAAGGCCACACATCATATCTCTCTATGATCTCAAGTCCTGTACAAGAAACAAGCTGGACAACATTAAGTTTCCATTTTGCTTGTTTCCTCATTTCCCTACAGTTCTTCACTCTACTATATTAGGCAATGTGTTCCCATAGCAAATTACAGGTACGTATTTACTGTTCTTATCATCCTAATTGGCCAGCTAACACTCTGACCTCAGGGACGTTTCAGGCCGAGACCACAATGGACCAGTGTAAACGCTAACCAACTTGCTTGTTTTCTAAGGGCGACGGACGGAGCTGTATAAGAGCCCTTTTTCAGATGTTTCGCAAAATGTTCCTCAAACAGAATCTGGCTGTACTTGTCTCCACCCAATAGTGAAATTACAGGGAGAGCCACATGAGGTCATGTGTGAATGACTTATTCCGTAAATGACTTTGCCTTCGTAAGTATGCAGGGCTGTTTTACATGGCCAGCTCTCAGCAGTGGGTCTATGGGTCAGTACAGCAGTAAACAGGCAGTTAGCACTGGATGTTCACTAAAATCAAGGGTGGATATAGTATAGAGAAATTCAATATAATACGTCATTTAGAGTGGTTTGGTGTGAAGTGCTGGATTGTAGAGAAACATACTGACTTGAATGCCTTCCCAGCTAGCAGGGAACTCTAATAAAGTTAGGAAATGTTTTAGTCTAATGTTCAAAGAACATTATACAGATGTTTATCATTTCTAATAATTTTCTGGTAATGTTAACTGATAACTAAGACATAAAGTTTTAACTGCAACATTCAGAGTCTGTTTTTAGGATGCAGTCTGGGGCACAGATGTGGAACAATGGATAAGACCACTACCTGCCAGTAAGCTACTACCTCATGTGGGAGACTGGGGTTCAATTCCTGGTCAGGGTATCTATGCTGTGCTGGATCAATAAGAGTCCTTGGGCAAGACTCCTAACACTACAGTGGCCTATTTATATGATTAAGTTGCTCTGTATAAAAACATTATCAGGTCAACATTTGGAAATTATTTTATGGATGTTACTGAGACCTGAGATGGCAGAATGTTTTTAGAGGATGTTCTCCTACCTTTAGAAAGAACATTAATGGAACATTGCACTGTATATTCTCAGAACATTTTTAGAACAAATCATTTCTAGCTGGGTCAGTGTAAACATAGCCCTTTTTATTTATCACTTAAAACAAGCCACGGGTGACCTCTGAGTTTTTAAATGCAATGTTGGTAATGTTAAATAGTGATAAACCTCAAATATTTGGTGGCAGTTTTGCCGTTTAAAACCCTGCATGTAGCCGCCTACCATGAACAAGGTTGACCAATGTGTTTTAGGCCAAAATGTCTCCAGCAAAACTCCTAAAACAGACATCAGGCCAAGTAATCATAACCACTTCACATTATAACTTTCTTTAATGGAGATTTTGAGGCAGTAAAAGCTTTGGAAATTTGGTTCCTATCACCACCACTGTGAACAATTCAGAGTCTGTAAGCTTCTCTATCACGTGCCTCACATCAGTCCACTCTGAATGACTTGCTTAACCATTAAATTTAGCAGAAATTTGAAGACAAAATGTCAGAATTCCCAAGTGAATGTAAGTGTAAGTATGAGCACTATGTTAAACTCTTACTTACACTCATCGTCAAAAGAATAGTTGCCCCCAGAAGGAAGTGTGGGATTGCAGTGTTATTGGGAAGGAAGATAAAGGTCACCAGGAACAATAAATGATGATAATTTTACACTGATTCATTCGTATGTCTCACGATGTCAAACCTACCCACCAAGTTTCATTCCTGTCGGTTGATTCCTTCTAGGTGCAACTATTATTATTATTATAAAAAATAAAAGTAAATTGTAGTGGCATATGGCATGGCAACTAATCAGCAGTCCATGGTGAGCATAGCTGTGGGAAGTTTAATTGTACTATGATAAGAATTGGGTTGGATTGAAGTTGACTGATTGGCCAGAGAAGAGAAACCTCTTCTGGTTTTTTGAGAATTGTAACAAGTATGTACAAAGTCCAAATAAAAATTAATTAATTAATTAAAAGCATGTTTTAACATTGAGTTGTCTTCTCACAGTGGAAGGATGGACAGAACCACCTGCAGATGTTTTCAGAGCTGAAGAAAGACTGGAGCTTGATTTTAAGCTTTAACTACTGTTTATCTAAGGGTGACACTTTTGATGGTGTACCAGGTGTTGCACAGTTTTGTTTTGTTTTTTTTGCAGTGCTGCTGGGATAGAAGATAAAGTCACCAGGAACAAAAAATAATGATAAATTTAGATTAATATGGCCAATATTTATTGAGCTACACATACAGAAGTAGTGTCAACGTTGGAGTTGTCCCATTTTATCTTTTATCACTTTTTGGAGCTTCTCTTTTTTCTTTTGACTTTACTTTTCTTTATGCACACGGATGGTCCTATATCTAATCAGTTCAGACACACCTCCAAAAAACAGAAATTAAACCATATCTGGAATGGCGCTCTCAGACTTTTGCCTAATACTTACTAGTGACGTCCTTTACATCTATTTATTCTGGAGATGCTGATGTTAAAGTTTCAGCTCTGAACTTTCTCTGATTCTTGAAATACACTTGGAACAGATGCCAGGGAAGGATATTACATGTTTCCGTAGTGGCCACATTTGCAGGGTATGCTAGTTCAACAGGCTGCAGGCCTAAATTTAACCAGATGTTACAGATGATATTCTGGTAGGAAACACATGTGCTCTGTCATTTATTTCACTTGGATCCAGAAGGTTTTCTCATAAAGCATTTATCATTTCCCTGCATGCCGAAATAATAAACAGTATTAAGTAGAATTATTTGACTTAAGCAAAAGCTCATAAATATACCATAAATCCAGTAGGTGTAATATACGGTCATATACTCAAATGTTCAAACACGCCTGGTTAAAGTTATGATATGTTTGGTTGATTTTCTAAGTGACAGAAAGGACAAATATTCTACAGGGAATACACATTTTAGTGCACAGTCTGCTGACACTATAATAATGGAAACATATTAAATGTGCAAATCA
>CM067476.1:6768301-6835219 GCA_034552555.1 Semaprochilodus insignis | reverse complement strand
CACTATATATATATATATATATATATATATATATATATATATATATATATATATATATATATATATATATATATATATACATACATACACACATACACACATACACACACACACACACACACACATCATACATACACACACACACACACACACACACACACACACGTACACACAAACACAGGCATATCATATGGAGGGGAAAAAATAAATAAATCAAGCTATTCGCATATTCCTACTTTGGCGGCTTCACACGTCCAAACGGTAGTGGTTTATTCTTTGAGTATTTTTCGGACACCATTTCCACCAGCATCCTGTAGTGTTCTCTGTCGCTTTCTTTTAGTGCCTAAATTACAAGACAAACCAAACTATTCATTAGTACATAATGGAATGTTTGGTGTTCAGATTTAGCTTAACAAACACTAGTCAAAGTCAACAGTCTCACAAAGTCAACAGTCTCACAAATCTTGTGTACAAACGCCCAGAACCTCTCTCAAATTGCATCCAGGTATTCATTTAGGTCACGCAGACTTATTTGTTGTTCGACTCAATGTTGTGTGATACATGTGGCTGCCCGTGATCAGAGAACACAGACTCTAAAAATTGACTCTCTACTCAGTGTGAGAAAGAGAGGAGGACGTTGGCCTGCAAGCCAGAGGCAAATTGAGTCCGAGAGGACAAAAGGCTTTTTAAAGGTAAGGCTAAGCACGCCCCGTTTGGGTTGTTTTCACATTAAGAATGTGTAAAAAAAGCTCTTGGTGAACTCTTCTGCTCCACCGTCCTGGTTGAACCACAATTTGAACGAAGCATTAGGAGAACTTCACTGCATATCAGATCGCTGCAGGCAGCCAATTTATTGAGTCCAATTCCTCATGCCCTACAAAAAGCTACTCTGCTTCGCCTGCATGCACATCACGTGCAGGCACATCTGCAGGGTTAGGGTAACCTGTTCTGTCTATATGACTGCATTAACGCTAAGTGTAAACAGAATTCAACATGAGGCGTAGCCTTAATGAAGACCTGGATGCACTTTGAGAGAAGCTTTGAGAATGTATTTGAGAATAATTTGTTTTTATGGGAGAACGCATCTTACATACTGACTTCTGGTGTTTGTTCAGCAAGTTTTAATTTCACCTGGCCAATCAACTACAGTGCAAATTTGTGCAATGTTTTGCCCTACCTCCTCCACTGCAAGGCAGGGCTTGTGAGTGCGGCTGGGGGGCTCCACTTCAGGTAGCCCGAGTCCAGTACGAGAGGGCATCAGGTGCAGTGACCTCCTCTGTGGCCGCTCTCTTTGCCTGTCCTGGTTTCCCACATACAGAACTGTTCCTCTGAGACACAAGAGGAAAGTTAAATAACTATAGTGTCTCGCTTTACTTGTTCAGAATTCACTGGTAAAGCAATTACATTACACGTTTTGTGGCCTTAATATATTTTGCAAGTATATTTTCAGTACTCACTCAGGTTTCTTCATCTGGGCGTTCTGGTAGAAGTTTGGCACAGTCCTGTCTTTACAACTAAGCCCCATTTCTTTCGATTTTTCTGGTACAATGGACAAAACAAGACAAATCACTGAGTACCAATTTCTATTGATCAGCTTAAACAGCTGAAACAAATATCAAAGCTTGTGATATGAAGTTCATGATGTGGCCATCAAACCACACTTACCCATTTTGACGTCACCACTGATCATCCATTTATTTAGACCGTTGCTGTGAATTTCATCAATTCCCATCAGAGCAACGTGTCCAACCTGGGCACAAAGAGCAACGTAAGAAACGTGGCATTTATTCAGAAATATACTTGGTCTAATATTTGGTGTCAGGCTTTACTAAGCTTTAAGGTGCAGAACCTGTGATCCTCTATGCTCCTTGTCATTTCCATAATGGCCTGTCTTGTGCTGCCGCAGCCGAAGCAATCCTGCGATCCCTGCAAAAGTCTTCTTGACCACTCGGACAATCACATCTGCGGGAGGAATATGTTAATCAGGATCCCCAGTGAATAATATTATACAACAATGCAGTAAGGACACTAAGTCATAGTTTCCCAATCCAGTCCTTGAGAACCCTCGACCAGTCCACGTTTTTGTTTGATTCTACTTCCCAACACAACCGTACCAGATAATCAGTGGCTTTAAATTTAACCCCACCTCATCAATATTTTGCTATACGGGGTGAACTAAATAACTAAACAGTTCAAACAAATTAATTTCAACACCGTCCCATCAATCTGTGCCGGTATTCACCAGTCGCATTAACACCAACACTGGTTGCTTGAGCAAGCCTGAAGCTGGCTGCAGATTGGGCATTTTTTGAAAAGTGCTGGGAACGAGGACTGGCAGACAAAACGTACAAAACTTGACTAGCCTGCAAATAATTCTTTGCCCATGACTACAGCACATAAATAAAGCGGGTTTCAGGCTGATTTTTCACAGACATCACTGGGCTTGGTTTGTTTTACTACGAGCAATTTCTTTTTAAGTAGTACATTTGTTTTCGCTTGGAGGAGCTCAAGAGTTTGAGCAATGGGTGCACATGCCCTTGATTAAAACCAGGCATGAATAAATACTGTTAGTGCATTACAGATGTGTGAAACAATCCAGCACGGCACTTTGTTCATCGAGTGTCCAGTAGGACTAACAGATTAATTACTTGAATATCAAAATTACAAATTAAAACACCATTTTAAGGGATTAAAACAAGCCCAGTTACATAAAGCTTGTCAACTGCCTATGAAGGAATTAGAGCATCTATGTTACTGCAAGCAGGGTTTGGTCAGGTCCAGCTACATTTGGTCAATTCACATAGTGAAGGGTTCAGACTTCAATTTTACACCCATGCAGACCTATGGATTGCTTTATCACTCTGTTACCAGTTAGTGTTTTCACTCTATGAAGAGCAATAGCCAGTTGGAGTCTGTTAGAGTCTTTGGTTTAAACTATACAGAACTGCTGTTTTTTTGGTTTACAGTTTTGCCAGGGAGTTACAAGAGAGGCTCAGTGGAGTTTGGTATATATTCAGTGAATGTAGAGATCTACAAACGTTCATCAGAAATGACAAGTGCATTACAGTGTGCTTAAAATCACTCTGGAATTCCATTTTAGGGTTCAGGCACTAAAAGAAAAACAGACTGTGGGCAGCGGGCAAACAGTGAGCCATTTCAGAAGAGCCACCAGGTCACTGCAATCTGGGGAAATGCGAATACGTGGACTGGTAGGGGGGACCCTCAGGACTGAACTGGCAAAACCAGCATTAGGGAATAGTGTTGTAAGGTAGGGAGTCACACAGTGTGCAGTAGTTTGGGTGGTGAATGGGTATCTAGGTACCTCTTCTTGGTCTTTTGATCTCCAGGTGATCAGATACGCCATCAGGAGAGTGAACACTGCGTTAGACAGGACAGGTCATCATCAACACCTTCAGCTCACAACATCAAGTTAACTCACTCAACACAGCATTAGTCCTGACGTACAGTTTCTTACTACTCCCCTGGGATACTGAAGCTGTCGACTAAGTTTAGCTCACGTTTCCGTAGCTAACAAACGTTGTTGTTACTACTGTCTAGTCTAGTGCAAGTGAGAAATGCCTCGACTGTTTACATAACAGGCTTTTGTTTGTGGGAACTTGCTGAGGTTCACCGGCTAGCTGGCTAGGTTAATTAAAATGTGTTTTAAATCGACCTCATTCAGATAAAACAATATTTTACACGAAATTATAGCCAACAAAATAAGCCCACCCAGTCGAGTGCTACCAGCTAGCCGTATAAACAAATGACATTAGCTAGCCTGCTAGCTAGCTAGCTTGTGTTTGTTAGCATGCGTATTACAGCTAGCCGGTGAAGGCTAATGATAACATTTCGGTTTGTAAGCTAATGTTCGTGCTAGCTACACGACAAACAAGAAAACATTTTGACGGGTTGCTTAATGGAGACCTACGCGGTGTAAACGCTCACCTCTGGTAGTTTCGTTTCGCGGGCCTGTAATGCTCCTGTGTTTCGGTAGTGGTGGGTCGCAGTGCCGCTTTCCCGTCACCGTTACTGTCTGTAGGCCACACCGCCAAACTCCCTCCAGAAAAAGGCACGAAGAGCGACGACAACCCGTCAACTATCCATTCATACATCACAAACCACCACGAAGAAAAGGACACCCGCTCGTTCGGTAATGCCAGGACTATGCTGGGGTCTGCCAACAAGCGAGACTCAAACACGACGGCTACCACCACGCTCGCCTCAGTCCCGTGGATTCTCGCTCATCTACGCGTGATCTCCGCCTTCTCCGCGCTCAGCCACGGCAAACGTCACCGGTCAGAGAGCAACCAACCAGCCAACCGGGGGATTACCTGAGACCACTTTAGCCCGGCATAAACTGCGATTCCACCCATATTTTCCTGTGTGAATCAGTCACTGGAGCGTAAACAAACCGTTCAGAGTGATTTAATGGGAAATGATGAACTCAGATTTCTGTACAGTGGTGGTGATGGGCACCAGGCGTCCTGTCAACGCAAATACAGCTGCTCTATTTACCATCCAAAACAGTCAACCTATATAAAAAATCATATTCTTTGGGGACTGTTTAGCCTGACAACACCCAGCATGTATCCCTCCGCCATGAATGGCTTGTATATATGTATACACGTGTTTATTTATTTATTTATTTATTATATATTTTTTGCATATACGCTAACATTCACATAATGCATTCCCAATGAAAACAACCCAGATAGCATGCGGATGTGGGCCACATCTGGCAAAGACAGCCCACTGTCAGCACTGCTAATATGCATGTGAGCTAAAGGTAGCCCACATACTTAAACCATGCATTAAACAAAGACTCAGCAGTACTGCCTAGTGGCAAACTGATACAGCAGAGTTGCCTACTTCTGGCTGAAACGTGGGCCTAATCTAGTGTGTATGTGGCCCACAACTTGCTACCGGGAGCAGTCCACCCAAGTGCCATCAATCCATATGGTAAATGGACCAAATTACAATGGGGACCGGGTTTGGGCCAGAACAATTTTGCTAAATCAGCATAATAACTTACACATGACAGGGAATGTAGATGACAGGGATTCAATAATCCTAAATCCTAAATAAAAATCATAAATTTAAATAAAATAATTAAATAATAATAATTTATAACAATATACAGAGTAAATTAACATAGTAAATGTACAAAATTACACTGTGACCTTCATAATCCCAACAAGTTCATTTGATATAATTAGGTAAGGACCATCAGAATGAGTGGCTGTTATTGGAGAATTTGAATGGAAATGTTTTACACCAAATCCCTCCCGCAGAACTTCAGTAAAGACAGCGCACAGCATATTAGTGTTCTTATAACGTAGTAACTTTCTGTGATGGAGCTTTTAGAGGCATTCTACTCTTCAGATGTCTGGCTACCATCACCGCTATTGTACACAGTTCTGACTCTGTAAGTTTCTCCAGAATGGTACATTTCACATCAAACCACTCAAAATTACATTTAGGGTACATCTTAACCATTTAATTCACAGTTTTAATTTATTCTTTATTAATGAAATACCCTTATGCAGTGTATGTATATGATTTGTTACTTATCATTACTTTTTGTTTATAAAGTTATCTATATGTATTTCTTTATGTCTCTTTTATGTATGTTCCTTTTATATATGTTCCTTCTCTCTTCTCTCTCTCTCTCTCTCTCTCTCTCTCTCTCTCTCTGTGTGTGTGTGTTACTTCTGTGTGTGTGTGTGTGTTTGTGTGTGTGTGTTCAAGTTCAAGTTTCAGGTTTTTAATCATTTGCACAACATGTCAGGGCATTTATGCAAATATATATATATTTGTTTGTCTTCCTGACACAACCTCCTTTAGTGTCCTCCACACAAAACATTATTGTTTAATGTCCGGTTACATACAATATGCATTGACAAAACTCAGTTTTACTGCAGACCTTAAAATAAAGTTTTATTCTTTAGTTTTATTTAGCCACAAGAATATCGTTCAACCAGGAATGTGAGTGTTCATCCTGCAAATTCTGTTCTGCACTGAAGCTGAGAGGTGCACAGGAGGCTGAGAGAGATAAACAACAGATGTTATCAGTATCAGAGTTAGAGAACAGATTTGAATATGTTTTGAATAAATACATGTGTATTAGAAACCTTATACAGATATACATAAAGCTTGTGTGTTTACCTCACTTCAGTCCAGCGATGGTCACTCTGCAGGATGACAGTAAAGCACAGCAAAACATCTTTTTAGGTTTAACATAAAAACTACTCTTTTTAAACTGTAATAAACCTGAGATTATGCATTCACACTCAAATATTTGCATTAAATAATGAACCTGATTGTGTGAACTTTCATAAAGGTGCATTACTGGTGCATTACAGCAATGCTAATTCTTCGGCATAACTAAATTGTTAATATGTAAATGAAGTAATTCAGAGTGATTGTTCGCAGTGTTAGTCATTAGGAACCAAAGGGTTTGCCTCTAATAATTCCTCTCATGAAGTTCTTTAATGAAATGGTTATGAATAACTTGCCTGATGTCTGAGCCATTGTTATATGATAGTTTTAAGATGCAGCTTTTGCCTAAAACATATTTTTTTTTCAGACTTACCACTATTATTATCATTACTTATACAAGGTGTGTAGGTTTACGGGTCTTTTGTATTTCATATACACCCATCATCAAAAGAATAGATGCACCCAGAAGGAAGTGTGGGATTGCAATGCTATTGGGAAGGAAGATAAAGGTTACCAGGAACAATAAATGATGATAATTTTAGACTGATATGGGCAATATTTATTGAGCTACACTTACAGAAGTAGTGTCTCAATATGCTGTCAGACTGCCATGTTCACTAACTCAACATGCCAGACGTCTCGGCATGGAGTTGTAGAGGTTCCTAATGGTGACCTGTGATAATCCATCCTGTGCAGCTTGAATATTCTCACACAGTTCCTGCAGATTGTGTCGTAGGGGTGGAGGTGGAGTGACACCAGGCCTTCTGGACGTGTTATGCGTGACAATAAACTGTTCATCTTGGTGCTGACCACGGTGCTTCCACACACGGATTCATTGACATGGCGTTAAGGGCAGCAGTTGTAATGGTCTGCATGCATGTAGTCCTGCATTGTGCAGGTTTCCTGTCAGTTGTTCTGGGTGCACCTGTATTTTCAGCGATGAGTGTAAAATGATGTAGATATTGCGACCCCTGGTTCCCACCACCACCACTTTAAAGAAAATCAGACTCATTAAGTTTCTCTACAAAGACCTATTTCACATCAGAAAAACCTCTAAACAGTTAAATTATGGGGAATTCTCCATTAAATGTGTCAGCTTTAATTGCATTCCATGTTGACTTACGGGTTCAGGGCAGGAAGAGTTACTGGACCGGTTAGATGATGAATGGGCGGCTGATAGGCTCCGGCCTGTCCTACTGGCATAACAGGCGGCCATGCTGAGTAACCAATGGGAGGGATGGGAGGAAGAGGTGGAGGGGTGTAGTGATGATGATGGTGAACGGCGCCTCCCCTGGGCCTGATAGAGTTCCCCTTTACATCAAACAAGAGCATATCCTGAATTAACATTTGTTGACTTGGACGAGACAGTTCAACTCTTATGCAAATCAAAACATGGTAAACACCATTACCTGGCCTGTGTGCGGACTCCCTGGACCGCCCTGAGAGAAGGCCATTGGAGGAAGCGCCTTTAACATCATGTTATGCATAATGATCTGGTGCATCTGAGCATTCTGCATTAGCATCAGCTCCACCATGTCTGAGAAACAAATGCAATTAACAGGCACAGTCTTTCAAACTCACGTTCATTATTAGTAACAGGTCACATGTGTAATGGAAAATCTGTTTAGCTTGTTATTATCGCACAATACTGTCCATATATTATCTTGCTATGTGACATGCACACTGAAGGACATTAAACTAATAAACCTGACACAATTCAACATATACTAAAACAGTCAGACTTTATTAGAAGCCCCTACCTTGTAGATCTAGCTAGTAGGTGTACAGTTAAAGTCTGTAGCCCATAAGTTGCCATTTATCATGAGTGGTCAGCTTCTGACCACAGGCCTGCTTCTGGCTGGGTATTTTTGAGCGATGAACCACTCTTAAGTGACAGGGATGAGTGCAAAAACCCAAGTTGTCATCAGTCAGTAGTGCTAAACGGTGAAAATCTGCCAGCAGGGTGGTTACAATTCACTTATAAGAGTATGATGAAAGGACATTTCATATATAACGTGTCTTGCTAAAAGATGTACTAGAAAAATACTTTAATATCAGAAAGCACATTTCAAGCACATTGTATATATATATATATATATATACAATATATATGGTATATATATATATATATACCATATATACATATATATGGTTCTTAGTGAGGTAAAGAAGGGTTCATTTCTAGCTTTACTAGCAGATACAGTAAGCGTCAGGTTGCTTCCATCCTGAACATTTCAAAAACAGCGGTTCATGAGAACAAGCTCAACCAGCAAACACAAGGGACAACAAAGCTACTCTAATTACTCTTTACAGACCGTGATGACCGCCACCTCATTCGAATGTCACTTAACAAATGTATGAGTGACCTACAAAAAGAATGGCGAGCGGCCGCTGAGGTGAAATGCGCAGCGAGGATGGTTTGAAACAGGCTTCTTGAGGCCTTTCTATTATTTTATGTGTGTGTATATATATATATAGTCGCTGTCCAATGAAAAACATGTATCTCCATTTTTGTCCATTTTTACTTTTATGCATTATTTGGCCACAGAAGCTGCTGTGTGAAAATCTCATGATGAATGGACCAACAGAAATGGCTCAAAAGTGCTTGGAAAGACGTCTGGTTCTTTAAGAGTTTAAGTGTCGGTACCTTCTTTAATGCTGCCTGATCTGTACGGGACAGGCTGGGGGGGTGGAATCTGTGCTATCAGGGGCTGCTGCTGAGGTAACTGCTGGATAATAGTGGCAGGCTGCTGCGGGATCTACACAGAAAGACATGGAATTAAAAATCATGGATAACTAATCATACATAAAGATTCCCCATGCAGTAAAATGCCATCTAGTATGACCTAGGGTTTAGATGGTATGATGCCCAGTGATAATTACACCTATCAATGTAATATCTGACTTCATTGTGTATGTATACGTTTTTATACACATACTTGTTCAGTATAGTTTCACAGTACTGAGGGAACATGTCGCTCATATCATGATAGGAAATGTCCACACCGTTCCACCCTTCATGTGAATCTCTATTAGGGTATCAATATTGCAAGAGTGTATAAGGAAATATAATATTTTGGTCAAAAGTTTGTAGACTTATTCAGCATTTCCTCTGAAATCACAGGTATTTATGGATCATTCTACCAAATTAGTTCATTCCGAGTTCAGAATTGATTTGGACATTAAATTCTTTTGTTTTCAGTGCCCTTATACCTTAACTATGTTTATTTTATTAATTGATTAAACCTTCCAAAATAACATTACCAAAACTTTATCAAATGTTTCAGTAGTGACTATTTTGCAATGCAAAAGGCAATTTTAGCTCATTTTGAGCAGAGGCCAACAATGCTAGCCAGTACATGACTAGCAAACTCACTTTGAACAGTTATTCACACATAAAACCATATATTTTTCTTTAAAACACAAAAACGTGCTTAAGCTTGAGTTTCAGTTGTGATTTCTTAATGTTACACACTTATTTACAGTCTCATTTCCTGTTCTAAAATGCAGGGGTGTGGCTAAAACGAGGCTCCATCTACAGATTAAAACTCTTTGTGTTTTGTTAGTGGCATGTGGGAGTGGATTTTTTTCTCATGAAAAATCTAAATCACAAGACTTTAAAGAAATCAAAATAAGTAGGTATTATTTTCACATGCATACATTTTATAACATCTAATGTCTAAATCCATCCTTGTTTTTTAATTATTATTTTCATTTATTTTTTTATTTAGTAGAGTGGTCCATTTAGGTCCATTTGTACCCCTTTGTTGCTGTAACAGTCTCTACTTGTCTGGGAAAGCTTTACACTAGATGTCGGAACATTGCTGTGAGGATTTCATTGCATTGAGCCAAACTACAAGCATTAGTGAGGTCAAGTACTGATGTTGGATGATTGGTTCTCTTCACAGCACTGGGTGCACCTTCAAATAGCAAAATCACAAGGAGTGTCTGTGTACTTCTGGACATACTGCAGAACGATATACCGCATTTAAATACTGAGAATGTTAAATTGTCTCACTGTGTGCTGGATGATTCGAGGGGGTGGTGGAGGGGGAGGTGGGAGTAGAGGGGCAGCAGGAGGAGCAGCAGGAGGAGGTGACTGATACATGTGAGGAGGAGCAGGTAAAGGGAAAGATTCATAATGCTGCTGTCTGCGAGGGCCAGCCCATGTGCGTGGCCTTCCAAGCTCCTCCAAAGCATGCTGCTCCTGTCTCACACAAACACACACCCACACACACACACACACAAACAAACACACAAACACATATATATATATATATATACATACAACATAAACACACACAGACACACATACATAAAGGATTAGCCACCGTAACATGGTCATGTTAACTGCAGAGTCAGAGTAACAGGTGATGCAAGCGTTATCTGTGGTGCTCTAATGGTGATGCTGGTACCCTCAGTCTGCGCAGCAGCTCCCTCTTACGTCTCAGAGCACTGTGCAACGCGTCTGCCTGTCCATCATAACTTCCTGTGCCAAAACAGTGAGTTTGCATGTCACAGCTGTGCATTTGATTCAGCTTTTAGACCTTCAAACTTCTCTGATTATTCCCTTTAAAAATCGGCAGCGGAAAACAAAAGCAACTTTATATACAAATACTTATTAAAATATAGAAAAGGGTAATTAACAAAAAGAAAAGGAACTGAGAAAAGAAATTAGATAAATAAAGAATACTTGTAAAGTGAACACAGACATCAAGTCAGGACAAAACAAACTTCTAGAGCCTACTTAAAACAGCCAAAGCTACTCTAAGAGCTGTACAACTAATACAAATAAAATAAGACCAATTATAAACAAAAAAGAAACAAAGTTTCTACTAATGCTAAATTCAATAGAAGATAAAAAAGAAGATAAATATCTAATATCTAATATAATAGTATCTAACAATAAAATAAACATTAATTCAGAAGAATAACTACTGCCACTGAAAACACATAAATAGGTATGAATAGAGATCGCAGGACTGTGAGCAGTTTATTGGTGGATCTGCGGGACGTGGCAGACCATGTAATGCCTTGAAAACAAAGAGCAAAATTCTGTTCTTGACATGAAGCCAATGTAGAGAAACCACGACTGCTGAGAAGCTGTCTCTTCTTCTTGTGTCACTAAGGATTGTAATAGCAGGAGCTGCTGGTGTTCTCAGAGCAATGGACTGACCACCCCAGAGTCCAGACCTCAACATCACCTTAACTGTGTTTGAGATCACTAGGATGGTGAGGAGAAATGCAACCAGCTTCTAAGACTGAACTAAAAGCAGGTCTCCTGGTAATGAAGGTAAACGTGGATGCGCACAATAATTCCTGAAAGAACAGTGTTTAGGTGTTGAAGCTCCTGAGTGCTGCTTTTTTCCACAAGCTGAAAAATTACTAAATTGTACTTCATATCTGTTTTGACTGTATAATAAAAAGAAGGATGGTAACTCAGTAAAGTAGGAAAGTATAAATGTAAGCTGACTTTACTTGTGGAAAGTGCAGAATCTCCTCGTTCACCATAAGCTTCTCTCTCATTCTCCAGCCTCTGAAAGCAACAAACCAAAAGAAAACATGCTATTTCTCTTCATACAGCAAACACAAGAAAAGCAACACAAATAATGTTTTTGGTGATGAGATGTCTGAAACAATACATATCCTGATACACCACATATACTCTTGAGGTTTTTAAGGTGGACTGCATAATTCCATCAGTGTTATTTTATAGTTTGACGTCTTCACTTTTATTCTAAAGTAAAGCATTAAGATAAACAAAAGCAAACATATACATATATATAGCTCTATAATAAATAGGGATTGTAATGGATTGTATATAAGGTATATAGAATAAATGAACTTTTCTCACCTTTTCCAGCAGCTTGAGTTTCAGTCGTGTCATTTGGTCCACCATTGGATCCACCATTGTAGCAGACTACTGTCTATTGGTCTCTGGCTCTATGAATCAGTCAAAATCACTTACATGCCATAAACGTTCACAACACATCATTTAGTTTAATGTGCACACATGCCCTCGGATCTAAAGCTCGGACTGGAGTGCATGTTTCCTCACATGTCAGTGTTTGTTTTATTTTTCTCGGTTGCCAGAAACCAAAACCTGAGACAAGCCCTGCCCTGAGCACCTGTTGCCATGTTACAGGCCAAGCACTATTTGAATAAGACGTGTAGACTCACTGTACTTATGTCCTTCTTTCTCTCTGATCAGTGATCAGTCATACGTTTGGACCAGACTGACCAGACTGAATGTACTGTATGTTTTCCATAATCATACAGGCATGTGATCTAAAGGCTTGTGTTTAAATGATTGAAGTGAGTTTCTAGCGCAAAGTTTCCCCAAACATGTGTCTTACTGAGGACTACTGGAAAAAAAGATCTCAGGTGGCTTTCTGCTCGAAAATCGCCATTTGACACAATATTGATTTGTTTAAAGGGTCCATATCCTGCACTGGACTTGTATATTAATTTTTCCTGAGATCCACTTACGATGTTTGTATGGTTTGCGTGCAGTCATATTTAATTTGTACATGACGTTCACATGCTCTTTCTACCTTAGAATTAATCGAGTTGCTTTTGACACCTTAAAGCTTTGTGTATGTAAATGAGTACTGTTTGGCTGGTCTGTACTACACCTCATTCAAAAAGCCTCATTCAGTCATGGCTGAAACACTCCTACTTTAGCATTAAGAGGCGGAGCTAAACTGCTGTAAGCCAAATACAGCTATATAAAATACGGAATAATGTGTTTTGTTGATTTTCTAAGTGAAAATAAATGAACACATCCTCTACAGAGAACACATTTCTACACACTTTAAACCACAAATACTGTTTTTTCCCGAAATAACATGCTGGGGAATAAATAAATAAATAAAGTGACGTGTGCAAAAGTTGGGGGATATTTTAAATTGTGCTTTGTTGTAATTCAGACTACGTTAAACTCTGCATATATATAGAAATTGTGCACTTAAAAAAAATCTGTATTGTGTCACAGTGTATCACCCAAATCTGGATCAGCTGTCAACCTCAAAATGCACTGATGTCCATATATGTGGTCATATAAGCAGATCTCCACAAAGCAACTTCAATCACTAAAAGGGTGACGGTAGACCCACCTTGAGATGCAGGTCAAAGAGCGTTTGAAGCATTTATTGCCCTCTAATAAAGAACTTTAGAGTTGGTCTTATCATTCATTACATGGGATACTAATTGCTTAGTCCACTATGACAGTATGACAGTTATTTACATCCGCTAACCATCATTTTCAGCACTGAGTACTCTATCAAAACTCAGCAGGTTAGCACAACAGCAGTCTGTTTAGACCAAACCGGCATTATTTTCACTTGCTTAAATACAGACTGTATTCAGTGCCAATAAATAAATACCTAAACTCTTTCCAAAAAACTTTACGAAGTCCGTGTATATGTAGCTCAGCTGTCCAAAACAACAACTTTTAAAACTGTGTTGTAGACATCAGGACCCCTGGTTCCAATCACCACCCCTGTAAAGAAATGAGAGAGGCTCTAAATGCAATAAACCCCTTTCAAACCACTCTTAAAAGGCTCTGTCCACATCTCTGAGTACTTCATTATCCAGCAATGTTTCGAATGGCTGCAATTCTCCTTTTAACACCAAACCACTCTAAAAAAAACCTGCTTTTCATCTTAAACTATGCAGAACATTTTTGCGTTTCCTGTTTAAGGACAGCGTAACACGATAGGTGCGAAAAGTGCCTGTAAAGCAGACGCAGAACTGTTCGGGTGGATTCAAGCATACCCAGGTCAGATTGGACAGCCTGCTGAGCTGCTATTGGTTAAACTGATTTCCCCGGCACTGCGCGCGCCCTTTTTCTATAGGCAGTGTGGGCGGATCCCATTCAACCATTTGAAAACTCGTGAGTGTATATAAATCCTTCCCCAAGCCGAACATAAATCTGTGAATCAAATAACGACCGCGAACTTACGTTTATCACCAATTTGTTCACATCTGTGTCGTTTCTCGTATTATTTAGACAGACTTTGTGTGTAAACAGAGGAGGATCTTTAATGACACAGGTGCGTGGGACGAGTGCAACGATTTCATTGGCTACGGTATTTGTATGCGTGGTTTTGATTGGCTATTAGGCGCTGAAAACTTCATAAGGGCGGGGCTAAGAGGACTTCGCGGCCATGTTGAAATCTGGACTGACAGTTATTCCATATCTGAACTTGGAGACGAGAACCGCGATTGTTTTACCAGCATAAAAAACTTCAGACTGCGTCAAAAATTTATTGCGTCTCTATGAGCTCACCTGATTCAGGAGATGGACCAAGATGAAAGGCAACGGAAAGTAGAGGCCGGGAGAGCCAGGGTGGGTAAACCGTGCTAATATTTAGTCTGGCTAGCTAGCCGCAGCTTAGCTGTGTTTGCTAATTAAGTTTGGTGATGCTAACCTGTTAGCCGGGTCAGTGTTTTGGTTGAGTTCTGCAAACTCGACCGTTTTACAGCAGCTGCTGGAGCTGGCTGGGTTTGTTAGTTTACTTTGTGCACATTTCTAATGCGGCTAGCGGGCTAGTTAGCTAGCTAACCGTAGGCTAGGCGTGAAATGTGATGAAGTCAGCTTGCTGGAGCTAACGTTACGGGTATACTGTGACTAATGTCAGTTAACTTTACTGTTTGTTGCTGTTAGAACTTAAAAAAAGAAAGCAAAACTCTTATCGAGTTACGGCTTCGGTTTGGTACCAAAATCAGCTTCGTGCCAGGCACACCACACTAACCAAATAGCTAAATGCTGTAACTCAAATGGTAAAATGTCTTTTGAGTTGTTATGGTGCAAGTTACTTTGGGGAAAGTGAGGGGAATTTGATGTCAGCGTCTTAAACGTTAGTTGGCTTAAGCCGTAGTTGTCCGTTAGCTTCTCTGGTTACGGTCCCGTGAGCTCATTTCACACAGCTGGTTGAACAGTAACGTTATACACCGAGGGGGCTAAAAGTTCGTTGCTCGTTGCTACGCTAGTCTTTGTCGCTTCTGCTCAGCGCGGTGTTCAGTGTATGTGTGTGAGCTGGCATCAGACTCAGGGAGCTCTCTTTGCTCTGGCAGGTCTGAAATGTAGAGGTGTGCACTGATGCTGCAGCTGGGATTGCTGTGTGTCCTGAAAGCAAGAGTTAATATGCTTAGACGGCTGTTTTGTTAGGGATAAACTGAACTGATGTCGGTTCAGCGTGATAAAACCGGGGTCACGACAGCATATGTCCCTCTGTTGAGCGAAGCTGCTTGTGTAAAGGTGGAACTGACTGGTTCACGAGTAGGTGTTGGGGGGGTTCGTGTGGTGCCTGGGGTGAATTAGTCCGATGATCATCTGGCAGACTTTATAGTCACATTCTGTTGCCTCAGGGCTGTGAAATTTTTTTTCATGCCACACATTTTTTCCACAATTCTGCATTGTTTTTAAAAGATCACATGTCAAACAAGGGCACTGAAGTCAAGCAGTATTATCATCTCTCTCAGATAATCTGCGAGATCATAAGTATGTTAAACAAATGCACAGATTATAATATGGCTGAATGATTCGGGCAAAATCGAATTGTGATTTCTCTGACCGATATTGTGATCATTTTCTGTGAAGTGAGGTCCAGACCCAGTACATGGGCTGCCACAAGGTTGGTCTAACTCATTTAGAGATGGTTTACAAGCTGTGTGTTATTAGGTTCAGGTATCCTGCTTCGTGGTAATAGGAGTCAAAAATAAACACAGTACATCATAGTTATTACTTGAACTATATATAAATATGCTACCTGATGTACATTGTTTCTTAATGATTGAGGGGTCCTTTTGTGATGTACTTATACATGTAGGACTTTGTAAGGCAGAATAATCCCCAAACATTCCCACCAACTAACCCCTATTAACATTACCTGTAGTGTTACAGTTGTGTGACGTTGTGGTCCCTTGATCCCATCACCACCACTGTAAAGAAATGAGTCTGTCTGTTTCCATGCAAAACTCTCTTGTGGCAAGATCATTTTATCAACTCCTCTTACCCTGTTGGAGCACTCTGTAGTTCAGCAACTACAGACTGTAATCTATCTGATTCTCTGCATGCTTTATTTCCCTTTGACCTTGTTCTTCAATGGTCAGGACCCCCACAGGACCACCACAGAGCAGGTATTATTTGGGAGGTGAGTCGTTCTCAGCCCTGCAGTCACATTGACGTGTTGATGTGTAGTATGTGTTTCACTGGCACGAGTGGGTCAGAAACTAACGCACCACCACCACATCAGTCTCACTGAAGTGCTGAGAATAAACCACCACACACAAAATCCCTGAAGGGTAAGGATAGGATAACGAAGTATGCACCAAATCAGTTTGAGGAGTCTGCAGTTATAGAACTCCAAGGTGCTAAAATAGACAATGAGTGTAGAAACAAGGCTGCATACCTAATGACGTGGCCAGTGGTTGTGTATATAAACATGGCGAAGAGAAAGACGGATGCTGCTGTTGCAGCTGTCAGTTAAAACAACGAGCCACAGAGTACACATCAGAATGACATCACTCAGAATACAACATGGCTACAACACAAAGCAGCGCCACAAGCACCTTACCAAGATGCTAAGGTGACTAAGTGCTGATCACTGCATTTATTAAATAATAGCTTGCTATTTAAACCATTTCTGTCAAAATGTTCTTGACACGTTCATGCATTTGTAACCTCAAGGTTCTCCCCAGAAATGAAAAAAGTTGAATAAAGTTTGTAGTAAAAAAACTCTGTATACTATTACTACTACTGCTACTACTGATGATGATGATGATGATGATGGATATAATAATTTAAATGGAAAAAACAAAATAGAAATATGATGATACTCAAAGGCAAAATTCACTCATCAAATCTATCTTGGAACAGTGTGGGTATAGTCTTAATATTCCAGTGTAATTGACTGACTACTATCAGTGGATTGTATGGAAAGTTGAACAAAATCAAATCACCCTCTGGTTTTTTTGTGCTGTGTCCCATTAATTTCCATATATTGTGGGTAGCAGCAGGGCTGTTTGTGATGAATAAACCCACCCAAATGTCATGTATAAATAAACGAAAGGTAAATGTAGGATACGGGCCCTTTTAATCTACTCGGTTTATTGTGTGTATAGAACAATTGAGTCAGGCGGTCATGGCTTTCTAGCCCTGTAGATGGCAGAGTTGACCTTTATACCATTGAAACAATCAGGTTGCTTTGGTGCATGCTTTCCAGCTTGCCCCTTTATTAAGGGGTTTTTTGGTTTATTTGCCCGGAAGGTTTTGTACAGTTTTTGGTGCAGTATTTATTTTTGCTTGTAGTGTTTGTCGTCTTTTGTATATGAATGCCTTTTCGTGTAATACTGAGCCTTATAATATACGTGTCATTCAAGAGTGGCCTGGCCGAAATGAGCATTTTGTAGCCAATACTGATTTTAGAGGACTAAAAATTCTGCTAACCAATAATGTCAGCTTTACACATCTGTTTATGCTAGATTTTATATTCAGTCATGGTTACTAGATTATACTCGATCTCGATTGCTATCATACTTAAACGGAGAGCCTAATATTGAACTGCCTGGTTGCACAACTGCCCAAGGGCTTGCTCCATCATCAGAAGCCATGAATAACTGTGCATATCATTAACAGAGACTGATTATACTTCAAGTAGCTTATATTGGCTGACGTTATTGGTTCTCATTAAGATGGTGGTCTGCTTTTTGCCTGTGGAAGCTGAATATTGCTGAAGGCACTTCCAGTGTGTTTAAAATTTAAGTCTGTTGAATAGACGGAATCTTGCACGTGACTGATTTAGTTGCTGTTTGTGGTTCCTGCTTGAGGCTCCGGCTGCAGCTCTGTGTGATTTGACATGACAGTGGGTTTGGGATAAACTGGCTATGCACATATTTGCTGAAAGGAGGGCACATGTAATCTAGCGGAACTGCCCGCCCTGGTAGGCTAATTCCTGCCTTTTTCTGGCAAAATCTGGGTCAGTAGTGCATGAGAACCTGGGGCAGTTCTGGGCGGCAACACTGTTTGACCGTATTTTGGCGTGCTTGTTTATACGAGTGATTTGCATGATTTGCTCCACCCCGTCTTTCCTCTTACATTTCCAGCAGTTTTGAGGAGTTTCGTGACGTAGCGAACTGATTTCTCATTAGAGATTGCGGAATCGGGTGCATTTGATTGATGGACGGATTGATGCTGAGTGACTGGCACTGTCATTGAATGACTCCACGGGTGCATGGGCGTGTCGATGTAAACAGGGTCACCNATTTCTCTAAGGGGTTTTTGAGAAGCTGGAAGTGACGCATTTTCTACATATGCAGACCTGTAGGAGCTGAAGAGCTGTGCTGCTCCAAAAAGGATCCTTATGGATGTTTGACAACATTTGCTTCATTCATGGACTGCCAGCTTTTCTAACACAAGCCTGCGTTCTACTTCTGTCCTCCACTGGCCCCCCTCCTGTCAGAAACTCGGAAATGTGTAGAGGCAGTCGTGTTCGTGGACAGTGTCGTCTTCACTTTTGACATGGCTGACCCTTAATTTAAAGCAGTATGGTAATTGTGTATTCCTGCTACTTCATCCTGACATACCTCTCCTTCTACTTGTCCCTCAACCTTTGGCGCAGCTTGCGCACTTTAGACAGCGGCGGGCGAAAGGTGACGGTGCGAACACGCAGAAAAAGACGCCGAAGAGGAAGAGCCCGACTGTCCAGACGAATGACCGTTCAGCGCAAGAGCACCACCTAGAGGAGCCCCCAACTGACAACTCCCATGGACACAACAGCAAGGAAGATTCAGAGGTTAGATTTCAGATTATTTCTTTATTTAATGTAATAAATGTGTAATGCTAGTATTGAATATTTTGTCCTAAACTAAAATTGCTTTCCACAAATGACCTCAAATTCGGTCGATCAGCCAAGACATGTTGTGTTCAAGTATTGCTAGGATGGAGTTGATTGCAAACATTGGAAGTCAATAGTCACCCATGTGAATGACATATTTAAGCTAAAACTGGTACAGTGTTATCACATGTGTAATGTTGCACTTTCCTGTACTATTCCACTTTCAAACTAGGAGTAAAGTATGTAGTGATAGCGCAGTTATACTTGCTGTTAGTTAGAAGTTTATATATAATAACTATAAACAGGAGATATGAGGAGCAAATATTCTGCCCTGTTGTGTGTATCATGTCTTTTGGTAGTCTTGCTTGGAATGATGCCAGTTTGTGCTCAGGAAAGGATTCCACTTATCCAAAATAACTTATTAGCTATAGTATCTTTTCCTGATTTTTGGTTTATAATGAGCCATACTGTATTCTCTATTACATTACCTTTCTCTGCAACCTGAACTAAAACCTGCAGGTTTTTTTTTTTTTTTTTTTTGGTAAAACTTTTTGGCATGTATTTATGTACCGGTTAAGGTGAAGATTGACTTGGTCTTTGTTAGCAGTGTTGGCCTAGCAGTTCCAGTTCTAACGACTAAACCACAAAAAAAAAGCATAATTTGGACACCAAACCTTGTCTTGGACTGACTGTATTTGGGGTCAGTGGAAAGTCAAGCAAACCCAGAATTGGAATCTTTATTTCGCCAAGTGTGTCACACATACATGGAATTGGTCTTGGTGAGAGCACACATGTAGGACATGTAACAAGAGCATGGACTGTTAACAAGTATTACATTAAGGGAAAAATACAATCAAATACAGTAAATAGAATAAAGAATAAGAAAAATAAAGAGCCAGGAATGCTGCTCAAAAGAAGATATGAATATCTGTACTTGTGTGTGGATAGTGAGCAATTTAAGAAATTTAAGACATAATTTACAGAATCTGTACAGCTGTGCATATAAGTGTTATGTTACAGAGGAGTAACTACAATGCAATTTCTTTCTTTCTTTCTTTCTTTCTTTCTTAATTTTTTAAACTTCAATTTTTGCCAAGCTGTTCCTTTACAAGATCAGTTTTGGTCCTCAGATTTCCTGCCAGACTGAAAATATTGTAATACACTAATACAGTACATGGGTCAACAGAAGTACAATAAGTATTGTAAGTTTTGTCATAGTAATGGCTGTGGCGGTAAACATGCACACATGTGTGACTAACCCTGCAGGAATCCTTACATACTGATGACCTCACTGGTGATCCAGCAGCCTGTGAGTTTAGAGCGGAGACAGATGAAGCAAATGCCTCAGAATGGAGCTGCCTTCCCGAAGACAAGGCTACAGCAGAGCACCCTGTTGAGACACAGGACCTTCTTGGAGAAATTATAGTTACTCACACTAGCAAAGAGCAGCTCAAGGTAGACAATATATTACATCTATTTGTTAACTGGTCTGCCTACCAGCATATTCATTCTCTACATGTATTGTGTGAAAGGATTGTTGTCATGGTTGTTTCCCTTTCACTGTGTTTAAGCTGCTGGTCTAATTCCCCTACAGTAAAGTAATGCATGTTGGCACGCAGTGTTGCACAATAAAAACTGAAAAATTCTACTGGATCTGCAGACTTAAAGCTGGTCTACAAAAATAGCCACAGAGGCCTGATTCTCTTAAGTAGGTTAGATGTGTTTGTTCATATGGATTAATTTGTGTTCATGCTATATGCCTCTCTGGAAAAACTAAAGCAGCCATCTGTAACTTCTAGTCATAATTAGTATGACTGCTTTTCACAGATCCCTTCTCAAAGGATCTTTTTAGTGGTTTTGGAGGATTTTTAATTTAATTAAAGAGGCTCAGAACAGTTTTTATGAAGTGGGACTGTTCTACCCCCACTTTAAAGAATTATGATTTTTGCTTTATTGAAGCTTTACTGGTTGTAAAATTGGCATTTAAACCCTTGATCCGGGGTAAATGGTTGTGGAGTGTTAATATAATTGTAAATGTCTCTATTTCAGTTTAGCACTTTAGCATTGTGCCTTTGGGACTGGAAGATGAGTAATTGTTTTTCACTGTCTTGTAGCAGTTACAGGCTGCAGTGGAGAAGCGGAATGAGATCATCTCACAGTTGAGTACTAATCTGCAGGCAGCGCTAATGAGCAGAGACCAGGTGCAGCTCGAAGCCCAGCAGCTGACTGGCCAAATACAGGAGCTGCAGCAGCAGCTACAACAGGTAGGAGGCCATACAGCAAATTGGTTTTGGGATACCGCTGCTAGAGGAGTCTCAACCTTACAGCCATTAGTCGGTATAGTTTTGTGTATGGTTTTGACTGTGAACTTGGTAGATGACCTAACAAACCTTATTAGACTGACAGAATTGCCTTTTTACATCCATTGGCACCCCTTCAAGAAGCACAAAAGGGGAAGAAAGACTTGTAATTAATTTTGAAATCAATTTGTGTCTCTCTCTGTCTCTCTCTCCCTCAGGCCAAAGAGTACCTGCGCAGTAAAAGTTTGGGATGGGTGGATCTGTCTCAAGCCCAGCAGAACCAGTGGCATCTACAGATTGAGGACTCACAGAAAGTAATGCCCCCCGCTACATGCTGCCTCCTTTTTATTTAAATTGTAAACCGTTTTATGTACTGTTTGAAGTCTGTGCATGAAAGCTAAGCACAGATGGGTGTTTTGAAGTATTTAGGGTTGTGATGTCAGAAACAGAACTCGTTCACGTATGTTCATTCAGTTCACAGCACTCAGCCCCATTTTACATTGTACAGATGAGTGCTGTTACGTAATAGTTTAGCTCTTTAACTGCTTTCTGGATGAGGCAAAATACAGGCTAATCAGAACATGCTATTTACCAGTCTTAAAGGTACAGTACCAACGTTTTAGTAACATATCATATTTTCTTTCTTATCTTTCGATCTTTCTTTCAGTCTTTCAGTCTCATTCCCAACAAATTTGTGGAAGTGTCCATGATGCATTTTGTAACAAAATCCTTCTATTATAAAGAACTATTTGGACATTTATTTTATACAGGGATGGGGTAAAGTGCCAATTACAAGCTCCCAGTAGTTTTTATGTGCTTAAGTATTAGCATCAATACCCCCCGCCCCAGGTAAATTAACAATAGAAACCTCCGAATTGTGTAAATCCTTCTGTACAGTAAAATACAGGGCAAATGTTATTTTCCAAATGTGTGTTTTCCAGTTTAGTGTTGACATGGGATCTATGCCTGTATATTGTAGGTGACTAAAGATCAACAGTGCCTTCTGGCTCAAAAGGAAGTGGAAATCACAGCTCTGCAACAGAAACTGGGGGTCATGGAGGAGTCCCTCAGTCAGCTCCAGAGTGCCTTCACACTGAATGACATGGATCAAGTCAAGGCCAGCTTGCTCCAACACAGTGAACACATGTTAAGGACTGATAAGAGCCCAGAAAGCAGTCTCAACTCTGACTCTCTTGTGCTTCAGAAACTTAGAACCGAGTTGGACGAAGAGCGGCAGAACGTCAAACGAGCACAGGATCATGCTGACAGCCTACAGAAGGCATTGGATAGTCTGGAGGGTGAGAAGACTGAGTTGGAGGCTCAGTTAACAGAGGTTCAGGCAGAGCTTCAAAAAGCAGAGGCACAGGCCCGGGAGGCACAGCAATATAAGGATGAGAAAGAAGAACTCAACCAGGACGTGGCTCGTCTGGATGGGCTTGTCAAGCAGCTTCAGAGCAGGCTTCAAGAGGAACAGGAAACGGGCGAGCGCCTGCGCTCCAAACATGAATCCGAAATTGCCAACTATGAATTGAGACTCCAGACCCTGGAAGAAGAGAGGGGGATGAATGTAGCCCAGTTAGTCGAAGTCCATGAAGCTGCGCTCAAGCACCTGCGGGAGGAGCATTTGGAGGAGGTCAGGCATATTCAGGAGCTGCTCGACAGAGCCCAGCAATATAACCACTCAGTTGCTGAACATGCTGCCTCTGAGGCGCTTGATGCCAGCCTGAACTGGGTCAGTGTCTCCAAAGAAGAGCGCAACCAGCAGACAGTCAGTGAGAGTGCTGCTAAAACTGGATCTTGTCTGGATGCCTCCATTACAGAAGATCAGAATGACTTGATGGAGAGATACTTGGCAATGGCTGTGCAGCATGAAAGCTCATGGGTGGAACAAAGTCTAGAAGAGCACAGCCTTATGGAGAACTCTGAAGCGTCTAAGTTTGAGTTGGAGAGTGAGGTTGTGTTGGAATCAAGGTTTTCTGACCACCATGATTCTGCTGAGTTCTGTGTCCCAGCGACGTCTTTACAGCCAGACCAGGCAGAGGATGAGCCCCCTGACCTAGGTGGAATGTCTTTCACACAAGCTCAGTGGCAGAGTTTCAGCTCCACCTCAAAGGGTCTCGATGAAAGTGTGGATAATATGGATTTAGGCAAGGAGCTTTTGATCCAGCAGTGCAGGGACTTAACAGACCAGTTGGAGGAGAAAGAGAGGCAGCTGGAAATTCTTCAAGAGGAGGTCAGGCGTTCAGCTGAGGAATTGGACGAGGCGCGAGAGCGATGGAGCAAAGCTTCAGAGGAGCTTGAGGAAGCAAAGTGGGAGTTGGAGACGGAACGGGAGAAGAGACTTAACTGTGAAGAAATCATCAGCCAGAAAACCCATGAGCAAGACAACCTGAAGAACAAGCTCAGCTCTTTACAGAGCCAGCAAGAGAAAGAGGGAGTAAGACTGGATGTCATGGACTTCAGGGAGAACACCTCGATCCCTTCATCCACTGAGGAACTTCTGAAAGAACTGAGGGAGGAGAAGGTCAAGCTGGTGCTGCACCTTAAACAGCAAGAGCAACTGGTCAGGGATATCCAGGAACAAAAAATGGCAGGTGACTCCGTGAGCAGCGAGGTTCAGGTGCTTTTTGGTCGGCAGCTTTCCTCCTTGCAAGCCCAACGGGACCAGCTCATGGCACAGCTGGAGAACCAAAGGGAAAAGAACCAAGCTATGTCTGTGCTGCTAGGCCAAAAGACCCTTGAGGTGGATTCTGCCAACAGGGAAATCCAGGAACTTCGAACAGAGGTAGAGAAAAGGGTGGAGAATCTGCAAAAGCTGGAAAAGGTTAAAACGGACCTTGAAGCAAAATTAATGTGCCTTAAACAGAACTTGACCAATATGGAGGAGGCCTTAAGTCAAGGGGCAGTGGAGAAAGCTGCTCTGGAGAACCGTCTGCAGGCCCTAGAGGAGCAAACCCAGAGCATGGAAAAGGTTCTGGAATCAGAACTCAAGAATTTTGAGGTATGGATTTTTTGTTAATGTTTTTTCTCTATAGTATGTCCCAAGACATTAAAACAAAGGGTTAAAACCAAGTGTACTTTACTTTACTTATTTATTTATTTATATTGTTTTTACTTTTTTTAATTGTCAATTGTTTATGCTAGAGGTATAATGCTGCAAAAATGTACAGACCGGTAGTGTCTCTATTCAGTGGCTGAAAGCACAAAATAAGTTGTTAATGGCCATCACCATGACATCTGATCCTTTGTCTGGGCCTTTCCTCCAGGTCCAGCTTCAAGCAAAGGACATGGACTTGGAGCAGATGAAAGAAGCAAAAGAGAAGTCAGAGGAAGAGCTAATGGAGAAGGAGAGCACGTTCCAGAAGGAACTGGGTGTGCTTAGAGAGTCTCTGGACAAGCACTTGAGCGGGCATAAAGAGGAGAAGAACAAACTGGAGGAAAAGCATCAAAAGGAGGTAACGATATTCACTGATTGCAAGTGATTTTCTTAAAAGGCTTAGTAAATAAAATATACCCGTTGTCTTTCCTCCAGTTGCAAGATTGGAATCTGCGCTTGGAGAAGGAGCTCTCCTTACTGCGGTCCAACTTGGAAGAAGAGCAGAAGAAACAGATCAGCTTCGTTAAACAGGTATAAATCATTGGATGGATGGATGGATGGATGGATACTTTATTGATCCTGAAGGAAATTTGACAGCCAGTAGCAGATAAAACGGCAGTGCAATAATAAAATGTGCAAGGGGCGCAGCTATCAGCAGGTAATGGCAATACTGAATACACATGTGCATATGTTGGTATTTAAGTAAAGTGTCTTGAGTGTCCAGGAGTGCAGATGTACAGGATATACAGTAAAGAGATTCAGTCCTCATCTGTCCTCTCCCCTCTTATGACCCAATTGGTTGAAGAGTCTGATGGCTCTCAGGACAAAGGATCTCCTGCGTCTGTCTGTAGAGTAGCTCTGTGACAGCAACCTGCCACTGAACTTGCTCCTTTTGTCCATGATGATGGTGTGCAGTGGGTGCCCATCGTCATCCGTAATGGACAGCAGTTTAGGACGTATATTTGTCTTCTTGTCTAATGTGCCTTTTTAACCTCACATCTGCCCACTTTTTGCTGAAGGTACATGAGCGAGAACATCAGAGAGAGTTGTCGCAGCAGGCTGCCCAGCAGAGAGAGAAGCTGGACCAGCTGAAGGCTGAGCTCATGGAGGAGCTGAGGGACAGCATGGAGGCTGCACATCAAGCAGAGCTGTTGCAAACTCAGGTATATACTACCACTTCTCAAGGCTCCATCTGGAGTGCATGTATGTTAATGGCAGCTGGTGGTGACATTAGGCTGTTACGCAAGCGAGGAACTGTTGCTTTTTAAATACACTATTTACATGAGTTTTAGAGTTGAGAAAATGAATAAGTCAATTGAAAGCAAAAATAATTGTGGAAACCACAGCTACAGTAATGAAAATGGAGTTGGGTTTCATTTCCTTAGAGGAGGTTTTGAATTTAGACTGCTCCTTCAGATTTGCTTTATCAAACCTTAATGATATTATAAGGTTCAAACCTTTATGTTCTGAGGAGTTCTGACAGTTTTTCCTTCACTTGATGGAGAAAGTGATGTACTTGGAGACGATTTATGAGAAATGAGAGGTTGAGAGACATGTCACTTATTTTGCAAACTCTCCGGGGGTTTATAAAGAGGAGTGCTTAAGGTGTGAACTGTTCAAAGTCTTTACATGTACTGGATGAAGTAAATTGTATAACTGACTAGGTGTTTCTCCTCCATTTAAGCATCACTCTTAAGCCTGAGTGCATAATGCAGTAGTATTCATTTGTTTTTAAAGCAGTGGGGTGCTTTAGAGCGAATAAGAGATTTGCTTATAGGAGAGTGCGCTTAATTTGTTTAAAGGGGACACATTATGATTCCAGTCTGCAAAGATATGAAGTCCAAAGCACATGCCAGACAGAAACCACTTTTCTCAGCTGCCTGAAACACCTTGTTGGAATTCCCTCCCTCTTCTGTTACACGGTGATGTCGTTATTACAGAGTCCTTACTTGACTAACACAATGCACATGGCGCTAAAACAGTAAAAGACTCTGAAGTGTCCTGCTCCGGTCTAGCTTGCGTAGGTTGGTTGAACCACGGTGGTGTGGGGGAGGAACTTCTAGCAGGATGCTGCTCTTGCGGTTGGGCAGTCAGTATGGAGTGGATGAGTTGACCAATCGGAGCTCACTGGGAGACGGAGCTTGAAGACACAGGAGCTCTAACAATTTTTCAGACAGAGGATAATTACAGATGTACAGTATAAGGAGATATATTGCATTCTGGGAAAACTGAATATATTCCAGAAGATCCCAAACTAAAATTATGAACATTTAAAAATGACCGTAATGGGTCCCCTTCAAATGGCTGACCTGTCCCTGATGTGTATGTAGCGGTAGAGCACCTGTTATTCCCTAAAGGAATATATAGGCCACTGCTCCTCTAGACTGATGCCTTCTGTCTGTTTTTTCTTGTATTCAGTCGCAGCACGCTTTGGAGCTGGAGGCCCTGCGCCTGAGCCTGACCAACCTGCACACAGCCCAGCTGGAGCTGTCCCAGACCAACCTGCAGAAGGAGAAGGAGGCAGCACTAAGTGAGCTACAGACCAGCCTGAGGGAGAAGTGGGCGCAGGAGAGTGCCATGCTCCAAGCCCGCCAGCAGTTTGAGCTGGAAAGGATCCGTGAGCAGAACCACGAGCAGGAGACACAAGTTCAGCTTCAGCACCAGCAGGAGATCTGTAAGTACGGAGGAGATCAGCATACATTGAGCATGACTTAAAGTAAACCATTGATAAGGCTCCTTTGCTTGAAATCCACGATTACAGGTACATGACTGCTAGTGGCTTGGTGTGCCTAGTAGAAGTAAGAGGTTTTAAGTTAAGCTTACTTTGATGTTTACTTGGCTGTCAGTAAACAGGTTGGAGAGGGGATGTGTTTTCAGGCGGTTGAACATTTACTTGGGTTACTGAAATGGCCTTTTTCTCCTATAAAGACTCTGACTTGCATCCAAGTCACAATATGTAGGACTTTTAGTTTAAACATTCCAGCACTGACTAAAATGATCAATTGAATAATCAAAAATGTATATGTAAAGTGTTGCAGAGGTATCTACAGAGTTAGCCTGCTAACCAGCTAGCCCAGTCTGTTCTGTCTTGTAATAGTTATACCTCACGAGTCAAGTCGTACCGGCCCAGCATGAAGGAATGAAGTAGCACTACCCCAACAGTGTTTTGTCGGGCCTGAGCAAACAGAAGTGATAAATAGAAGCTAAACAAGAGTTAACATTGGTGCGGTTTTCCCATGCTGGAGGCTTTCGGAGAGTAGAGGGATGAAGTTTGATGATGAACTTGCCAGGTTTTGTCTAGACTGGTCGGTAAAGAGCTGTTAATGCTAATGTCGAGGAGAAGGGGCCATGGATTTCTTGATGAGGGTGGACACCATGTTTCTGTGATGTGTTGCGCCCTATTGTTTTGGAATCTGAATTTGACATTGTCATCTTACACATTGCTCCATTGATGTGTACTGAAAACCAGCTGTGTGTACAAATTATTGCAACATTGGCTGAATGTGATGTTAACACCCCCCCTAGATGCTCTAACACAGGAGTGGGAAAAGCGTGTCTCTGAAGAACAGACCTCAGTGGAGCAACAGCAGGCCAGTAAAGTAGAGGTAAAGTCATATTTTGTGTTTTAAAAACAAGTTAAAGAATAAAAGCCTGACTAAATGATTGAGAAACAGGAGTGCAGATGCTGCACAAAGACAGACTGTATGACACAAACTGTTCTTCCATGCTATGTTTATGTTCAAAAGTACTGAGCAGATCCACTTAATCTTGATTTTTGGACCAAAATGGCAAGTGGAAAAGATCCAGATTTCAGATTCCATACTCTTTCCAGTAGGTGGCAAAAGCATTGGTAAATTCAGAGGCAAACGTTCAGTGACCGTGATGTGTAAAGAAAGACAAGCATATGTTCCTCAGGTGACTGAAAATGCCAGTACAGGATGTGATCTTACTGGCAGCAAGATCAGTCTGTCTGCAGCTACTTGTATAATAAATTGTAGTTGGGTTGCAGTGCATAAACCGGTCATTATGATCAGGTGTTTATTCTTAGTCAGTACAGAGTTATTCTGGTCACTTTTAATCTATAAAGAAACATTTCTGTCTTGTTGGGAATGGTCTTATCTGGGACAACAGTGACCCCATCTGCAGGGCATGAGAGGTCACTGAATGATTTGATGAGAGAGAAAATCAGGAATATCATACTGTAGTGTTTTCTTGTTTGTAAAACTTGCTGCTTGTCTTTGTGTCCTATCATTATAACAAACATGTGCATTATAGGTTATAAGGTAAGTAACTTGTTTTTTCATCTTTGTCCAGGATCTTAAGGCCCAGTGGTTGAAAGAGGCTGAAAGCGAGCGGTTGGAACTCCAGAAACATTTCCAGGAGACCCAGCACAGACTGACTGAGACCCAAGCAGCCCTTAACAAAGCTGAAGCAAGTTTGGCTGAAATGCAGGGTAGGCTGGATGAGCTTCAGTGTGCTAAAGAGCAGGAGATCAAGCAGCTGGAGTCAGAGCTGAGCCAAGCATGGGCTGACCGAGACTCTGCTGCACGTGAGTGGCCATCTTCTGTTGAGCATCTGAGGCAAAGTTCTTCGATGTTTTTTGTTCTGCATTATAACTTGATGCTTGTAGGGCAGTGTTATGCTGAGAGAGCATGTCAATTTACATTCAGGTGCTGTTGAAGAACTGGTTGCTAGTCACAAGGTGGTGGTTCAGGAACAACAAGCTCTTGTCCGAAGTCTAGAAGGGAGAGAGAAACAGCTACAGCAGGAGGTACAACAACCCTCATATGCTTTTAGTATACTGGCGGAGTGGGGCTACAATTAAACTGCAAATCTGTTGCTGGCCTTGTCTGTATATTTATGTGAGAACATAAGGTGATGCTGTCTTAGAACGTTTGGGTAAATAAATAAAAGATTTGGTGTGTCTGTGTGTGTCTGTAAGGTGGATCGTCTGCATGCTGAACAGGATGCACTAAAGTCCAGCTCAGAGCAGGAGATCACCAACCTATGGTCTCAGCTGGAAAGCATGAGGACAAGCAGACAGGAACTGGGAGGTACATACCTTCTTTAGACTGAATATGAAAGCATAGCTGTGAAGTTTATACTGATGGGTTCTGTTTTTTTCCTACTTATATATTCTTTAAAAACTTTAAAAAGGGGTTTTCCCAGAATTCATATTTGCTCAATGTTCTTACAGTTCAGCTTTATGGGGGGCAATCTGACTGCCTGTTCTATAGATTCAGAATTCATTTCTTCACAATATGCTCTTCTGAGCATGTAATGGATTTGGTCCTTCAGGAATCCTTACGAACGGCATAATTTGTCCAGTTAACCGTATGTCTGTATGCCAAAATAAAAAATAATGTATCAGTGCAGGTCCAAGGGGAGGAATTGAGTTGTTGCACGAATGTCACTAATGTAAAGCTTTCTTTGTCTAATCTCTTTCCTGCCCCTTCCTGCCTCAGAGCTGAAGGAGCAGCTTCTAGCCCGGTCGTCACGGGTTGATGACCTTGAGCGGCTGAAGCAGGAGTTCGCACAGCAGCGTCGGGATCTGAAGGAGCAGAATGAGACTGAGCTGGAGAACCTGCGCACGTACTTTGAGCAGCGCTTGCGCTCCAGCGAGGAAAGTCATAGGGAAGAGATTGCTCTACTGCAGTTGCGGCTTGTAGAGGGAGCCCTGGAGGAATCGGTTCTCAAAACTGGGGAAGCAAGGTGTGACTTTTTGATATGCCTTTAAAGCAGGGCTGGCCAAAGCCTGGCCTATGAGGACGTTAGATTTTTAATTTGCCTGTCAGTTTGGCCCTAACCCCACCCCTTCACCCAATAAGAGAACCTAATTGTACTGTAACACACAATTCCATTTTAAATCATGTTTGTAAAGTATTTTAAAACACAGGATTGTGTAATGTTTTAAAATGCGTAAAATTCAAATTTCTCTTGCTTTTTATACAGTTTCCTCTCTGAAGGGAAGGCTGAGGAGGAGAGGGCTGATGCGATGGCTGAGATTACAGAGCAACTGGAAAAACACAAGGTAGTACACTTAAGGAGACATATGACTTATTGTACAGATCTTGGCAGTTGATTGCCAGTATTGGGCCGATATTGGTTGGTTTCTACAACGAAATGTAGAATAACACAATTTAACCATGTTGAAGGACAAGACCAATTGCTTTCTACATGAGTCACATGTAGAGCGTCATGTGGAAATAGTATGTAACCCAGAAAACATCCTTGTTAGTCTAAGTGCATCGCTTTCTCGTGTGTGCGTCAGGCGGAACTAGATGCATTGCGTCTGCAGTTGGAGGACAAGCACAGGCAGGACCTGGAGCAGCTGCGGTGTAGCATGGCGCTGTCCTACAGAGAGGAGTTACTGCAGGCTCGCACTGAGCTCACTGACCGCTACTACAGTGACATTGAGCAACTGAACACCAAACATGCACTAGAAATCGAACAGCTGCGTGCTAAGCTCTCGGACAACCATATTAAAGGTGAGTCGTGCCATAAGGGCACTCTAACTAACTGGATTGAACTTAAAGGGGAATGCCACCAATTTCTCAGAATTTCTTAATAAAATACTACTTAACTTCTCATTGCAGAGAAACTTTGGCTCTGATGTTTTTTTTCAGTGGTGGTGATAGAACCCAGGGGTCACCCTGCATGTAGCCCCCCTGCATGTAGCCCTCCTCCATGAACAGTTTAAAATAAGTGGATTACAATATGTTTTAAACCAAAACTTTTATCGCTGTTATTTAGCAATTTAATTCTTCAAAATTAATTTGGCAATTAACTGTCTGGCATCTCTCTTAGATATAACAAAGTTACGGCTGCAGTCAGCTGCAGAGGTGGCTCGTCAGGTGGAGGCCGAACTGGAGGAGAGGACTCGAGCGCAGACCCGGGAGCACCAGGCCCGATTAGCCCAGCTGGCCTCAGAAACTGAGCGCATACTGAGCCTGGAGAAACAATTGGCCCAGCTCACTCTCCAGCATTCACATGAACTGGAAAGATCCACTGAGCAGCATGCAGAGGAACTGAGACAGCTAGAGGACCGGGTGAGTAACACAAAGGGTCTTGAAGCTTGTGACCACCAAAGGCTGCTAGGAAATGCTGTTGTGAAGGACGGAGGTTAAGTTCTGTGAACTGTCATATGACTCATGTGCTTTTCTGAAGAACTTCTATTAATACAAAGGAATCCTTTAAAACGCTCCTTTTCACTGAACGTTCTTGTCTTCTCTCTTTTTAGCTGCAGAAGAATTTTGTAGAGGAACTGCGTACACGTCTTGAGGAGGCACAGCGGGAGGAAAGGAGTCGTGTGAACGTGGAGCTCTCACAACAGAGCAGTGAAGTGCAGGCCCACCTTCAGGAGCAGCTCCAGGCTCAGGCTGAGGAGCGCTTGGCCTCCTTGAGAAAGGAGCTCCAACAAACTGCAGATGAGGAAAGAAGGGTGCTGGAGCAGGAGCTGTCTATGGAAAGAGAGAAGCTGCAGTCTCTGCAGGCTAGCCTGGATAGTAAGGAGAGCCCTCAGGTGGTGGCAGTGAAGCAGAAGCTCCAAGCTCAGTATGAGAGTGAACTGCGCACAGCCAAGAACATCATGGCGTCAGAGGTGAAGGAACTGAGCGCGCTGCTGCAGGAGCAGACGGAGACTAAGCTTAAGGAGGCCCTCCCCAGGTCAGTGCTTGAACTGAACCTTAGAGCCGAAATGTCAGGAGGATATTAGCTCTGTCCAAAACCAAATGCTACTATGCTAAATAGTTTGTCAAAATGGTGCATCACCAGTGGTATGGCATTCACCAACATAGTGTAGCATGGTCGTTTGCGGTTTTGGACACAACTATAGAGAAAATGGCAGGCAATGTCACTTTTGCACACTGAGCACAACTTATTTGCACTTCAGGAAAATGTATTGGTGAATATGTATAATTGAGGTCTTGTGTAGGCTGTGGAATTTATATTTTATTGACTTTCTGGAGGATTTTGTAGACTTTTGCAGGTGACATGAACTACCTCAAGTTCCCCCAGATTTGTCTGTGTGCCAGTAATTATAACTTAAATGGCAGGAAACATTTAAAAGGATTAGGTTTTGTCTTGCTTTGTTGTGTGTCTGAATTTTCTTTTTGGTGTATGCAAGTGCCTCTTCATAAATTTCTAAAATGTAGAAACTGGAGGTGTGTTCACCTGGTTTAGCATTAGAGAAATTTTAATTGAGTTCATTTAATTCATTCATTTGCTGTTATTTTCACAGCCCAGTGTCACAATGCTCTGCTACAATAATAATTGGCCAAATTGAAACATCTGTCCAGTGTTGATTTTTTAATTTTTAAATGGTCATCTACAGAGACAAGTATTGTTCTGATATTGAGTCCCTAGTATCAAGGGGTCAGTACCTGTTGAACACTGAACTGCAGGGATCATAAGAGAGCGATTTAGACAGCTTTATTATAGTTTGCCTGTAAACAAGATGCAGATTGTTGGCTCATTTTGCGTCCAACCAAAATCAGTACTCTAGTCAGTTTTCCCAAGTGCTGTATTAGCTGTATTTTAGCCCAGCTACATTTTAAGATTGGAATTTTAAGTCTGTCTGGTTGTTCATGCAGGCATCAAGAAGAGCAGAGGCAGCTGGAAGAGAAACTTACCCAGCAGAGAGAGACTGATCTTCGGGAGCAAAGAGAACATCATGACCAGAAGCTGGCGGCCCAGAAAGCTCTCTTGGAGCAGCACATCTCAAAACTACAGCATCTAGAGAAAGAGTGCCAGGAGCTCAAATTGCGACACCAGGAGGAACTTAATTCCCTCTCTACCGATCACAAAGCAGCCCTGAACTCCTTGGAAGCAGAGTTGTCAGAGAAACATGGGGCAGAGCTTGATAAACTGCAGGTAGTCCTTGAGGAGACCAATCTGGCACAGCTTGAAGCCCAGGAGGCGGAGTTAATGGCACGCCACAAACTGGAAATGGAAGAACTGGAAACCAGGATGCTGTCTAACATGGACACTCTGGAGAGTACATACCTGAAGGAGATTCAGGCAGTGCAGGAAGAGAAAGAGGAGGTGCTGCAGAAACTCAGAGTCTCATTGGAACAACAGCATGCTAAAGAGATGAAGAAAATGAAGGAGGAGGAGCTGTCAATGAGGGAAAAGCTGAAACAAGAGCTGGCTCAGGTCCACACGGACAAATTCAGCTCCATGGCAATGGAACTCCGACACACCCATCAGGTGAGCAGAGAGGTGACTTCTGGGTTGGAAGGCCTGCTTTATGTATTACTCTGGTGTGATTTGCTAATAGCTGCCAGCACACTTATCCTCACTTAAAGCTGGAGCAGTTAATAAACATATGCCTGTGAAAAATAGTTTTTTTTTTTTTTTTTTTTAATAAATAATTGCCAGCGACTCTCCTTTCCCCCTCCCCTTCCGTGGAGTCTGTGTGATTACCCCCCCACCCTTTCTCCCCTGATAATTACTGTTGTGTTTCCCAGTAGAGTGTTAACTGTTCTGTTATTGTGTGATGTGCATGCTTGTGTTTAAACAGGTCTTGGCTGTCAGAGTAAGATGCTATTACCTTTTGCTTTTACAATAGAACAATGGTAGTTCAGTATGGCTCTTATTGGGTTCTGCTTTTGGAATATACATTTCATTTGTTTTAGTCACTCCAGTGTAGCTTCGCTCATTGGGTTGGTGGTAAATTTCAGCTTTTTCCCCTGGGTCGTTTATGCATATGTATTTGTAATTGTGTGTAGGAGGAGCTGTCTGCGGCCCTCTCCTCTCAGAAGGCTGCTCTGGAGGCAGGTCACTGCTCTGCATTGGAAACCCTTCAGCAGCACGTGCTAGAGCTAGAGAAGCAGCACAGTGCTGCCCTGCAGGAGATCACAGGCCTGAGCACCATGGAGAAGGAGAAGCTACAGCAACAGTTGGATATACTGACTGCCCAGCACAAGCAACAACTACAGGTGTGTGGGAGTCAAGTTAGAGATGGTATACTTGTGTTGGTGTGTCTGTATCAGTCTAATGTCAGCTGAGTTGGGTATTAGAGGTGGAAAGAATGAAGCTGATCCCATCTTAGCCTGATGTAGCACACAGTGCTCAGTGTGTGATTCTTCCTTTGGGGTATTCGTGTTTGAATAGTTTGAGCTTCTCTAGATGCTTTTCTCAAAGTGCTTCGTTTTTATAAATAAAACTGCTCAGTAGTGGGACAGCCAGATAAGATGGTATCTGTTGTAGCAGGTGGTGGAATTTTGGAAGACAGTGAAAATACATTAGTTGAGACATGTCATGGGTCTTGTAATTATAGCGAACTAATAACGGATTGAAGTGACACAACAGCACGTACATTTTTAGGTGATCTGTCTCACTGTAGATTGGAATTTTTCCTTTACATTGCTGTGTAAGCAGGCTTATCCAGTTATTTATAACAGGTGAGGATATAGTTCTCCTTGTGCCGTGTGTGCAAAATCAGAAAGCAATGATGCACGTTTCATTTAAACCCTATTTTTAATTTTTTGTTTTTGAAAAATGGATGCCCATTTTAAGGTTGATGCTAGTAACACATTTGAAAAAAGTTGGCATGGGGCAACAAAAGACATGTAAACCAGTAATGCTTTATATATATAAAAAAAAAAACTGTGCAAGATTTCACCGACAAATGGGGAACAACTCAGCAATAATAATTTTCTGAACATAAAATGGCAAAGAACTTGGGGATGGCCATGATTTTCAGACCCTCAGATGGCATCGTAGTGGAAATCACTTCATCCATCAACACTTCTGGAAAAACATTCATCATTGCTAATCTCATTTAAGATGAACTGAAGCAAAGTGGACATGTGTCTTGTGGTCCTACAAAATTTGACGTTCTTTTTTTGGATATCATGGCTGTCCTTCGGGCTGAAGTGGAGGGGGACGATCCAGCTAGCAAGCGCACCAGCGTCCAGGAGCATTAGTGTACATGGCATTGATGACTTGCAAATCTAGAAGGCATCTTTTAATGTTATACAGGTTTTGGAGGAAAATATGATACTTATTTCAGCAACATCTTGCCAATGATTTTTGTTATGATTTAGACCTAGCTGGGGAACTAGCTAATCGATGATCAGTAGACCAGTCAGCCAGGAAAACATGAATTGCCTATTCTTAAAGAAAGAATATTGGAAATATGTTGGCTGAATAGTTTCAGTATCTCTCTGTATCACTAAAGGAGTAAATGTATGCCATCTGTAGCTATAATTCTTATCCTTCTCTTCAACAAATCTTGATTGTGATTATTCTGTTCTATAATTACAACACAGATTAAGAGATTAAAAATCTGTTTTTATGATCTGTGAAATTACAACAGGAACTGAGGGGAGCTTCAGCCAGAGAGATAGAGGCATTGCGCAGGGAGCTGGAGGAGGAGGCTTCACGGCAGCGTCTCCACTTTCTGGAGGAGGCGGAACTTCTAAAGTGCCAATCAGAGGAGCAGCTGCAGCAGAGGATTGCACAGATAAAGGTGAGGGAGTTCATGTGAATTGTGCACATGTCCATCTATCTGACTTTAAGACATAAAAACAGTCCATTATTTTCTCTGTGAGCCACGCATGGTTTCATAAGCCTATTACGCACATGAAGCGGTTGTGCATGAATCGTACAGTCATAGATGAACAATATATGCTAATGCTTGGTGGCAGGCAGGGGGTTGGGGTAAACATCTGGAGCAGGGGCCAGCCCACTTTAGGGATGGGGCATGCTGGGCTTAACATGTCACTAATCCCCTGTAGCAGCAGCTCCAGTGATGAACGATTTAGACATTTTTTTTCCTCTGCCAATGGTTATGATGGCTTCGGTCTTGGTTAAGTGAGTTCAGAGGGGAGAGATGTTCACCACACATGGACAGCTGAGGTCCACCAGCAGCACGAGGCCTTTCCAAGAGTTATATCCTGGTTGGCCATCATCCCAGTAGAGCTTTAGAGAGGGGTCAGCACTCTTTTCTCCTTAATAATCCTGCCTATGGGGAAACGTGATGAGCCATACGAGGCATGGCTACATAGGGATTTGTTTGAGTGGACAGTATAAGTTTTGCCATTGCGTACTGTGCGGTTTTGTAGCTTTATGCAGAGCAGAGCCAAGTTGTTTCATTTGCATGTGTGTGGTTAGGAGTTGTAGTCATATGCAGTAGATGTCTGTGTGCTTTGTTAATCTATGTGGCCTGGCTGTGTTAGGATGAGGGCGAGCGGGATAAGGCTGCTGCTCTAGAGGAGCTGGAAAAGAAGCTGCAGGAGCAACATCAGCAAAACGAACTCTGCTACACAGACAAGATGAGCCAGCTCACTGCACAACTCCAACAGCTCGACACGGTGGTGTCACAGGTAAGATGGGCATTCTGTATTTCCCCATTAGCTATTTTATAGTTCTAGCTAATGGGAACTCTTCTCCTTCAGTGTTCTGTGCTTATGATCATTAGTGAATTGATTAAGAGTTTTGTTCCTCAGGTCGAAGTCATCACAAATATCGTCATATGTCTCAAATGTGTGTTTGTAGCTGTATGTCATGTGAAATTTCGTGGTTTATTTATTTATTTTTTTGGTCATTTATAAATATATTTATTAATGTCTAATTGAGTAAATTTTCCAGTATTCAAATAGTACTTGAGTAAAGTATAGGTCTTCTGAAATACAAGTGAGTGTAGTGATCAAATACAATTAAGCCATCTCCATCTCCCCTCTGGCCATTACCAAACAAACTAGACTTGCCAGAGTTTCTGGCTACTGGCTACTTTAATCATAGCCCTTCTCTGATCCTGTGTGTAGGAGCGCGATGCCTCGTCCTTTCGCACTACACCCTTTTATGCACCGTCTGCGTGTCTGTCTCTGTAGTGTTTGTGTTTTCCTCCTTCTTAATGTGCTGCACAATCCATCAGATTGGTTGAGGTGCAATACTAGACTCCCTGTTAAGCTCTCTGAGGAAACTGGTTGCTGTGGTTACTGTGTTGTGCATCTCGTGCGGTGGTTGCAGTTTGTTTTCCCTCCTCTCCCTCTCCCCCCTGCTCTGTCCCTCCCACACAGATGCCTCATACAGTCTCTATACAGATCCCTGCTGTAGAAACTTGCCCCACATTCTTACACCTTCTTTTGTCTTTTTGGGTTATTGCAATGCGCTCTTGAAAGGTGTGTCCTGTCTGAGTGATGACTGGTCTTTTGTCTGTCATGTCTCTGCTGCCCTTCCCTCAGCTGCGTGCGGAGGTGAGTGGCCTGCAGGGGGAGCTGGAGGGCAAGCGTTCAGAGATGGACACACTGGAGACTCTCTTGCAACGGAGAGAGCGGGAAAGCCAGGAGGGAGCCAACCTGCTGGCCATGCTCCGCGATGACCTCAGCACTGCCACAAGGCAGAGGTCAGTAGGCACTCACTGATTTCTGGGGGTAGCTGTAATGGTTAAGCTGTGCACCTTAAACCATTTTAAAGCATCCATATACTACCTGTTAGTATTTTAAAAATATGGCTGTAATTAATTTAACACTGAGCTCTGTTCTGATTGGTTGCCCTGTATTGTGCCTCATTCAAAAGTACTCTGATTTGACACTCTTCAAAACTTCATTGCAACTAGGTGGAGCTAACCTGCTGCACACTGCTTAGACAGTTTTAATTAAATGTATCATTTTTGTGACGTCACGGCAGAAATTGACTGTTCGCAGCTTAGTTTTTATATATGGACTGGAAAGTAAGCAGAAACCGGACTGATTTAAATGTTTTCATTTGGGAAATACTCTCAGGCGGGAACTCCAGTCAGCACATGACAGACTACAGCGAGTGCTCCTTGAGATGCTTCGGGTAAACATGGCAACAGAAGAACACATCACCAGGAGGCTGGGAGCGTGTGTGGCGGACAGCTGCCCAGGAGACAATGTTAGGGGCAGCTGTGACCCTCAAGAGACAGGTTGGTTTTTGTTTTATATCTTGCAGATCACGCTTTATTTAGTTGGTCTCTTTATGCCAGTAGTTATCAGCTCCAGTCCTAGGAACCCGTTGTGCTGCACAGTTGTGACTGTTCTTTGCCCCAACACACCTGGTCCAGCTAATCCAGTAACTATTAAGAATTTCACGAGCTGAGTCAGGGGTGCTGCAGAGAGTACTTAAAACTGTTCAGGGTGGTGGGTCCCCAGGACTAGAGCTGAAAGCCCACTGTCCTGTAGTTTACCTACATATGCTAAACTGTATGGTGAAGTTCAGTTGATTATGGAAAATGTTGGGTTTATGTTGAAGTTAATAAATAAGCAGTTTACGTTAAATTAAACCTACGTTTCTGATAGCTATTTAAGCTGTAGTAAGTGTCACAAAGTCAAATGTCCTTGACATCGAAGAACGATTGGTGTTTGTTTGTTTGTTTGTTTGTTTGTTTGTTTGTTTGATCACTATATATATATATATTCTGGATCAGTTTCTCATTTTCATAACCTTTTAAGTATTATATTTTGATCCTCATTGTGGACCTATTTAAGCATTTGATCAAAATTTGGGGGATGCAACCCGAAAGTGTCACTTGATTTACTTTCGTCTTAACAGATACTGCTGAGGTGGGGGTAGATTGCAGTGCGTTCTCCTCTGTGACTGATGAGGGTCTAGAGTTGTCTCAGCGGCTGTGTGAGAGTATGCTCTTGGGACCCGAAGGTGAGCTGGACCCAGAGAGAGAAGAACTGGTCCTAGAACCCTGCGTTCGCCTACGCACTGCTGTGGACAAACTGCTGGAGCTGATCTCGGAATCCACAAAGCAGGTATAGAACTTCTGCTTAATACGCAACTTATTAAACAGTGATGAGCTAGGGGGACCTAAGGGTGACATCAAAATGGCTAGGGATGAACAGACATGTGAATTTGTCGGCTGGTGGCTGATTTTTCATTGACATATTTGAACTTCTAGAAATGTAGAAATAGATGTATATGAATTACTATTGTAGAAAATGCAGAAAAATTAAAATGCAGATTTATAGCATAGTAACTCGGCAATGATGTAAAACCTTATTGTGCTGTCACTTTCTGTAGTGTATTTCACTGTCAGGGTGGGACAGATTAATCAGCATATTTGTTTACAAGTAAATGACTTGTAGACTTGTTCTTTTGCTTAATTAGTGCTGCTAACAATCCACTTCATCAATTAATCATTGTAGCCCCCAATAGCAGCATGCTGTGTGAAAGCTTTTAAGGTTTTACATCTTTACCATCACTGCCCTGTTTCACTGTATTTAATCCTCTCTTCACAGCTGGAGCAGGTGCATGCTTTGCAGGCTGCAGTGGATGCACAGTTCAGTGAGGGAGGTGAGGCCAGGAATGCTCTGCTGCTGCAGCACTCCCAGCTCTTGGAGCAACTGGACCAGGAGGCCAGCCTGAAGAGTCAGCTCCAGTTAGAGCTGCACAAGGCCGAAGGTAACCCACATGCTCATGCCAGCCAACAACTGTTTAGCTCCACTTCCTGTAGTGTATGAATATTTTGTTTCCTCAGGTCTTATGGAGGGTTATGTTGCGGAGAAGGCTGCTCTGGAAGAGGCCCTTCAGCAGAAGGAGGTGCGGGAGCAGAGATTGGTGGAAGAGCTGGAGAGCACACGGGTTCAGTTGCAGGACCTCAGTGAGGCTCATGCTATCCTGCAACGGCAGAGAGACGCGCTCGCTGCAGGCCTTGGCGACACTGAGAAGGGTGGGTAGAAGATTGTCATAACGGTGCTCAAGTGTCTGAAAGCTAATAGAAGCCATGTAGCATGACTTGGCTTGTGTAATGGAAATGGGCTCCTACTAGCTTTCGGTTGTTAGTAGTGATATAAAAGCATTTTGGTAAAGATCTTATTTGAAGGAATTGCTGTTTTTTTTCTGTATTTTTACTTGTGTTTTAATAATGCAGCGTCGTAATTCTTTGCTAGATAATTGCCCGGGCCGTTTATTATTGAAATGCTTATGTAGTTATTTGTAAGGCCCTTTTGATGAGTTTATTTGATGTTTTGTGGTTTCCCTGCTCTTTAGGCTGCCTTGATGTAGGGGAGGAGAAAGGTTCGTTCATGGTGTTTGAGACTGGAGTGCTGTTTGAATTTTGTGTTCAAATTCTATGGAAACTAACGGCTTCTTTTTAGATGTGTTGTCTGGTTTTTTTTGGTCATGTTAATTTGGATTCGTTAAAAAAAAAAAAAATTGCTTCATTTGTGCTGAAAGTCTTAAGACCCTGCATATCTTTTTTTATTATTATCTATTTATTTATTTTATTTTTTTTATATGGTCTAGAAATGCTGGCTAAGGTGGTGATTTGTGCATTCAGAATGCACAATTTTGTTTTGCAGAATGAACAAACTGAATTGAAGATCTTTTGCATGACTGCATCGTGTCCGCAGATGTCCGTGTCTAGCTTTTCCTTTGAGCCGTTGTTTGGAGTCTCACCCCTTTCTCTCCCTTGCCTTTTGTGTGGCAGCTCTGCTGGCGGAGGCTGACCGGCTGGGGCAGGAACGTGTGGATGTGCAGCGACAGGCGGAGAAGGACCGTGGCGGGATGGCTGCTCGGCTGCGGATGCTTGAGCTGGCTTTGGAGGAGCAGGAGAGCCGCACGCAACAGCAGGATGAGCAGCATCGGGCTCAGACTGAGGACTTGCAGCAGCACATTGATGCCCTAGAGAAACAGCTCAAACACCACCGCCAGTTTATAGACGTGAGTTTGTGTGTGTGTGATGCATCAATGCGGGTCATGTGAGGGTCGCAATGCAGCTGTATCAGTTTTGTGATGTTCCAGTAAAACAAGAAGATACGAGAGACTCTTGTGTATTTACCATGGGTAAGGGGTATTATGCACAAAGCAAAATGATATTAATTGTCTTAACTGTGGTAAAATCACTATAAACATGTTTCTGAGAGGCAAATGGCTTTACTTTGAACAGACGCTGACAATCATCACCAATATTTTACTAATTAAAATGAAGTTTTTCTGACAAGCTGTATTTTCTGTCTCTCTCCCTCCAGGGTTGTGGTTTTGTTTTGTTTTTACAGGCCATATTCCACCACTTTAAGAATGGTTATTTCAGACATTTCTGTATTCATTGCTTTCGAAATCTGAATCTTTCCAAAATCAAATTACGTGAAAGTTTAAATTTCATGATGCATTGATTTGAAACCTGTCCAGTTCATGTTGACATTGATTCATGAAACTGGTGCCAATAAACTGATTGATTTAGGATGGCTCTAGGAAAATCATTTTCAGTCATTTAAACAGCATTCCAGAAATGAGCTGCCTCAAACATGTGATGTGATACTGGTTCAGATGGGTTGGTGGCGTTCAAGAATACTGACCTTAACTTTTAGTCGTTGACTGTGTTAATAAAAGGTGCAGTGCTTTGACTGTTTTGGCTTGTGCACAGGAGCAAGCAGTGGAGAGAGAGCATGAGAGAGACGAGTTCCAGCAGGAGATCAAGAACCTGGAGGACCAGCTGAGACTGCCCAGCAAAGGATATGCAGGAGGGGACAGCAAGGGTCAGAGGGTAAGTGTCCGATTCCTCTCCTGCTATAGCGGTTATAAGGCTATAGCTATTATAGACTGTGCTTGCTTTTTGGTCTTATGTGAAATGTATATATTGAGACTCAGTTTTTTATTGTTGATGGCTTCCTCTATTTGTTTGGGGTTTTTTTTTTTAATCGCCTTTTTTTCCCCAAACTGAAAATTGTAGATTGAAGACTTGGTTATCCAGGTAAGTTATCTAGGTATGGTTGTGACCTGCTAGACTTGTAGCTGCTTTTGCATGGCCGAGCTGTGAGCTGATGTTGGAATTTGTTTTTGCATGTAGCTGTTCTTTGTTTCTATTGTTATGTCTTTAACAGCCTTAAGAGCCCCCACCTAATACTCCTCATCATTCATGTGACACCATATATAGTGTTCAGCATGTGTGCTGTCCAGTTGTTTTGTGTGAAGTGGAATGGCTTTGCTAGCTTGGTCTCTATGCCTGTTGCAGTAGAATGACTTTAGTCATTGTAGTTGAACCTTTTTGTTAACTGCCTGGCGGTCTTCTGTTTCTGTGGTTTGTGTCTTGTGGACTGTGCATGCATATCTTATGTTCTGAATCTGTCTCAAAGATCCCTCCACACAGCTGCAGTGGAAAAAAACTTCAGTTTGGCTTGGGGCAGTGCTTAAACAGGCATCTTGTCCTCTGTCAGAACAAAAATGCTGATGTGCAGCCCTGCCTTTTTTTTTTTTTTTTTGTTTTTTTTTTTTTTGTTTTTTTTCTTGCTAAGAAACATTTCTTGAATTCAGTGTGTAATGGCTGCTGTTTTCAGGTGGAAAGTCTCCAGGCCCTCATTAAAGACAAGACTGAGGACTACAGTGTACTGCTCTCTGCTAAAGAGCAGTGCCAGCGTGACCTAGAGGAGCGCAACGATGAGATTGATAAGATGGCATCTCGGATTCGGGAGTTGGAGCAGGCTCTCCTGAGCAGTGCTGAGGCCGGAAGAGCAGTCACACAGCTGGAGCAGGAGGTGCAGAGAGCTCGCAAGAGCCTGCAGGACCTATCTCAGGTGGGCTGACTTATGAAGGTTTTTGTAGGTTTATGTACCGAACATTTGTTTTAGTAGTGACATTTTCCAGCCTCTATTTATTAAATTTAGTTACTGCATCTATACGACTGATGTATGTCAAAAAAAAAAAGCTTTGTTGCGATTGGCTCCCTTGTATTGTGCCTTGTTCAAAAACAATCCCAGGTACCTGACCTTCTGATACTGCACATACAACCCTGCAGAATAAGGAAACAGTAGGGCAGGGTGTATGCTTTAAGCTTCAAGATCATAAAAATATGCAACCTAAATTTTAAAAAATACACTTGAAGGAAAATAATAATGAAGATTACATGAAGTGAGGGACGCCATGTCTTTCCCTTTGTGCTGTAGGATAAGGAGGCCTTGCAGCAGCAGCTGTACTCCAATAAACTCCAGATCTCAGCCTTGCAGTCCAAACTGGATGAGACGAGACACCGCTTCCCTGACCCGACTGCTGACCCCAGTATTCGAGAACAGTTAGAAATGCTCCAACAGGATCTGCAGAGCAAAGAGGAGCAGGTAGGTCTGAATGAGTAATAAGCCTTTTAGGTGTGCCTGTAGTTGCTCTGTGTTACGATGGAATCATGTAAAAGCAAAGTTGATTGTTTTTTGTATTTAAAGCATCTATTCTCAATGTCCTGTCTAAAACTGAATATCTCTAGGTGGAGGTGCTGCTGGAGCGAGTAGAAGAGTTGGAAAAAGCTCTAGCAGTAAGAGAGGAAGAGGTCAGGCAGCTCACACTGCAGCTTGAACTAAGCAGCAGGGAAAGTAAAGCCAGGGAGGAGCAGCTCCAGCTGAACATCACACAACTACAGGTACACACGCACACAGTAAAAACAGGGGGTACCAAACACTTGCTACATCAGGAATCCAATACAAGCACCAGGTAAGATTGCAGATTGGAACCAGATTTGTTTCCTCCTAAATTAAAGAATGCATTAATTTGGCTAAAAACTGCACATAACCAGTAGTACTTATTTTGACCAGTAGTACTTATTTTGACGTAGGCTATTTTTTTCACATTAGCAGTCCACAGTCGTCTTATGGACTTTTCTGAAAACTAGAAGTATTTATGTGGGTTCGGTGTTAGGTGTCAGAATGAGTGTTGCCGATTTTGCCTGTGGCTATGTCTTACAGGATGCTTTGAGCACTCTACGCCAAAAGCAGCAAGAGGAGAAAGGAGAGGACTCTCTATTGCAGCTCCCAGCAGCTCTTCTGGAAGAGAAAAACCTCGAGATTGACCACCTCAACCAGCAGATCCTCCATCTGCAGCAGGATCTGGACAGCACGAAAGAAAATAAGGTAAGCCTGTTCTCTGTGGCGTTCTAACCCATAACCTCAGATCAATAACATGGTCTTAACAGCTGCTAATATTTATATACAGATATTTGGCCTTTTCCCATATTCTGAATGGGATAATGTGCTATTGGTTGTATATTTCAGTCTTCATTTGCAGTGGTTAAAGAGCTGTTAAGGTTGCTGTTTTTGTATTATTAACCATCTTATTTCCTGTGGCAGGTTGTGGAGGAGAAGCAAGCAGAGATCGAAGAGCTGTACGCGCAGGTGGAGCGTCTCCGCTGTGATCAGGAGCGTCTGCGGCAGGCCAAGGATGAAGAGGCAGAGCAGCTGCACGAGGTCATCCACAAGCTGCAGGAAGAACTGAGCCAACTGGACCCCAATCGCCACGAGGTCAGCGATCCCAGCCCTGAGCCCCCAGACTTCCCTTGGTCCCCACGGCCCAAGCATGGCACTGAGGAGAGCCTGTGCCACGAGCTCAGCAGTGAGACACTGCAGAACTCCCACACCAGGCTCCGGGAGCTCCAGTCAGATCTGGAACGCTTGGCGGAAGGGAAGGAGGCTCTACAGAGGTTGCTCCTATCCCAGGAGGAGCAGTACGGAGAGCAGGTAGAGACATTGGGTCGCAGCCTGGGTGAGGAGAGAGGTAGGCTGGTTGTGTTGGAGCAGGAGACTGGACACCTGAGGTGCCAACTAACTGAGAAAGAAGCTGAAGTGGCCAGCCTGCAGGCCCGCCTACATGAGCTGGAGGATGGGGAAAAGGCCCAGCAGGCCAGCCTGATGGACCTAAATCTTCAGCTGAGGACTGCCGAAGAAAGGAGAGAAGAGGCTCAGCAGGAGCTGACCAGTCTGCAGAAGGAGGCGCGAAGGGAGAAGGAAAAGCGAGAGAGGCTAGAGGGTCAGGTCAAAGAGCTGCTGCAGAAGTCAGAAAACGACCAGAATGCTGCAGCAGAGCTTGGAGTGCAGATTACAAAGATGGAGGAACTGGTACAGCGAGGAAGAGCAGACATTGCTACCTTGGAGACCGGAAAGAAGGAGCTATGCACGGAGAGACAGGCCCTGAGAAAGCGAGAGGGAAAACTCCAAGAGGAAATAGAGAGGCTGAAGCAGGAAGTGACTTCAAAGTGCGAACAGATACAGGAACTGAATGCAGAGCTGGAAGAGAGGGTGACCAAACAGGAGGAGGCGCATAAAGAAGTTCTGGTGAGATTCTTAGCTTTGTTTACATCTATTTCCTGATGTCACTTTTGGAGTTACCCCTGTTTAGTTTGTAAACAGTATCGGTGTCACACTTGTTTCTTTACCAAAACAAAATGATTTCTTCCTCTAATTGCCTGATTATAATTATTTGAGAATTGATTAGTCTCATGACCATGGTCATATGTTTGTACAACAAGCAGAATGTGAAATTAAAGTGTTTTGATCAGTTGGGTTAAAACTAAAAAGTTGTAGATTTATCATGGTTGTATGTTTTGTAGGTAGTTTGTTATTAGTTAAGGAGTAACAGAATGCTCCCCCCACACATTATCACTGCCACAAAGAAGTTGGCTTTGAACACACTGTATAACTATTACACATTCTGTGTAACTGTATACGCTAACCGGATATCTGAGATTCAATCTGGCTAACCAGCTGATTTGGGTACTTGCACAAAATGAAGAGAGACAGTTAAATTGTTAATTGCAATTATTAACATCAGGATTTGTCATCAGCTGAGGTGGACAGCCGGCAGTTTTCCTAGTTTATCTGAGGAGAGTTGCAGAAGGAAATATTTTACACATATTCATTAATATATCAGTTGAATGCAGAGTTAGTTTCCATTGTGCCTGCAGAATGATCACAAATAGCCTGTAGAGAGATGCTGCTGGGTTCTGGGCATTTTGTCTTGTGTGTTTTAAACCCTTGGGTTGTCCCAAACTGAACAACAAAGCCGTAGCGCTTTAAAGGTACGGGTTGTGATACTGTTGTTTAGCAAGTTGCCTGGTTTAGCTTTTAGCTGTAATCAGTCAGCAATTGGTAACGGTTCCACTGTATGCAGTCTAGTAAATGCCTTAGTGGAGGAAAAAAGCCACACTGAGGTGTGGTTAGCCCAACCCATGTTGCTGATCTGGCTCACAAGAACTTTACTCATTCAGGAAGTAAGACATCAGAAAGAGGAAGATGTTTCAGACTGAAGTCAGCACCGTTAGCAGTGCAAGCTATACTGGAATATTAAGTTGCCCTTTAAGCTTGAAAGCACAGCTTGTCTTCTGAAAAAGAAAGGACGTTGTACAAGTGTGCAACCAGCGAATTGAGATGCCGTTTCTTGGACTGTTTGACTGTTGTGGTATATCTTCTTTATTATTGCTTCCTTCTGCTTGCTCTTTACACGTCCTGAATGGTTGTGGTTTGAAGTGTTGAGCTCCAAAAGGGTGTTTTGGAAGCCTTTGAAGTTTACGTTAAAGAGGTGGTACTCGATCGAGTTTTGATTCTGTCCTTGGTGCGTGACTCATGACCTGTACTAAAAATAAGTAGCTTGCATCAGATGTGACCCAGTTACTGCCACTTTTAAGCTGGCTAATGATATTTTGTGTGCACGCAATCTTAGACGTGTGCAGAGGAGACCCTGGCCAAGGCAGAGGCAGCTCTACGAGAGAGGGAGGAGCAGCTGGTTCATTTGAGGGCGGAGCACGATGTGCTGAGGGCAGAGCTTGCAGCAGTGAAGGAGGGGCTCAGCTCCAGTACTGAGAGAGCAGAGAAGCTACGGGAAGAGGGACAGGTGAGTGAAAGCGTGTGACAGCGTGATTATACACACACAAGACTTGTTTCTATTACTCAGACTCAGCTCATCTAAGCCTCATTGCTCAGGTTCTACATCAGCAGTTCGATATGTTTGTAAATGGTGTCTGTAGTCAGTGTGAGCTGAGCATTTACTTGAAAGGAACAGTGTTTATGCTTTCAGTCAGTTATATTGGCAGCATGATTTGGGACCTGCACTATTAAAACCGATATCCATTTTTGTCAGGTCACTGCAGTAGTGATAATTATCTATCAGCACCAACCTTCAGTGTGAGGTCAGCAGGCAACTTTGTCATCTGTTCATGACTACAGTGAGAAGGCCACAAATGAGTTCCTCTACTAACTCGGTTCTGTTGCAGAAAAATCTGATCTGTGTTACATAGCTCTAATATGAATTTGCTACAGAACTCATTTAAATTGATTTAAATTTACAAATTGATTGTATTATTCAGTTTAAGCAGCACTTATTTTAAATTGTATGTGTGCAGGTGCAGCATAGACCTAAATAATTAAGGATGCGCATAAATAGTGTGTAAGACCACTTCTCAAGCAGACAATCAATCAAATACAACAGTGTATGACCTTGAAAGCAGTGTTTACCCATTCAAGACAAATATTTATTTTTCTCCGGTAAAGTTATAATTTGGGAGGTTTTGCTGCTGTAGTGCTCAGGCTTTCAGTTCAAACTAACTTGGTTTGTGTGTAGGAAGTTTCAGGTAGAAGTGGGCTGATGGCAGGATGTTATCATGCTATATCCATTTTTACAGTGCGGCACTATTGTCTGTCCCTAATAAAGGAAAACAGGAACAGACAATGATTTGTATTAACCACTTTTGCCACTTTTACCTAATGCCGTTACCTGCAATATGCAAGGAAAAGTGCATTGGTAACACTTAACATGAAATATTGACTTTCATGAAGCAATGCATTGGTTAACATGAAGTAACACATTAACATTTACTTAACCATTGTTAAGTAAACATGTAACAACTTTGAGATGTTTACTTAATGTCAACATGTAGTTGATTGGTGTGTTATAACGTATCTTATAAGTGTGTTAGAAGTGTTATAACCCTTAACCGTTAATATAGTACTTTGTTAACCAATGCATTACTTCATGTTAGTCAATACTCCGAGTAAAGTGTTACCAGTGCATTGATTCAACTCTATAACCATATTCGCGGTTTGCCCAGTCTTTGTTTCAAGTTGTTTACTTCATATACATGTTTGCTTGGCCCCGGCTACAGTTACACATTCAATAGTCCATGGCATGGAATGCTTTCTCTCACTCTTTGCCACAAGACTGAATTCAGAATGTGATGCGCTGCCCTGACTCTGCGTAGATCACACATTTAACAACTTGGAACATGGCTTAGCCAAACTTCTCTGGAACTCTTCTCAGGTTTTATAATTGATCTTTTTGATGGGTTGTGTCCTTGATTTTAGAGTTGTCGGTTATGTCAATAGAATTTGCAAAATTTTGCCACAAGTTGCTGCTGAAAGAAGGAGGCATTTATGTACCTATAACAATTTGAAGTTAAAATATTTATTTTATTCCCTCATCCAGACTAAGGACCGTGCTCTAGCAGATCTGGAGGTATATAACCAGCGCCTCCGGGCTGAGCTGCGAGACTTGCAGGACGATCTGGCTGTGCAGGAGGAGGAGCTCGCGTACCAGCAGAGGGAACTGGATGAGCTGAGGCAGCGCTGTGACCGTCAGGAACATTCTGAACTCCCCAAGCCCGAACACCGCTTCCTTGAGGGCCTGTCCCGCGACGCCTCCCTGTCTTCCCCGGAGGTGCTGCGGCGGCTGGACTGCAGCGAGGAGGAGCGGCCCTCTCGCCTCCAAGCCTCTCATCTTTCCGAGCTTAGTGCCCTGCGCAACACCAGTCTGGAGCTGGGCACCAAGCCCTCACCCATGGAGCGGGAGAGGAATGAGCTGAAACGTCCACTCATACTTCTGCCGGAGACAGATCCACCCAGTACACACTCTCCCTCGGCCTCCCCACGCTCACTCTCTGTCTCCGAGAACCTGTCAGTGATTGATTCACTGGATGCCGAAAAGGTTAAGACCATGTTTTTCGACCTGATGTTGTTCTGTTAGTCCTGTTAAAAAAAGGAAAATCACATTTAAACAGTTTTCCCTTGATCACAAATGCAGTTGTTTAGCTAAAATGTGTGTTTGAAATGTGTTTAAGGTTTGCTATTCTGGAGCCAGAATGATGATAATAGAAGAGTTACCTAAAAAGATTTAGTGAGACAGACTTTTGTTGATTGTTTGCTATATTAGCTCCAGTGCAAAACAAAAGTGAACTTTAGACACAAAACATGTCTTGTCTAATGGACTAGAGGGGAAAATTGTGACGTACTTTGTGTGAAGGTCCTTATTCATTAAATCTGATCATGAAAATAAGCACAAATGAGAGACACTTTTGTTATTCATCGTTCTGTTTGGTATATATGATCAAACTAGAATCTGGTAGGAATGTGTGTAAATTTGAGCATTGCTGTTTAATAACCTGAAAAAGCTTGATTTGCAATCATCCAAACAAAACTATTAGCATCTATAATAATGAGAATAAAAATACAAAAATGATAGCAATACTCATTTGTGCACATGGCAGTTGGTACAACAGTGGAGATTTTTAGGATTTATCTTGGGGTCCAACATACAGGGTCAAACAACAATTTTTGTCTTCACAGGTGCGAGAGTTGGAGAATCTTGAAGTGACGCCTTCTCACTCTCCTCTCTGTTCTGCCTCTCCTGTGTCTGTGCCGGAGTGGGCCAGTGATGGATACGGCAGTAGTGAGTAGTGACTCTCATACTCGTTTACACTTTGTTGCTATATCTGTACTTTTTACAGTACTACAAGTTAGAGTTTTGAGCACATCCCTGTGTTTGCAGATGTAAGCTCAGAGTTGGAGGCCAAGCTGAAGCTGGATTTGGAGCGCTCTGAGCATCTGGATTCCCACTTTGTGGAGTATCTGCGCTGCAGAGGCATGGATCCTGATCCACACGCAGAGACGGCCTCAGACAGCCAGCACCACAGCCAAGAGATGCTTTCACCTGAGTTACAGGTACATTCATACAAGGAGCCCACAGACTTGGATAGTCCACTTTTGCATAGACCTCTGTAGGTGCAGAAATTGATATGATCTGGTGAAACTCAGTTGAGAAAAAGGTTAGTGTTGACGCTCCTGGAATAACCTCTGATTCACAGCTGTTTGGTTGTTAATGTCATCTGTGATCAGGCCATGCTGCGACGTGTGTACCAGGAGAGCTGCAGAGTTCTGTCTCTGTCCCATCGTCCAGCCCCCACTGGCCAACCCCGCCCAGACTTGGAAGAGGCTCCACCCCCCTCCTGGCAGAGGGAGAGACGTGCCTTGCAGGAAACTGTGCTGTCACTCAGGGAGCTGCTCTGCAGGATGGCTGAGCGTGAACCTAAGGTCAATGACAGAATGAGTACATCATTTGTTCTAATCAGACCACAACCGATTCAAAACTCTAACACTTGGTTGTCAAGATGATTCTCAGATGAGCCTCTAAGGCAAAAACTCGGAAGACAGTAAGAAATAACTCTGGTTAAATGCAGAATTATTATAAAATTGTATATTATGTAATCACTGAGATGTAAACAAAGTTAATCTGAGTGGTCTGATTTGAAACCATACTCACTAAAACAGAATCCTGTCTACTTTAGCATGACTTGCATATATAGTGATATTGGTGAAATGGTAAAAGATAAATCTGGATAGTATTGTGCCTTACAGTGTCCAGCATGCATTTAAAATGTTAGTGCAAATCTCAGGACAATAGTAAAGCTAGTGTCTCCAGCGTTGGGCAATGTGTCTGCAGTGTTTTGGAGAACCACTGTAAACAATTCTGGTTCAGTTTCTCCTGGATGGAACATTGAGTCTGAATGACTCAACAATTGGAGTGATCTTAACAACATAAATATGTAGAAATGAAGGAAACTTGTGTCAACAAAAGCATGTGATATTTGCAAAGGGAAAACTTGAACTTTGCTTGCAGCCACGATATTGGCCTGTAGTCTGCGTCGGAGTAGACCTCTGGCTTTTGTGTGAAAGACCACTACAGCCATTGCAGCTAGGTTCCTGTGACTAATACAGGTACATATTTGTGAATTTTGCCAAATGCTTTGTGTTTAGGCGGATAGTGGTGATGTGGACTGGCGAAGAGAGCTGCTGCAGGCTGTGCAGAGTGTGTTTGACAGTGAGAGGGAGTGGCTACATGCTCAGCTTCAGACGGTCATGACGGCTAACGTGCACGTTGATAATGCGTCCCTGCTGGAGCATTTGGAGAGGCTGCTTCAGAAACAGGTACTGCTCAGATTGAAGCGTAACCTCTGTACATAATATATCTGTCTTGTGTTGCATTTTTACAAATTATTGCTCTCGAGTAGCCTTTGAGATTATCTTTAATTTGATCCCTGGAAACAAACAAGATGAGAAGTATTTACTTTGTACATATTTTGTGACCATTGCTGATGTTCACTTTTTCTTGAGCCAAGTGTTTGCCATGACCTCCCCCCCCCCCCTCTCTCTTTCAGGATGAGCAGCAGAGGAGGTCTTTGGAGCAGTTACTGAGTGCAGACCGGAGTAGCCTTCTGGATGAAATCCGCAGTTTACATGCGCAGCTGCACACCTGCACTCTGCAGAGCCAGGAGCAGCTGCAAGAGCTGCAGACCTCCCTCCATACTATGCGGGAACAGGGCATGCAGACACAACAGCAGCTGCAGAGACAAGGTGACTGCTGTTACACATGCTCAGTAAATGATAGTAATGGTAAATCTGCTCTCCATGATTGAAAAAAATGTAACGGCTGACAGATTGCACCTATATTAGGCATGTTTTGGTAAGATTCTGAACAGATATTCTCCATTACTGTAATTGTTACTACTGTGGCTGCTACTACTGCTATTACTGCTAAAGAAATGTTGCTTTATTTAAAAATACGCATCTGTACAGCAGAGTAATAGACCGTAAGATTACACCAAACTTATGTGCTATTGCTTCTTATTAAATGAGTTTCCTTGTTTTTGTGGGGGTAGTTGATGATTTGGGGAGGCAGTTACAGCAGGAACAGGTAGCGTCACGTGATCTGCGGTGCTCTCTGGAGGAGAAGCAATCCAGAGAAGCTGAGCAGCGCAGCCAACTGGAGGCAGAACAGAAAACTGTTTTGATGCTGAAGGCGGAGCTACAGGAGAGCTGTGTACAGTTGCAATCAACCTGTAAAAGCCAAGAGGAGCTGCAGAGTCAGATCCACAAACTTCGGTAATGCCCATAGAGGAACAGACTTGTTCTTTAGCAGTTTATCCTTTACTGTTTTTAATTCCTTGTCTGAATTTTTCTTGGTTTGAATTGAAGGCTTAAATTGGAGAATGAGGAGCAGGAGCACCAGGCTTGCGTGGAGATTGTGGAGAGAGAGCAGGCCAGAGTAAAACAACTCCAGGAGGAGCTCCATCACGAGAGACTCAACAGCCAACACGTGCTGGAACGGAATACACAAACTCAGGAGGTGCGATGTGCATGCATAACGATTCAAAAGAATAATTTTAGGACAGATTTATTTGTAACCATACATGTGAAAGTATTGGTGTAGAGACTGTAGTCTGTATTGAACATGCACTAATTGGCAGAGCAGGGAAATTGGCATCCAGTAGTGTTGGCATGGGGACATTACAGAAGTTTTGGGTCTAGTCCCAACACCAGCACTGTTGGATGTACTTGCCTGTTAAACCAATCAGTGCAAAATGCTCACAATTGCTACATTTTTACTACCTTTTTATTATAGTATTTTATTATTTATTAGTGATGCAGCGGTGTTGGTTCAGAGTGATTGGTCAGACAATGTAGCAATAAATAAATTTGAAGAATATAGTTGAATATGAAGTACTTTTTAGTAGATATCTCATGTTTTGGAATAACAGTTGAGTTTACTCTTTACATCATGAGATGTACAGATTTTATGTTGAAGACTTTTTTGTACATTCTTGTGAATGCATCACTTTCTCTTTGAGCGTACTTTAATGTAGCGTACCAGTATATTTGTAGCCGTTTATGTAAATGCATGGTTTGCAAACGACATTCATAGTGTCTCAGATGCAGAAGTATAACTTGGCCTTTACATTTCTTCCATCACAAGTGTATTTGTTGTGTAATTGTAATTTGTTAATTGCCTCTGCAGGCTCTGCGTACATCCCTAAATGAGCACATGAGCCGTCTGAGCCAGCTCAGCTCTGAACTGGAGCAGGAGCGCACCGCCATCAGTAACCTGCGCTCTGAGCTACAGATTGAGCAGTCTCGCTGTGAAGCCCTGCTGGCCCAGGAGCGTGAGCGCACCCAGCTGGCCCTCTCACGCCTAGATGAGGAGCGTGCTTGCACAGCCCAGCTGTCAGACTCTCTCTCACTTCAGGCTAAAGAGCACGCCCGTCGTGTGGAGGAGGAGGCCCGTGCGCAGGAGGCAGCCAGTGCCCACGACAGAAAATTCATCCAGGACCTGCGGGAGCAGCTGGAGCAGGAGAGGCGACAAGCTGAGGAGCTTGCTGGCATGGTGGAACGTCTGCAGGCCCAGGTATTGCAGGGCAAACGCAGACAGGAAGAGCAACGAGAGCAAGAGGTGCAGAGGGAGCAGGAGGAGATGAAGACGCTGCGGACAGCTCTTGAAGGCCTGCAGGTAGCAAATATTTCATGGGGAAAAATTAGGGGAAAAAAAATCAGTTGGCCTCCATCAAATTCCCCTTTGATGGAACTGAATACTGTATGTGCAGCTAATTACTGAGAAGCCCTTCCCAAAGCTTGACCTTAGAATAAAAATCCTATTTAGGAAGGCAATTCTGTTGTGCACCACGCCAGCTTTTGTCAGCAAATAACTTTCAAATTTGCAATAATCCCACATATATAAACTCAACATCAAAAGAATAGTTGCACCCAGAAGGTAGTGTGGGATTGCAGTGCTATTGGGAAGGAAGATAAAGGTGACCAGGAACAATAAATGATGATAAATTTAGACTGATATAGGTAATATTTATTGAGCTACACATACAGAAGTCGTGTCTCTTAGTATGGTGTTGGGCCGTCGTGTTGGCTATCGCAGCTTGCCAGATATCATGGCATGGAGTTGTAGAGGTTCCTAATGGTGTCCTGTGATAATCCATCCAATGCAGCTTAAATATTCTCATGCAGTTCCTGCCAATTTTGCAGTAGGGGTGGAATGTTGATGGAATGTTGATTCGTCTCCACAAAGACAAAAGCAGGAGTCGTCGCTGAAGATGACCCGCTGCCATTCTGAGTCACTCTATGACAGTCTGGCACGACACCTTTGCAGTCTTTAGCAATGTTGATGTGGTGTTAAGGGCACAGCTTTCTATCCACTGCCACCAACAGCATGCAATGTAATATCCGCACAACTGTTACGGCGCAAAATACATGATAAAACCATCCCGCTTCCTGGAGCCCTGCAAAGCAAGTCAGTCAGATATTGAAAAGGTCCGTCTTTGCTTATATCACATGCGTGGCTGAGCGTGAAGTGTGACTCATTCTCATGTCTCATAATGTCAAACCTACCCACCAAGTTTCATTCCTGTCGGTTGATTCCTTCTGTGTGCAACTATTTTTTTTTGCCAATGAGTGTATTTTTGGCTGGGATGTGTGGTTTAGGAAAAGTTCCTAATTGGCATTCAACTCTGTAACCCTCTTTATATTGTATCTTTGCCACAGAATATGCGGTAATCAAAGTGCTTTAAGAGCTTCAAAGGAACCACTACTCAGAAGTGAGCAGCTGACTTCTAGACACTCATCTTCCAGACATGGTAGATACTCAAACCTGCTACTAACTCACAACCCAGCACAGAATACCTCAACAAACACATATGCACATTTCCATTTATAAGAACAACATACTCATAAATGTAAAGGCTGCATGTGTGACTGCTCTGCATAGCAATTGCTCTTATGGCAATGTAAGCCAGTAGTGGTTCGCTACATAGCCCTCCTTCAAGGACAGTGGTTCCATAAGCATAATAAAGACGAGGTTACTTTAAACCACACAAAAACTTAAATCCACTGTTAACCACATATTTAATGCATTACATAGTTAACATGCCTACGTGTTTCTTATAGCAGTGCTCTCCAAAAGCGAGATTTCCTGGTTTAAGATCTAGGAACCCCCTTCTGAATAATGTATACTGAATATGGAGGTGAAAAGACCTTTCTGAAGATACTAAATTCTCTTTGGACAGTGAAAAATATGTAATTTAACTCCGTTCTGATAAGTTGGTCTATATTGTACTTTGTTTAAAAAGCAGTCGGGACTGANTGCGGACAGCTCTTGAAGGCCTGCAGGTAGCAAATATTTCATGGGGAAAAATTAGGGGGAAAAAAAAATCAGTTGGCCTCCATCAAATTCCCCTTTGATGGAACTGAATACTGTATGTGCAGCTAATTACTGAGAAGCCCTTCCCAAAGCTTGACCTTAGAATAAAAATCCTATTTAGGAAGGCAATTCTGTTGTGCACCACGCCAGCTTTTGTCAGCAAATAACTTTCAAATTTGCAATAATCCCACATATATAAACTCAACATCAAAAGAATAGTTGCACCCAGAAGGTAGTGTGGGATTGCAGTGCTATTGGGAAGGAAGATAAAGGTGACCAGGAACAATAAATGATGATAAATTTAGACTGATATAGGTAATATTTATTGAGCTACACATACAGAAGTCGTGTCTCTTAGTATGGTGTTGGGCCGTCGTGTTGGCTATCGCAGCTTGCCAGATATCATGGCATGGAGTTGTAGAGGTTCCTAATGGTGTCCTGTGATAATCCATCCAATGCAGCTTAAATATTCTCATGCAGTTCCTGCCAATTTTGCAGTAGGGGTGGAATGTTGATGGAATGTTGATTCGTCTCCACAAAGACAAAAGCAGGAGTCGTCGCTGAAGATGACCCGCTGCCATTCTGAGTCACTCTATGACAGTCTGGCACGACACCTTTGCAGTCTTTAGCAATGTTGATGTGGTGTTAAGGGCACAGCTTTCTATCCACTGCCACCAACAGCATGCAATGTAATATCCGCACAACTGTTACGGCGCAAAATACATGATAAAACCATCCCGCTTCCTGGAGCCCTGCAAAGCAAGTCAGTCAGATATTGAAAAGGTCCGTCTTTGCTTATATCACATGCGTGGCTGAGCGTGAAGTGTGACTCATTCTCATGTCTCATAATGTCAAACCTACCCACCAAGTTTCATTCCTGTTGGTTGATTCCTTCTGTGTGCAACTATTTTTTTGACTATGAGTGAATGTTGGGAGCAGGCATTTGTTTTACCCTTCCTGACTAGAATTTAGCTGGAAATGAACCTTTGTCAACATGGTTGCAAACAACTGTCTAGACCATCGGCCCCATATGTTAAACTCAATGTTAAGAAGTGTGCTGCCTATAGACGATGTTATCAATGGTTCACTTTTAATAAAACATGTCATTTGACTACGTGTTTTTGAACTTTTGCATGCAGCTGTACAATGACACCATGATAACATCTGTCATTTCCAACACCACCTGCAGGCCCAACGGTCAGAGGTCAGCCGCAGTCTGGAGGCGGAGAGACAGCGGGCCTCACAGCTTCAGACGGAGCTGGACTCCATGAAGGAGAAGCTGAGGGCAGTGAAGGAGAGGGAAGAGCAGAGGGAGAAGCAAAGGAAGCGTGAGAAACTGGAGCAAGAGGACAAGGAACGGCGACAGGAACGCACCAAGGAGAAACTGGTATGGCAGGGAAGCCAGTTTTACACTGCGTTTAAATTACGTGTGTGCGCGCGCGCTCTTGTTGGAGTAATTTAATCAAAGGTCAAACTTGTATCATAAAAACCAGCATTGATCTCTTGAACTCCAAGCTTATCTTATTTTATGTATCTGAAGACTATTAGCTAATATGCAATATATACAGCTGTGAATCTGGACCCACGTGAAGACCCATGTGGCCTAAAGGAGGTTTTGTTGCATTGCTGTGGTTTTTTTTATTTATTTATTTATTTTTTTGTATGAAGCCCAAGTTGTGCTCTCTTCCGCTTTTGCGCAGCTGGAACTGGAAGTACTGCGTGAGCGTGATCAGCAGCGTCTGAGGCAGTTGCAGCAGACTCTGGCAGACCTGGAGCAGCAGGAGAAGCGACTCACTTCAGAGCACTTGCACACCATGGAGAACATGCACTCGTCAACGAGCCACACACGCATCACCCACACCCAGGTACATACTGAAGAATGTAAACGTAAAAGTAAAGGCAGTCTTAGATTGGCCATAACACTGAACTGGCCAGCTCGGCACCACCTCACACGACATGGAGCTAAACGTAAAAACTTACCACTTTGAAATGTCTTCAGTCTAGCCTGCAAAAATGGATCACGTCTACCAATTCAGAGCCAGACTTTGGCTCTAACTGATATGGCAGAACGGCTGGCATTGTAAGAACGGGCACAGCTGTGTGGGTGGACCTTGTAGCAGGACGCAGCTCTGTTGGTTGATCAATCAGAACAGAAAGGGCAACTGATCAGTCAGAGCACACTGGGGTCATCAGGAGGGGATGCTTAAAAACAAGAGAGGATGTGCTTAAAGACAGCAGACAGAGGGTGAATAAAGCTGTATAGTATGTTTTGCATGTAAATTTATTCTGGTAGACTTGAAATTCATGAACATTCAGAAACGAGCATAATGGGTCCCCTCTTGGTGTAGAGTGTTTTGGCCCCCCATGACTATCAAAGTAACAATAGACTCAACTGTGTGTTGTAGAACTCTCCTTCCTCTTCCTCCTCTCTGGTGGAGCGCCTGCTAAAGGAGAATTCTGAGCTAGCAGGACGTCTGGCAGCTTTGAGTGAAGAGAAGATTGCTCTCAAACACACACTGTCCTGCCTGGAGAGAGACCTGCACAACCTTAAACGCAGTGAACAGGTGTGTGTCTTATGTCCATCGCTCCAAGATTGCTCCATTCTATTCATCGGCCTGGGTCTCTTTTAATACCATAGACTGCCTTGGTAGTAGTACCCTCCCCCTTCGGTTTTTACCAGTTTAGAAGAAATGGTGAGAGTTCAGCATCAAGCTTTGTCCCTTTTACTTACCAAGAGCATCTCCAGTAGTGGAAAGCAACACCAATGTTGACTCTCGTTTTTCTTCTGTTTATCATGTTTTTTTGGGGGGGTTCTTTTCCAAGCAACACCAATGTTGACTCTCGTTTTTCTTCTGTTTATCATGTTTTTTTGGGGGAGTTCTTTCCAAGAGTGGGTTGCTGCTGTCCTTATAATGGTTGCTTGCCAAGAGCTTTAGAAGTCGTTGCAGTTACTGTCTTACATTACCTACCTGTCTTTTAAATTATCTGACCAGGAGTAGGACCTCCAACTTGATTGTTAGTCATCAGGGCAGTGCTGCTACTTTAACCTCTCATGTGGGACTGATGGCAAACTCAATGCTACAGTGATATATTATCGCCTCTTGAGGTACAAAGTGGTACTACAAGACAGGATGGGTCGAGCTAGCGGGTTAGCATGCTAACTTTAGTAAATATGGAGTCATTAGTGTGTTTTGAGCAAGAAGCGAAATTTCTGGGCTTCTGCTTCACTCACATACTCTCCTTAGATCTCTTAAAAACCCAAAGTGATGCAGTTTGAATGTCAGTGCCAGTAATCATTTCCTATAGTAAAGGTTTTTCAAAAAGATGATGGAGCTGCTTGCAGGTAGAACTGACTGTCCTGTTTAACTTACCTTTTTTTTTTTGTTGTTTTTTTTGTTTTTTTTTTTTTGTTCTTTGTTCTTTGTAGGAGAAGTTTCCTGTGCAGATGGATTCGTCTGCATTAGCAGATAAGATGGCCTGGCAGAAGGAGAAGACAGCCCTGCAGGCTGCTCTACATAAGGCTGAGACAGAACTCTCAAAGGCCACAGCTAGCAATGAGAACAGACCCTTCAGTGACATCTCCCATAATAAGGTGATTTGGCCCAGTCTGCTGTGTTATGTACTCTGCTGGAAAGGGTGGAATCTGTTGATGCTCTCAAAGCTAAAGGCACCTCTGAGGTGCATTATTAAACTCATCCAGGTGGTGTTGTCATTGCTTTGTGGTGGACAAAAATGAACAAATGAGAATGAAGTACATTTACTCAGTTAAATATGAAGCATATACCTTTATTATACTTTGACCACACATGTGAAGCTGTGTACATGCGTAATATGTGCTTCAGTGGAGCTCATGTCCGCTCATCTTGCTGTCTGCTGCAGGTACAGAGACTCTATGAGAAGTACCTGAGGGCGGAGAGCTACAGGAAGTCGCTGGTATATCAGAAGCGCTACCTCCTGTTACTGCTAGGGGGCTTCCAGGATTGTGAACAGGCCACACTGGCCCTGATAGCCCGAATGGGGGCCCAGCCATCTCTCAGCCACACTCAGACCTCCAGACCACTCAGCAGATTCAGGAGTGCCGTCAGAGTCCTCATTGCCATCTCCAGGTAAGGAGAAATGGAATGGGTGGATGTGTATTAAATTGGTTTTATGATTTATTTCATGTAAAAAAATAAATAAATAAATAAATAAATAAATAAAGCTGTGTTTACGCAGAGGTCAATGCAGAGACAACAGCATTGGTTACGTATTATAGTACTTAAAGGGCCTGTATCGGGGGAAAGCTCATCTCTTCAGATTTTAAAATGCGAAGCGTTCACGCTACATGATTGTAGCCCTGGTTTCTCCTGGTGGAGATCTTGAAGAAACGCCTCAGATCAGAGGCAAACTGGTGTTTGCTCAGGGCTTGCAAATAGACTCTCGTCACTGTGTGAATTGCTTAGATGTCATCCTAGAGATTCGCTGATCCCTCGCAGGCTAAAAACCTGGAGCTGGGCAATCCAAATCCTGTAGTGCAAGAAGTACTGTGACCTGGTTGTGGCTAGCATTTAGTGCAGTAATGAGTGTACAGCCAATGAGGGCACAAGACGCAGGGTGGGGGGGAACCTGGGGAAGGAGTTGTACAACAGAATTTGGTCTGCTTGTTTAATTTTTGCGTACAAGCATATTTAATTTCTCTCTTCTTGCTTACATACATTATTGAAAGTCCCGGTGTCATCTCTCGCATGTATTTTCAAGACCAAACCTAGTTTGGAAACCAGGCAGACGTGTCACAATCTGTCACTGATCAGTCATGTAGTGAGGTCACAAACATTTCACGTTTGCATGTATTTGTCTGTTCTGCCTAAAACAATTTAGAGCTGCCTATTTGCACTGACAGTTAGATGTGTTTCAGCCTGAACGGCTTTTTAAAGAGGTACAATCAAGAACTGTTAATTAGAACAGACGTGTCGGCCTTGAAGACGGGAGGGGAAAAAAACAAAACATGCAAACATGACTGGACTAGACGTATACTCCTGTCCTTGCTCTGGAGATACTATACTTAAGTTTTGCAAGAAATGGGAATTACTCGAAAGAGGGGTACTGCGAGATTCCCTGGAAGTTTGGAGGGGGGGGGGGACCTTGGGTAAATAGATAATTTCATCTCCACACTTTGAGAACAGGTGCGCATGATTTAATACATGCATGATTGTTTTCCTGTACAGCCACAATCTGACATTCTGCTTATTGTCATACACATCACCTCTGGTCCTGCGTGTTTTTGAGACGTGTGAATTTTTGGTTTCCTCTCTTAATAATTATAATAATTATTTTGCCTCTCAGACTGAAGTTCCTCACTAGGAAATGGCAGAGGGCAACGAGGAAAGGTTCAATAGGAAGTGCCACAGTTAACAGTGCAGGTGAGTACCTGTTTAATCCTGAAATGACTTCTTAACTAACATGCTTGGGTTCCACAAAACGCTGCGTTTTAACTGATTTGCTGTTATGTAACCTTGGTGCCTTCCAGCTGTGAGGACAGAAGTTCTGAAACCACAACAGACTGGAGCGGCATTTAACTCTCCACCCACCCGTGACCACATCTTCACCCAGCGCGGGGTCATCTCGCCTTTAGTGCCACCAGTCAAATCTCCCTTTAGACTACATAACAGGTAAGACTTGATGGTCTGGTTTGATGGCCTAGTCTTAGACATGCCCTGTCTAGGCGTTAGTCGTTCTGGTTGTGCTACATGAAATAGTATGTTATGGGAGTTTGGTATGTTGTGAATTCTCTCCAGCCCGTCAGTTTCTGCAGGCCATGCGTGTCGTAGTGAATTGCATTGTTTTATGTTGTTCTAGCTAGCTAATGTTGAGTCCTTGTTCGCAGAGGATACCCTAGCAGTGTTATTGCCCCATCCGAGCGCACCATCACCCCTTCCCAGGACCAGGAGCGCTCCCTTGCTGAATACATTAATCACCTTGAGAATGTTCAGCAACGCTTGGGAGCGATTCGGCCAGGTAATGTTGGAGACGCGCTGTGGTGGCTCTGATGCAGCTACCTCATCTCCTTTACCTCAGCGTTAATGAACTTGCTAAGGGTCTTGCAGTTTGGTGGGGCAGGAGGATGCTCTGTAGTCATTTCTTTTGCTGTATAACACTGGGTGAACCTGTACTTCAACGATGAGGTGTTTGACCTTCATGGCACAAAGAAAATCAACATGGTTTTCCAACATTGCGGCAAAAATGTAGGGAGAATTAACTCGTCAGAACGTTCCAGCTGTCAGTGACAGAATTTTCCCATCGTTTCTCCAACTCCCCCACCTCCCGTCAGCTCACAAATGCATCAGATCTGCCTTTTGGGTTGGTCAGACATTTGAAGACACTCTTGAGAGTCTGAACTAAATGGGGGCCTATAGAGCTTTTGTGCGAAACTGTCATTTGTAAATGGCGAGTCATTTTCATATATAGAACAGCATAAACATTTACAACATTTTTGGATGCTTTTTGGCCTTGTTCAGACTCCCAGCACAAATCCGATTATTAGAAAACCCAAGTTGATTTTTGATGGTCTGGACAGCCAGCCAGTCTGGATAATACCATGCTGATTTGTGCTTGCACTGCCCCCTAGTGGACACTTCACCGTAATGCACTTTGGAATCCCACTGTAGCGGGGTGGTTGCACTAGCACTTTGTACACTACCTTACGGCTTGGCAAGAGAGGGTGAAAGAGCACTGAGCACATATGAATCTGTCTGTGTAATCATGCACCAGCTTAAGCCACCTGTGAAGAAGCATAGACCTCATTTGGAGTCTTTAACCTATTGTCAATTACTTTGATGCAGTAAATGTGACTGATTACACAAGACGGTTGGTGTGAGGGTGTTGATGCTGCTGGATGTTTGACCTCAACATGTGCCCTCCCGTCCTGCAGTCCCCCGTGAGGAGCGGAGGCAGAGTCTCCCTGATATGATGGGCTTTCGGCAGAAATGGTTGCATGAGAATAGAACCTGGCTGTATTTGAATTGTTTATCACCAGGTCACATGTGGCCTTTAGGTGAGTGCCGGGGCAGCTGGCCAAATCTGTACTGTGTGCTTCACCATAGCTCAGCAAGAGAACCCCACCATGTGCTTGTGCTGTCAGTCACATTTACCTCTTTGATGCTGACACCTGGGTGGAAGTAAGAGGGGCATCGTGAAATAATTGAACCAGCTTTATGTGTACGCTGTTCTAATGTCTCTTCCTTCATGTAGGTTCCCCCTCCTTGCTGACTTATCCCAGAAAATCTGACCGATGAACGACTGATTGACCGTCACCAGTGACGCCCTTCACCGTTTGCCAGTGTCTATGTATAGCAGTATACATGCCAGTTGATGTACTTGACCTTTTTATGATAAATTATTTTTTTAATGTACCTTTTTTTTTATTCTCATGTTCTTGTTTGTTTGTGTTGTCAACCTGAAATTATTGACTGCACTGACCACCTGAATGTGTTTGGTAATAGTCCTAGTGATTCTCTACATCATATCTCTCTCACGCCAGATGGTCTGTAAATACGCTCACAGATGTTACTGTTACATGTGCAGCTTAGCCGTTTGTTTTTATTACAGCGTTTGCACTGGAATCTGTAAATCAGTCACAGTTATACTGCACAAGGGTGCCTGTTTTGTAATTGGTTTTTAATTTTTTTTTTTATACAAGTCTTTCTATGTGATTCAATAAATATTTTAATATTTGAAGTATTTCAACATGTGCTGAGCTTTATTCTTACTGATTGTTAATTTTATTTATACATTTTGTGGTTTTATAACAAACACTATTTACAGGTCAGACCCAGTGAAGGAAAACGGCGTTTAATTACTAAAATACATTTATTTTCTAGGCTGTTGTGACCGATTTGGGTTGAACTCGCATTTATACACCACGTATCCCACAACCACAGCAGACACCGGAGAATCACCGTCCACTACATTTTTCAAAATTGTCCAGACGTGAGAAGCTCCTTTCTTTACATTTCCCGTTGCATTGTGGGAGAGCAGAGTCCGTCTCTGTACTATATACCGCATACTCAAACACTTGTTACTGGTTTAAGTGTGCAATTGGGACCCCTTATGATGTTCTGGGCGTATTCATTAAGCCTCCACCATAAATAATACAGCTGTACAGATGCTTTCATGCATCTGCTGCACTATTTAAGGTGGAATTGATTCGAATAAGATTTTTTTGTTTGTTTTAATTAGTACATACTGTTTAGGACTGGAGTAAACTTGAGTAAACTGAGGGTGCGTTTTTGTAACATTCACATAAAACTCTCGTTTGTGTTTGTGCCTTTTTTTTTTTCTTTTTTTTTTTTTTTTAGTCTCGGATCACGTTAGGGCCCTTTAGCATGATGGTAAATTTTAGAATATTATTAATTTGTTTATTGTTAATTTATTTTAACCACCAGCAGTGATTTCACGAGGCTGAAGTTGGCGTCCTGTTGCTCTGGCGCCAGAGTGTAACAGCCGCACCTTTTTTTTTTTTTTTTTAAGGTGGAGCAGAAAAATACGAAGGTGAACTGGGCGAATCGGAGGCGACAGAATGTAACCGCTGTACTATTTAAGGAGGCACGGGATCATGTGTACAAGAAACTGTCTTGGTCGAATAACACGGTGTTTTTAGGACCCAAAAACTACAGCAAATGGTCAAAACACGAGTGTGTGTGTGTGTGTGTGTGTGAGGCTCATTCACGAGGCTGCTTCAAATTTTCTCTTCCAGTATTTGAGGTGGAACGAAAATTCAAAAGAACTCGTACTGATTTCGTGGTCTACTGTTCAAACATGTCGGCCCGGTTTATTTAGGAGCGTTATTGTATTCCGTAAGGGGGATTATCCGAAGGTCCGTCGTCCTCTGCTATTCAAACCTGCGTGCAGGACCAGCAGCAGTCAGAAAGCTTCACTCAAAATGGCGGCGTGCGTTCCCACTGTCAGAGCCCGGATAGCTCAGTCGGTAGAGCATCAGACTTTTAATCTGAGGGTCCAGGGTTCAAGTCCCTGTTCGGGCGAGACTCTTTTGTTTTCTCCTGTTAGTTCAGAGATGGTAGATCGGAGAACACCATTATATATCTAACTTATGGTTTGTTTTGTTATTAAAGGCTGTAGCATCTCTTAATTTGAAGAATCAGAGCCACGTTAGTTTGCAGGTTTCAAAAATCTTCCCATTCACTTCCTTAGTACATGCAGTCCATACATGGAAGCTGAGCTGTGAGCTCACAAAGCCAACACACTTACATTTATCCAGCTATGCAGAAAAAGCTAAGTGTTCTGTCTCGGGCTGCATTTTGAATAATGCATAATACAAGCAAGCCAATCACAACAGAAGTCATTTACATAATTTAAAGGTGCAATATACAATTTTTTGTCAAAGTGGGATAGTCTGATAACCATCTCCTCTGTTGGGAAAATCTGGTGTTCTGTGCTCTATACATGGGAAATAAACTAAGTGGCTCTGGTAGAACCACAGAAACACTCTATCAGTCTATCAGCAACAGGGGTGGGGGTGGTGGGATTGAAGAGGAAGGACTTAGATCAGGCAAGAGCGAAGGTCAGTGCTAACACCACTTTAAATGGTTCTCCAGTTACGTTCTGGCACATGAGGCACCTGAATGTAACTGCTGTTAAGGTGGAACAGGTAAACTCTGAGAAGAAGCTGATGAGAAAGAAGCTGACTTCAGCCTCACCAAACATTGAATGTCATGCAAAGGGATAAGGGGGTTTGCTGTTTCTGCTGGACTGGTGGGCAACATGATTTTATTATTGCTGTGTCAATGAACCAATAGATCAGTATTGTTTAGTCCTCTTCGCTAATGTTTGTGATAGCATCTGGTTAGCATAGCAGCAGAAAATAGTGACAGTAACTCACAACCTGCTGACGTTAGTACATGGCTTACCATTGTGTTGTTCACTCTAATGTTATACCATCTCATTTGTCCGTACAGCAGATTAAGGGTTTAATGGACACAACAGATCTTAAACAAAGGTTGTTGGTGCAGTGTCGTTCACCTTGGCAAGGTGTGGCCAAGAATTTGGGGATGGAGTTTTGAAGGAGCATTGAAGGATGATTTTGTTCACCTGGTATAATCGTATACTGCAGCTTTCAAGGGCCCCTCAGGTGCATGTAAAGTTCAAAGCAAAGTGTAGTTTTCAACACACACAGACACACACATACAGTTTAAATGCGCAAATTATGAAATACTTTAATGATGAATTTACATCTGTACAAAATTTAAATATACAACACAGTCTATAAAAAGGCCAAAAACAAAAGATCGATGCACAGGTGTAGTTGATGAGTTAGATCAGGTCAGAGAAGCCTTTGTACAGTTCACTTGGCCAACTGTAAAATCATTTAACATGTATAGCTCCATAGAGCTTGAGCGTCGTGCACCCGGTACAGGACGGTTCTATTTAAGCACAAGGGGCTTCAAAAACGGGGTCGGATGACGTGAGGCAGACGGTTTACACATGTATATACACAATGTGATGGATTCAATGAACAGGAGACAAAAGACATGTTAAACGTTTTACATGATAACAAGTAATAACTGAACGGCTTGTTGTCTATAAGAATGCCTTTAGGAATAGGGAAGGAACGTGTTCCGAGCGCCCCCTGCTGTTTGCAGTCAAAAACACACAACATAAGGTGAGCTGCATGTCCCATATTCAGTCATATTCTATGCAACATCAATAACCCAATTTATTTACTGACAGGCCAGTAATACAGTTCATATGAGCGGCTGTTGAGTGAATGAGTCACACGAGTATTTATACGGCCTTTAAAATGACGATGCGGTTCTGCATTCACAGCTTCTATTTCACAAAAGTCCCAGCAGGAACTCTGCAGTACTGTTAAAGAACAGATTCAACATCATATTGATGGTACGCTGACTTACAGTAGGGAGAATGGCGTCACTGTTGCCACTCTGGGCCCGGAACGCCTGTTATAGCACTATGTAGCTTAATTCGGAAGAGCAGGCACAAGAACTGCTCAAGGAACACAAACGGAAATCCGACCTCATAGTGTTCACCCCTGCAAATGCTATTTATAAAAAAACGTGACATACGCTGTAACGTTACCTCCGCAGCACTTTCGTCTTTTGTAGTTTTCTGGATGCTAATAGTCATCGGTCCTGTTTCAGACTGCATGCAGAGAAAGCAATTCATCTCCCAGCAGAAAGTTTGGTCAGTCCTGGTGAAGCTCAAGCTGAATAAGCCTTGATCGTTTGCAGCCTCCTGTAATAAAACCCTACAGCACTACTCTGCCTTCTAAGTCGACATGGTTCTCTCATCTGATGTTGCCTTTGCCGGCCCGTTTGAAAGGTTAAGCCGTCGTGGGTCTTATAGACCTTTACCATCTTCATTCCTCCACAATCTCCACACAACAAAATGGCAGAGCTATTTCTGCTCAACCAGACCAACAAGTACTTTTCAACCGCATCTGCCCTCTGCTTTCCTGAGACCTGGCTGTCTGAGCTGA
>CM067476.1:6659201-6758385 GCA_034552555.1 Semaprochilodus insignis | reverse complement strand
ACAAATTTAAATATAGCAAGACAGCACCATGTAAAACCATTAAAACCGTGTGAAGAGGAGAGAGGCCCGAAAAGCAGGATGAATATCAATGAGTCTTCTATAAGCTTGTGGGTAGTAGGGTTTACTGCAGATATTACTTTTTTGACAGAACCTGAACACATACTTACACATGTATTTTTCTTTCTATATAATTAAATCATCGAGACGTGAACAAGTGTATTCAGAGTGGTTGATCTGATACGTTCCCTCCTAGAAAAAAACTTGCCAAGTCAGAACTGTTCACAGATTGTTCAAAATTCATAGTTTAAAGCCTATAAAACATCCCTACATGGACACGTATTACATGAAGTGTTTAAGAATAATTAGAGACATATTTGCATTGTAGTACATATTTTAAGCTGTACTTTAAAGCTATTCCTGGTGAAGAGGTACATGCGGATTGTTGGAAGCACAGCCAAAGCAAGCTTTTTTAAATATTTACCATTTTATAATTGTCAACATTCCATATAAAATGAGATCACTAATCATTCAGTATAATATATTTTGTATATTTCATATAGTTCATAAACTCTTATAATTTAATTCTGTGCTGCCGTATAGTCCATATACTTCCATTCCCAATACCGTGCAACCCTATGACAACCAAATTTCGTTCTGCATACACTTGTTGTATACTAAACGACAATAAAGTTTGTCTAAGTCTAATATATATAATGGCACTGTACATATTGGGGCCCCTTGTTCTCATCACCACCACTGTAAAGATATCTGAGCTGGTAATTTCTCTACAACGAACCACTTCACATCAAACCATCTCGAATGACTTTGTTTACATCTCACGGACTAAATTATGCATGAAAAATCAGTGGAAAGACTTTGTTTCTTTGTCTGATCCCAGTTCAAATTCTAAGATGTGCACAATGAAAACATTTCACCAAAGCAACCTCCTAAACATTTTGTGAGAAGTTACGGGACAACAGCTTACAGCTTTGTACTGGAAGAGCTGGGCAAACTCATCTCTGGTCTCATAACGATGGGCATTGCCTTGCCAGTGGTCCGGCATGTAATGGATATGTGCTAGGATCACTTTGAGCAGCTGCTCCGGGCAAAACACCATATGCTTATCAGGAATAAATGACCTGGATCAGCACAAACACAGGGAGAGGTTGCAAAACATAAGTCAAAAGCTCCTTACGAGTATCAACACAGCATTTCTACTTCCAAGTCGGATATGCAGTACGCACCTGCAGACTGTAATGCACACTCCCAAGAGCGTGATGCTGCTGAGAACATGCTCCACAGCCAGCACGTCCTCATCATAGATAGTCAAGGCGATGAGCACGGCGAGTATGGAGCCAGCAAAGAACGCCACATTCTTCGCCACCACGGTGAGAAGTGGCGACATGAAGCAGTTCATGTACTTGGAGGAGGCCTTATAGCCCTTGCTGAGACGTGACATCAGTTCATGGTCCAGCTCATTGAAGTGGCGCAGGTAGCAGCGGCCGTACAAAGACCAGCAGCGCGCCCCCAGACTGCCAGGTTCGCGTTTGATCACCTCCGTGTAGCTGAAGAACGCGTAGAGGATCTGCCAGATTAGAATGACCGGGCACAGGAGAAGGTTTGCAATACCGATCCACAAGATCCTTGAACTCAGGCGGTCTGCCAGTTCTAACCGGTTTCCTCCGCGCTTATATTCTGACTTCAGACTCCACTCGTTCTCAAAGAGAGAGCCAGGGCCCCAGAAAAAGATCAGCTCAAAGTTGTACTTGAGGCCCCGGGTGTAGAAGACACTGTCGCCCAGGAGAGGTAAGCGGAAACGGATGGGAAGCAGGGACTTGTTCACCATGGCCACCATGTAGTTCTTAAAGCGCAGAATGCGGTGGTAGATGTCCAGCTCAGTTAGCTCTTTCTTGTGGATGCAGATCTGATGTTCTTTCTGGATCTCAATGATCCGTGCCTGCACCTCTTGCCAGGTGAAATAAGGAAGCTCACCCTGCAAATTAAAGAAGGACAGTCGAATACTTACACCAGAAAAAGTACCAGAACTTGTTAGCAAAATCTGAAATGTAAGCGGGACCAAAACCCAAACAATCATCCTGCAGACTTACCATTGACATTTTCAGAGCATTTATGTAGAAGGATCGGATCTCCCAGTAGCAGCAGATATTATAGATAAATTTTACTAATCGATGGAGCCAGAAGACCCCTGAGATCACCAGGATGAAAATCACAAAGACATTATCACGGATCCTAGAAGGTCAAAGAACAAGAACATGCATCAGATAAATATTCCATCTGGAGATTTTTGGTTTTATTTACAAGCCTGACATGGTGGTTTTATTTACTTAAAAGGGCATCCCGACTAAGATCTGCATACAGTGGTGCCACAACGGGCTCTAGAATATCATTGTATAGGGGTGTCAACGTTAACGTGTTAATGTGTGCGATTAATCCGTGTTAAAAAATTTTTTATGCAAATGAATCAGTTTGGTCCCAACTGCCTCCCGTAAATCTCCACCTTTGAGGAGAGCTGTTATCAGAAGAATACACGAATTGTAGTGAAAGGGCAAAGAAAGTGGAGCAGCTGGCACGAGCTACATGTGTTGCACTGACTGGAGACCACTGGACATCGGTAAGCAACCATCGGTGTAATGGCACACCTAATCGATGACGAATGCCAGCTGCACTCATTCGCTTTAGCTGTGGTGAAAACAAAGGAAATTCATTTTGCTGGCTTGTTTCTTGAAGTTGTGTGGGAGATAACAAACAAGGTCACCATGATAGGAACGCGCAAAATGATCATGGCAGCAAGTAGTCTACTGGTTGAGCATACGCCCTGTGTAGTGCACATTTAACAGAGGGTAATCACAGTGGCTCTCCACGACAACGGGTTTGCAGATGCTTTAGCCAAGTGCCGTAAAATAGTCAGACATTTCAGCTGCCTTTTTAGGTGATCTTATTCAACTAAGAGTGGAAAACGGACTGTTTGTATTTTCAAAGACACAGTGACATTCAGTTTCTTTAACTGTGTCTACTCACTGCAGCATTTATTTTGATGAGTTACAAATTACAGTCAAGCTGTTTACATTCGTTTTGGAGTAGATGTTACTTTGTAACTGTTTTTTATGTTGTTCTCTTCTAAGTCTGTAGTTCATACTGGATGTTGTAGGCATTAATTCCATAACCACACATGTATTTGTTTTATCTCCTGCCACAAATATATAAAATAAATCCTAGTATTTTAAACTTGTGAGTAATCATGATTAATCACAGCCTATTATTATGATTAACTCTATAGATTTTTTAATCGATTAACAGCACTATTGTTGTAGTATAAAGACTGGGAAAACCCCTTTCTGAAGATGTATCTTGAAGGTGGGTAGAACTTTTGAAAAACTACAACTGCTTTGGGGACGATACTTGAGGGCAGGCCAAGGCAGCCAAATATCACATCTGTCTAAGTTAGCCTCTACATCAGATGCCACAGTGGCTGTTAGGATTTCATTATGGGAGTAAGTGGGGTTCCCAGGAGATATAAAACATATTTTTGTAACTCATGAGAACACTGATGAACGAAAACACATGAATTCTGTCAAACCAGTTAGGCTGAGGGAAATAACGCTGCGCTACAGAACACTGTGTTACACAACAAGCAGCATATTTAATGCCAGTTTTAGGCTGCAATGCCACAATGACCGAACTGAACTTACCTAGCACTACACACATCCACGGGAAGAAAGGCGTCAGGAAGAGTCACCTTAGAAGAGTCAGTATGATTGACTAATTTGTTGGCAAAGAGAATGTCATAGTCCACACAGTTGGCCAGAAACACCGTGAACGTCACCACAAAGACCAATTGTCTGGAATGAAAATCAAACAGTTACATACAGACAGTTAAATAAGCAGCACAAATTCACACGGTCATGAAGAGGATGTGATTTTACCAGCTCAACAGGATGTGGTGATACTTTTCATGTTGCGCTTTTGTGTTCACTTTGTAAAAATGTGACTGGGTATCTAGGCGGCAAGTCAACCTGTTTATACTCACACGAGCTCAAAGATTTCTCCCAGTAGCATGCAAGTGAAGCCATTCTTCTGATGAAGGTTATAGACGTAGCAGAAGTTAAAGAAAATCAGATTGAGAGCTGATGAAAAACTGAAGAAAAACTGATAACACACATTACCTGTTATTGCCAGATTTCTGTTGCTTTAATTGCTAGAAACAGTAACGTAAGATTATAGTGTTTACTCTGACTACACTTTAAATCCCCAGGACAGAAAGGATATTCTCTGGAAGAAGAGATCCAGGTTTTCTATGTGGTGCCATTGAGCTTTTAAAAAGAGGAAAAAAGACTAGTATTAGACTGCAGTACTGACATTAATGTCTACAATTTTCAAAAATACAGTCATGCAGGGTCACTAAATCTAAAAAAAGCTGGTCCTCATTACAGACGCCCAAAAGAGTGGATAGACTCATTCAGCTGACAGCCGCAGAGGTACACCAACAGTTCAGTGTAACTAGCAGTGATTAACAAGTTAAGGATTTGGGGTCACATGTTTAGACCTTCGGGAACCATAGCTTACATTTGGACCCCTCTGGCACATGGACCAGCAGGTTCTCCTCTCCTGGAGGGGAGTCGCTGTAGGAGGCCTCCAGGCGCTGGTACTCTGTGTCAAAGTGGGCCATGGTGCTGCTGGACTACTGTCTGGACATAAGAGTGGGAAGAGAGGGAAAAGTGGTCATAGCAGTGAGTTCTTAATCCTGGTTGTACGGTACCTCTCCTGCTATTTTACTGATTTTTTAAATGAAGAAAAATAAAAAAACTAAACCTGCACAAAAAATATACACGGAAAATGTTCAAACACAATCATATTCCAATATTTCAATCACTTTCAATTATTTTTATTTTTTCAAGTAACTCCACCGCTTTTTCAAAAATCCTTGCATTTATCAGTCATCAGTTAAACAGAAAGTTGTCACGTCATAATTGTTCACTGTGTTAGCTATAGGGACCAGATGTCTGAAGAGTTTAATGCTTTCAAAAGCTCCTTCACAGAACGTTATTACATGAAATGGTTAGATATATGCTACTGATGTCTGAGGTGTGACCAAGTTTCGGCTTAAAATGCATTTCCAATCCATTCAAAGTGGAGCGGTACATGTAGGGCCTTGTAAAGCAATCAGTCTCCATTTCTTTCCAAGTTATTACTATTTTAGCATCATTAACATTACATATAAAAACTCAGAAGACACATGTAAGTTCCAAGGTGTTTTTGGACAGTAAATAAATGGTTATATTTGTGTTGCACATATTGTGACACCTGGTTCACATCACTTTAACCACTGTAAAGAAATCTGAGGCTCTAAATTTCCCTATAACGAAACATTTCACATTAAAGGAGCAATCTGTAAGATGGTGCAACTTGTCAAATTCATACTCCAAACAAGAGGGAGCGAGAAACACAGAGTCCCTCCTCCACACCATCAATTTGTACCAGTCTAGATGAAACGTTATGAGTTCAGCACTTTTACTTGCCAAGACCATCTTCAGCAGTGGAAGGCAGCATCAATGTTAACTGTCGTTTTGCTTGTACTTATATAATTTCTTTTGTTTACTGCTAAATGTGGTATATTAATGCGAACAGGCAGTGACAATCATTATAATGGTCGATTGCCAAGAGCTTCAGACATCATAATGTTTACTCGTCCTTTCACTGGCTATCTGTGCTTAAATTATTTAACCAAGGGACAGGACCCTCAACATGATTGACAAGAGGTTAGAATATGTCGTTGTGGCAGCACTACTTCTTAATCCTTTTATGCTGGACTCATTTTATGCTACAGTCACTTACTTTCGCCTCTGGAGGTACAAAGTGGTATTATGAGACAGCATGGGCCAGGGCTAGCTAGTTAGTATGCTAACTTCAGTAGATATATCTGCAACATGACACAGATGTCTTTAACCTGCCATCAAAACGGCTATTTCTTCGCATTCTGTTGACAATTTTAGCCAATTAGGTTAAGTTTTTAAACTAAAATGTTTTACATATTGCTTCTTTAAATTAACATTTGGTAAAACACATAGTTTGCTGCAGAGGTTGTGTTTATTTTTTTCACTTCACAAATCAACAAAATATGTAATTTATAGACAAATGTTAGCAGATGGGAAACAGCTAAATATGTTGGATATTACAGGACTGGTGATCCCAGAACTGAAGACCACTGCATGGGTCACAATTACTGATACTACAAGAAGGGTCTTCAGAAAGATGAGGATCAGGGTTCATATGATATTTGTTTACTACTCCTTTAAACGAAGGGAGCTCAGAAACATGAGGGCGAGGGTCCACAGGTTTAGGGCAAGAGTGTGTAGAGCCAAAGAGAACAACTAGCTCGCTAGATAGCTATCTAAATTATTGCCACAAATAAATCAACCTTCACAGAGCCGTGATAATACCACTACTGATTTAAAAATACGTATGTATTCGTGGGCTGCTCTCAGTCTCCCGGCCAGAACTTTGACTAACAGCTGTGAGGAGGAAAACATGTCTAGGCATTTTCGGGAGATACCATTGCGAAACACTGGCCTAAACCAAAATGATGCATACACTGTCGACTGCTGGTGTGGCGATATTACAGTCAAGTACAGAAAACCACTATCATATCATACCAACCCACTAACTGCTGTCCAAATCTTACCTTATTATGTGGCGACACACCCTCAACACTCTCAGGCTGCTCTCCCTCATTCTCCCTCCGACATTATCCAGACCGAGAACCCTCGAATAATCTGCGTCCACAGAGCCAGTCGGAGCTGTCCGTGAGGAGACCGAGCCCGGCCTGGGTGCTCTTTTTTCCTGACGAAAGGAAACGCGTGATCAGCTCAAATGCCTTAAACCCTCACTTGTATAAAACCCACATACTTGACGCACACAAAGACGTTCAAACCGACAACACATGAAACAGAATAACAACAACCGCCTCAGCAGCGCGCTGCGAAAACAGAACAGGCCTGTCACTTCACACAGAGCGACAACAACCGCACAAACACCGCCGAGAGGAGGCGGGCGGCGCCTGTCAGCTCGCATTCTTACCTCCTCCAAAGAATGCNGGACTTAGTTTCTCTTCTGACTCTCCACTTCGGTCACGTTATTTTGGTTTCGTTTCTGACAGCGCTGTAGCAGCCTAGCTCGGCCGTCTGGTGAGCTGTAGCCAATCGCCTGCGCGCTCCGCGAGATTGGCAGAGAGGACAGCCAATGGCGTGCCGGGGGCGGGTCTCCCCGCGACCGAGCACAAACAACAAGATGTGTCCGTTTTAGGCAATAATATGACCCTTCATAATCAATGGATTTTGGTTTCCTTATTCTCTCCCTCCCTCTCTCTCTCTCTCTCTCTCTCTCTCCTTATGAGTGATCACTCCTTGGCAGGAACTGCCCTTCTTCCTTTATCTTTTTGGTGTTATAAAGGTTGTGTAGTATAATCAGCTGTAGTTGTAGTGTCGGTCCCTTTTAAAGGTGCAGTAAACGATTCTGGAGATTGAAAGTTGATATTTCAACTCAACAGCAAAACAAACACATCCCTCCCTTTAGTGCTCCTTCAGAAGCTCCGCCTCCCAAATCCAGGGACACGCATGACATTGGACAAGCAAACCCGTTTTTATATATCTTTGTGCCTATAAAAACCTCAATAAAACTCTTTGCCCATGGTGCAGATTAATGTCATGATATAACAATAAAGGGAAACAATGACACAACATACTGTATAATGCAAGTAACATTAGCAGGTTGTGGGTTAGCAAACTACCACTACAATTGCTGCTGCTATGCTAACCAGCTGCCATCCCAAACATTAGCAAAGGGGACAAAACAATACTGACCTTTTGGATCTGTGGAACGGCAAACATAAGTTAATGTTCCACACCTGTCCAGCAGGTACAGCTACTTCCTCATCCCTTTTCATGTCTTTCAAATCTCGATAAAATTGAAATCAGGTAAATTTGTTGCCAGGGTCTTGCTTTTTTCCTTTCCACCTTAAATGCTGCAGAAGTTACATTCAGCTTCTTGACCGAATTTTCCTATTCCATCTTAAATAGCGCCGCAGTTCCATACTTGCATCTCAGTCTACCTGTCCAGCTTCTTCTTCTAACTTTCCCATTCCATCTCAAACGGTGAAGTAGGCTAACAGCCCTCCTGCCTCACAGACATGAGATGAAATACTTTTTCTTTTGTGGTTCTTTTATTTGATATTTTTCAGCCTCTGTCAAAGCCAAAGGTCATAAATCTGGTGCGCTATAAGCCAAACTAAGCCAAGGCTGTGGATCAACACCAGAACATCTGACTTGTAACAGAATCGCAATACTATTGGGAAGGAAGGTTACCAGGAACAATAAATGATGATAAATTTAGACTGATATGGCCAATATTTATTGAGCTACACATACAGAAGTGGTGTCTGTCAGTTTGGTATCAGGCCGCCATGTTTGATAACGCAACATGCCAGATGTCTCGGCATGAAGTTGTAGAGGTTCCTAATGGTGTCCTGTGATAATCCAGCCCATGCAGCTTGAATATTGTCACACAGTTCCTGCAGATTTTGCGGTAGTGGTCGAGCTGGAGTGGCACCAGGTCTTCTGGATGTGTGATGCGTGATAACAAACCGTTCTTGACGAACAAATTCATTGGTCATTTAACCAAGACCAAAGTGGGACTCGTCACTGAAGATGACCTCCTGCCATTCTGAGTCACTCCATGACAGTCTGGTAAGACACCATTGCAGTCTTCGGCGACGCTGATGTGATGTTAAGGGCAGTCGTCGTAACCCGTATACACCATATCTGGTCCTGCCACCACCGTAGCCACTGTCACATTGCCACCCGCCATTTTTTCCGAATTTTTCAGCCATGAGAAGTTCCTTCCTATCAGATTCCTCCTGCAATGTGGGAAAATAGTATAATAGACAATAGTGCCCATCATTAGCACACTCAAAAATCGACTGTCTTCTAATTATCGACTCAACTTTGACATTCATAACTGTACTATGTACTACATACTCAAAAACTAGTTAGTATTAGTATTAAGTGCACACCTGGGACGTACCCAGTGACTTGTAAAGCAGTGTTTCTCCTTTCTGCTCCTGGAGGCACCCTGCCCTGCACAGTCTAGTGGATTACCTGCTTTAACACACCCACTGCAACTCTGAAAGGGCTTGTTAATGAGCTGCTTTGTTGAGTCAGGTGTGTTGGGAGCAGGGAAAGCCTTAAAATGGGCAGGGCAGAGTGCCTCCAGGACCAGAGCTGAGAAACACTGGTGTAATGTACAGCTGTACTGCTATTACAGTAGCTCACCTCATCTGCTCTTTCAGGCTGCCCTCTTGTGGACAAACATCATAAAGGATGTCAACTCTCAAACAGGCCGCCCTCACAGCCAAAGCAGCCAGCTGATTAAGAGAAGAAATGAATTCTTTTATCATGAGGGGTCATTGATGGATGGGTGGATGGCAGTTCCTTTGTTAATCAAGACTCTTGATTGGACTCCAGCACATGCAGGTTGTAAGGCCAGCCTGCTTTCTGCAGTGGTGGCCTTAGGAAATGAGTCATGAGGATTATCACTGTTATCACTGTTTTAATCTATGCAAAATATGCTCTGCCGTTTTTATAGGTAACATGCCATACAGTTTCAGAAACCACATAAGCAAGGCTGTTTGGCACTACCTAAAACTCAGTGTGGTTTCAGATAAATGGGGAACATTTAAGGCATGTGGTTTACATGGTGCAAAATTAAAGAAGCAACTTCCAGACACCAAAAAATGAGGTAAGGGGGAAATATGTACCTTTGATTTCCCTGTAATCGCTGCCGGGAAGGGATTGATTGCAGTTCCCCATATTCCGGGCCAACAGTCCTGAGAAGGGGCAGGTTTGTTCAGCAGCCCTGCTGTGATCAGAGAATGAAAGTGTCATGATTATGAAGGAAGAGAAGCTCGTCAGCCGGGACCATTAGTTGAAAGCAGTGTCTTCAATTGCATATTCATGATCTGTAGGAAGGGCTGCGGCAGATGGCCTTTTATGTTGAGTTTCACCCTACTCATCCCTCTGGGCTTCCTTAACATTATGCGTACAGCAGGGACCAGAGAGTCAGCTTTCCAGACACAGATTAAACCTAATCCTGTCTTTTGAATACTCTATTAGGAGTGATTCTTAGTTGGAAATCTCAGCCCACAGTCCTGCACTGAACTTTGACTGCTCAAAAAGAAGATCCTTCAATAAACATTACATTGACATTATCAGAGGCGCCGCTGACCATCAGGCCTGAGGGTATATTAATATAATAATAATTTTTGAGGGTTTTAGATTTTAGATGTTAGATTTTGAAAATAACAATAAAATTAAAGGTAGTATAGTTTTGAAATAGGTTTTAAAAAAAAAGTTTCCGCTCTTTTTTTGTGTTGGTTTCAGATTATTTATAACACATGGTGATGAACGCTAGCCCCCTGTGAAGTTTTGCCTAGGGCCCCAACAGACTCTAGAATCGTCACTGAACATTATTTGTCCTGATCTGATAAGCGTGTCCCTCCCACCACTCTTGATAAACCAGACCAGAACACATGGTCAACAAAGAAACGTCTCTGTCTCTTAGTTTTTTTTCTCATTTTTTATTTAATACAATCATGATGTTTGTTTAATTATTATAGTAATACTCTTATTTCATTTCTAAATTTTGGTTGAAAATGAAAGGGTTAAAATCTTGAAACACCTCATGGACAATAACTGGATGTAGGCCACATCAATGTTCAGACACTTGCATCAAAGAGTTGCGCAGTTGGGCCAGATTTGGTGGATGCCTTCCCTGGCACAATTCTGAAGAGAGTTTCCTGTAGACTGGGATTTGTGCCACTGCTGGTAGACCCGTATGACAGTACGCTTCCACACACCTGCAGATTCAGCTACTTCCTTCACACTATGGTCTTTGACACGCCCAAATGCAATCACTCCCTTTAGCCAATCATTAACATCTGCTTTGGACCCATTTTCCACACATCAAACAAGACATTCCGTGCACTGTACCACCTCTTCTTAATCTGCAGGAGCCTAAAGTCACTACCACCTTAAACACTGCAGGGTAAACTAATGTTAATATATCTGTTGCAAGTTTTAAATGAAAATGGAATGCCTTTTACAAGCGTCAAATTTACACGTCTATTAGCTAAAAATATTCATGTGAGTCACTGTTATTTTAGGCGGGGTAGTTTGGTTGGGGGTATTTGTGGGTGTGGAAATTGGGGAAAGGGGGGAAATTGTGCAATTAGATTTTTTTTGCTGAGCTATCACTTTAATTCTGGCTATTGGCTCAGAGTAAAGTGAGAAGTGAGTGAGTGGTTGACTTGAGGTCCTGCCTGTGTTTAATTGGTAGACTGGCATGTGTGTGTGTGTGTGAGAGAGAGAGAGAAAGAGATGTACAGATGGTGAAGGCTGGCACTTGGCTTTGAGTTAAAGGGCTGGGCAGCTCAGGACATAAAGGCTTTGTGTAATAAGAATGTCTCTGTAAACACGCTTCCCGCTACTCCTCTCAGACAGGCGGATTATAACACTGCAATTATTCTACTCATTTAAGCATACACCATGCCACAATGACCCTGCAGCCATAAGCACTAGCCCACTCTCCTTTTCTTCCTGCCTTTCTTTCTTCTACACCAAACGGCACTCGTCCTCATCAATCTTATTGAACAGCTTAATTTACATTATGTCAGCCTGCTGTATGTGAGTGTGTTTACTGTAATAGAATTGAACTGCCATATGTCACCCGAACTCTCATAGGATGAACCATGCCAAGGAGCCACTTTCATCAGCAATGATGTACATTTTGCTTCACCATAACTTTTTAAACTTGCACGCCAAATATGCCAATCAATGAGCTAGCTAGGATAGACAATGATTAAAGCAAAAGACCTAATATACCCCCCAGTATGTACTTGACTGGTCAGGATATGTTTAGTTGTAATTTAATTGCCTGTGACTCAATGTACATAATAGCATGTAATACCTCAATGAGCTTGAATAATAGCTGTGATTGGATTTGGCAAGCACTGGACAAGTTTCTGGATGTAGGCCAAATCAATGTTCAGCCACTCCTGCATCATAACTTGAAGTGGAGTTGGGCCAGATTTGGTGGATGCCTTTCCTGGCCCATTTCTGAGGAGAATTTCCTGTAGGCTGGGCCTTGTCTGTAAACCCTGCCCATATAATCCCCTCATTATTCAGAGCAGGCTAATTCAATCTGCGATTGGCAGCAGGATTTGGATTTGGGCTCGTTTTGGTTAATCCTCACAAAACACTTTCAAGCCCAAGTACACTAATTACATCTTTGAGCCATCAAAATTATAGTCCAAAACAGCTTACTATTTCACAAAGCACACTGAATGACTATGCTTAAAGGAGTAGCAGGAGCTAAGTGGAATGCTAGCGACAATGCGGTACTAGCCTTCCCATGTTGTTAGCCCGATCATGCTAACATTTTTACATCAGGCCATGACAAAATATTAAACAAAAATCATACTTGGAGTGAAAAGATACATGTGATTTCACTCAGTTCTGCCCAGCAGTAGAAGGTCATGGTCAGACTGATTGTATTACTGGCTAGCTGCATTATCTGATTGGCTATGCCATGCAGACCCTGTCCTGTTGCATTAGCACTATATTACCATGAGAGTTATTGGTCACATGAGTTCCTATTGTGATTTAGAGGAGGGTGGGCTGCTCTTGGGGAAAGTGGAGACCCCGTAGTGCCTGTCATGACTGAAGATGAGGTCATTCCTCTGGGGGGACTTGATTAAATTGAGCTCCTGCTAGTTGCTGGGATCTGTATGAGTGTACAGATACACATGTGCACACATATTCTTTGTGTCTCCATTACTACCCTAGGGGCATCACTCTCCTCCTCAATAACCCATTAGCCCCCTATTCCTTACATGGCTAGTAAGAAGGCATGTCTATTCCACGTAGCCTGTGTGCATTTTTAAGAAGGTGGTGCATTGAATTTACATGATCCAAGTGTTTACATCATTTACATTAGTATACAAATAGCAAATACACCCACCGGTCACTTCATTAGGTACATCTTCTTGTATCCACACTCATTTTATCAGCTTTACTTACCATATAGGTGCACTTTGTAATTCTACAGTTACAGTCTTTCTTTTCTCTGTATACTTTGTTAATCCCCTTTCACTCTGTTCTTCAATGGTCAGGACCCCTGTAGGACCACCACAGAGCAGGTATTATGTGGGTGGTGGATCAGCACTGCAGTGACATAGACGTTGTGGTGGTGTGTTAGGGTGTGTGATGCTGATGTGAGTGGATCAGACACAGCAGCGTGGCTGAAGTGTTGTCCACTCACTGTCCACTCTATTAGACACTCCTACCTTGCTGGTCCATCTTGTAGATGTACAGACGTTCATTTGCTGCTGCACAGTTTGTGTCATCCTTTAGTCCTTCATAAGTGGTCACAGGACGCTGCTCACAGGACGCTGTTGGCTGTTTTGGTTGATGGACTATTCTCAGTCTAGCAGTGACACCGAGGTGTTTAAACACTCCAGCCGCACTGCTGTGTCTGATCCACTCACACCAGCACAACACAGCACCACCACATCAGTGTCACTGCAATGCTGAGAATGATCCACCACCCATATAATACCTGCGCTGTGGTGGTCCTGTGGGGGTCCTGACCATTGTGATGGGGTGCTAACAAAGCATGCAGAGAAACAGATGGACTACAGTCTGTAATTATAGAACTACAAGGTGCACCTATCTGGTACGTGGAGATGATTACCAGGATAAAGAGTGTAGATACTTTGAGGTGGTTTTAATGTTATGGCTGATTGGTTTAATATGGAACATGTGTGTGAGTGTGTGCGTGACCATAACACTGTGCTCAATATGCTACACCAGCATCCGTAAGACTGTCCACGCTTCTATGCTGGTGTTGTCATGGAAACTAAAGGGGGCAGGTTGGCCCTCTTATGGAGGCTTTGCTGTCCGGTTTCGGTCTTCCAGAGTGACGGAGGGTGGAGGGCTATGAATTAATTTCCGGCAGCCTGTGCTGGAGTGGTGGATAAATCAAATTAAAGACCTGAGTGTGTGCATGCATGCGTGCGTGCTGAGTGTGTGTGCGTGCGTAGACTAGACAGGCTGTGAGGGTCAGGCTGCACTGAAGATCTATGAGGCTTTATGGTTTTTAACTGTAGACATTTTCATATTGAGGATTGGATGGGATAACAGTGACCACACGCATTTGTAGGTCATCCGCTCATTATGGTATTGAACTTTGATTCCCCCTGTGCACCTCCGGGGATGAGGGCAGCTGCTGGAGAGGCTTTCACTATAATATTTTGTTATTGTGGCCTTTAGATCTATTGTTGTAGTGTGTGAAATCCAACAGAGAGGTGTAGTGTGGTGATCCTGGTCAGCAGAGCTGAGTACCTATCAACTTTTAAAGATGGTTACGGAATATGACACACAGTGCATACACACTGCTGTGTATGAAGCTGCCTAGCCACAGACAGAGTGCCCATGCTAACTGTCGAAAAAACGTCGACAAAGGGTACACAGGCATCAGAACTGGACTTTGTAGCAACGCAAGAAGGTCTCACGAGTCCCGTTTATTTTTGGGTATGTGTGCACTCTTTACCTGGAGATGTGATGGCACCAGGAGCCAATGTGGTAAGAAGGCAAGGTGATGCAGGTAGTGTTCTGCTGTGGGTGACGTCCCGCCGGTAAAACCCTGGGTTCAGGCCTTCATGTGGACGTTAGTTTGACACGTGCCACCTACCTAATCATCATCAATCATCAACCCCTTAGCATCCACCTGGGACACTGTAACAATGGACTAGCACCACACTGGCAACTACTTGGAATACCATTGCAACGGCCTTGCAACACCATAGCAACTCTCTGGGATGTCATAGACACAATCTACCAACACCCTAGCAACCATCAGAGATATCATAGTATTGTCCTAGCAACACATTAGCAACCACTGTGGATGCCACAGCAATGACCTAGTCGTACATTAGCAACCACCTGGGATACCATAACAATGGCCTAGTGGCACCTTGGTAACCCCCTGGGATACAATTGCAATGACCTTACAACATCTTAGCAACCATCTGGGATGTCATAGCAATGACCTAGCAACACCTCAGCAACCACTTGGGATACCACAACAACAGCTTGCAAGTTGTGCCTTCAACATGTGGTGACAGCTTGAGGGAAGACTGACTGAGAACCGGGGTGGAGTTCTGGATGATTTCTGCCTAGAGCTGAAAGTCCAGACTCCCTCCTTCCATGAGTGGGTCTGGGATGGGACTGATAAGACTGGGAACCTGGGAAGAGATGGGCTGGTGGTGAGGACTGAGAAAATTTGTTTGATTTGTTTGATCCTCCCCTCAAAATTTGTTTGGTCCTCCCCTCAAACTTCAGTTATTATTACTCATTTCATCCACAAACTTTTAAATACAGTATGTTATTTATCCTTGAATAACTTCTTGTTCCCAAACTATGTTAAATCTACCGTCTACAAGTATTTGTTTAACCAATTTTTTTAACCAATGTATTATATTAGTTTAAAAGAAGTTCCAAACTTTTGCATAAAAGACTGTAACAAAAGCAACATGTTGGTTAAAGATTTCTTTAAAAAAATATGTTTCCATTTGTTTCTATTTTTATTGTTTATTTACATGTATTTACAATACAGCAGCTGTAACGTGAAGATCTCATGATGAATAGAAATGCTTCAGAATTACGTGAAAAAAATCTCTTCATATAAACATTAAAGGCTGCCTTCTTTTATAAATTTGCCATTTTTACTCTATTATTTATTTATTTATGCATCATTTTTTGCATTCTATATAGCTTAATCTTTGCATTGACTGCAATTTCTCCACATATGTATTATACATGGCTGTACTGTAAGATTAGAACAGAAGCCTCTGTCCCAGGAGATAATGGTTTCTCTGAGAATATAGGTCAGCCTACGCTATATATATGATTCTGATCTTCTTTGGGTTTTGTGATGAACATGGCCCCCATTGCATGGACCCTACACTTTAGCCACTATATGAGAAACCAGGAATGGACTGGTCATCAGCAGAAACAGCATAATTCCTAGTAAGTCCACTGAGAGAATGAGAAAGACAAAAATCTGTGGTGGTGTATAATGTAGCCCTGTACAGAACATATGGAGACCACCTGAGACAAAGGGCATGTGCCAGGTGAATACTGGAGCGCACATATCTAGACACATTAGACTGTTCCAGGCGTGTGTGATATACTGCATTCTCAGCGTGTGGCCATTGGGCAGTCATGCAAATGCCACCAACAACAGAACAAGGCATAGTGATAACAATCAGGCAAGTTAAACTATGAAAGCCAACTACAGAAAGACCAGAAATAAAGAAATAAAAAAATTAAGAAATGGAAATATGTGATTTGTTTGGATATTGTTTGGAGAGTGCAGTAAGCTACGACGCAGAACGGGAAATTGGCCCGTTCATTCAGACCACTTTTATGCAATTTATTTGGACAACAATAAATCAAAGTAAACATGTGTTGGTATCTTGCATGCCAAACACGTTCTTTATTGAATAGTAAAAAAAATGCAACGTTGTTTATTCACCCTCGGTTAGCTCTTTGTGAACGTTCTCACAATCACAATCATCCCTGGCCTTAGCTGATGACTACCAACATGGCGGAACGGCTCATTGGTTAGCATTACCGCAAATGAGTGCTGATTAATTGGCATTACTGCTACTGAGTACTGACTGGTTGGAGAGCTCATGGGCTGAATAAACTATAATTTTAAACCAAAGTGCTGTAGGAGCCTGTTCATTTTGGACTTGCTCGGGAGCACCCTCTAGTGTTTGACAAACTCAAGAGACATTAATGAGTGTCTCTTCTCTTTAATAAGCAATTATCTTCACTGCACATTCTCTGACAGCATTTCTCCAAAATGAGACATGAAAGCGCTCATAATGTTTTAGCAGAATCCCACTTAAAAATACTGAACCTAAAAACTGCACTCATAAATCCACTAATAAACACAATTGAAAGGTTGTCAGATTATAAAATGTGATGTTAATCAGATACCCTATAACCTGCCACCTGATTAGATTAGTACTTTAGTACAGCCAATCACAGAGCAAGATTCAGCTAACTAATCAGAACCCAGGATACTAGCAGCCAATCAAAGAATAAGATTCAGCTAGCTAATCAGAGGGCATGATTCTATAAGTCATTAAGACCACAGGATTCAGCTGGCCAATCAGCTAGTTTTTTTTTTTTCATTACTCGAAAGTAGGTGCGCACTGTTTGAAAACGGAGAGCAACTGAATTAATAGGTGGGATCAGGTGGTTATAGGGTATCTGATTAACTGCTTGTTTGGCATGTAAACGTTTAGCCTAACAGGTCCACTGTGGATGAAATTTGTTTTTGCTTTTATTTGTTTGTTTTGTTTGTTTCCCCTGAATTAATTGAAAAACAGGTGCATGCATGGACCCCGTTCCTGTCTTTTTCCTGGAGTGCCAGAATCATTACCCCATGAGAATCCCCTACATTCCAGCTTTGCTAAGTTCTAGTTGTAGAAAGTCAGTTCAGTTATTATTATCTCTCAAGCAGAAAATTCATTTGCAAGCAGTTGATGAATGAAGTAAAGCATCAGTGAATCAGTGAGGTGTTTTCATAAAGTGGTCAAGGAGTGTCTATATAGTGATAGTCAAGCCAAAACCAACACTGCAAAACCTTCAGTCTCCGTATGACATCTTCTGTACTACAAATGCACCCCTTGAGATTTTCCTTATCAACGTCTGATTATAATGGAATGTGTTGTTCTCGTGAAGATGCACTTCTGACCCTGACGCATTACAACTAGATATTTGCCAACCTCAGCAAAACCTTATATGCTTCATATCCTCATGAAAGCAGCCAGCCTGTCAGTCTAAGCACCATTACATTTTCACCTCCAGACACAACATAGCACTTAACTGCAGGATAAAAGGCTTGCTGCTGTCTGGCTGAAGCAAAGGCATATTGATTCATCAGAGATCAATACAGACGAGGTGACCTGATCTGACGCTAAACATTTCAGAATATGAGAGGCATCTTTAAATACACTGATCCAACAATTTCAAAAAATGAAGAAAGAGTCAGATTCTGGGAGACAAACAGACTCCCATTTTTTAGAAACATCTATATATAAGCCCTACTATCATACAGATCCACTATACAGATGCACAATTACAGCCTGTTATCATATACTCTTTACTTCATCCATCATTCAGGACAGCAGTGCTTATTTGGGTGACACATGTCAGTGTTACTGCATACCTCTCGGGATGGAGCTGTAGAAGTTCCTAATGGTGTCCTGTGATAATCCATACCATGCAGCTCGAATATTCTCACACAGTTCCTGCAGATTGTGCGGTAGGGGTGGAGGTGAAGGAACCCCAGAACTTCTGGACGTGTTATGTGTGACAACAAACCATTCGTCTTGGAGCTGACCTCCACACACAGATTCGTTGGTCGTCTCCACCAAGGCAAAAGCAGGACTCGACACTGAAGATGACCCGCTGCCATTCCGAGTAACTCTATGACAGTCTGGCACGACACCATTGCAGTCTTTGGCGATGGTGACGTGGTGTTAAGGGCAGCCATCGTAATGGTCTGCGTGCATGTAGTCCTGCGTCGTGCAGCTGTCTGCCAATGGTGCTGGCACTAACACGATGACTCATGGAGGGCATCGCTGCTTGCTGAATGTCTGCAATTGTGGCTTGCAATCTTGCATAACCTCGCATCCAGCAAGCGTGAAACTTGAATGCATGTCTCTCCATGCCAAACCTAAGGTTCAGTCTCATATTACATTTTAATGTATGTATTTACATTATTACGTTATTAGGCCTTCTAGACCGAGAAGACCTTGAGGGTTACCATTTGTAAGCCTTTGTCCTTTCCTGAGAAACCCTTCAGGTCTGCAGAAGCAGGAATATTTATGCTCATTCTTTTTTATTATTTGGCAGGTCTATGACTAGAAAAATAAAACTGAGTGAGTGTGTGTCTGTCTGTGTGTGTGTCTGTTTGGCAGGGAATGAGCCTGCTTAGTAACTGCTTAATAAAAGTGTATGGACTCTGTTTCCAGCTTACTATAAAGCAAATAGCAAATAGACAAAGCTCTTTAAGAAGCCTTGGCTAATTCACTACATTCCCTTAAGGGATTTATGGTTATTGCCATTGGCTGGTGCCCTTGACTGACAGTAATCTGTTTACTTCCCCCCAATGAACAGGAGTATTGATTAGCTACCGGGCACAGCCTGTGGAACTGTCAGATCGCAGAGTGGAAAGCATAGTGTGAACAAAAAGCACTGGCGTCTTTCGCCAAGAGGCAAAGTTATCCATTGATGAATCTGTAGAATAATGCCAGAGGGGAGGGGGTAGGGAGGGACCTGGTGTGTAAATCCATTAGAGAACATGTTTAGAGAAAGCAGGAGAACCCTCAGGCTTTGGAACCTCCCACTGTGGGTCAGTCAATGATCTCCTATGCATGGCTTTCTAATGACCAGCACTCTTGTTGAACTGGGCTACTCAATGTAATGTAGCCACAGAGACTTCCATTGTAGACTCACTGGCCATTTTGCTGGACATCATCTTTGTAGTCATCGTCTTGCCCTTAAAGGAGAATTCCACCAGTTTCAGCAGGGGTCACAGCACAAATAGAACCATTTTACTTACTATCCAAAACCTCCAGTGAACCTACATGTGCCTTATTTTTATGTTAATTTTTGTGTTATTTTTATGCTGGTACAACAGTGGTAAGTGTGGGGAAAAATGTTTTTTAGAAACAACGTTGCCACCCTCCACCATGAATACCTGTTTAAAAAAATAATTAGGCTAAAGCTTTATCATAAAATCATATGATAATGTCTATCATATAAATGTCTCATATATATCATAAAAATTAAGTTTATCTGTGGTAGCCATTAGAGCCATTAAACTCTTCAGATGTCTGGTTCCAATCGCCACCAATTCCAATTGTAAGCAATTCTGACTAACTATGTTTCTCTAGAATAAAGCATTTCACATCAAACCACTTTTAATAACCTTGTTTACATCTCAACGATTTAACTATGAACACCATTTTGAAAAATAGGTGGAATTCCCCTTTTAATCAGTGGCCATTATGACCATTAGTATGGTGATGAACCATCTTTCAACCGCCAAAACACCAGTGCCACACATACCACCATTCTCTACCATGTCAGTGTCGCATCAACCCGCTGGTGAATCACTACTGTGAAAGCTAGGCCTTTAATTTGGGCCATGAATCTTAAAACATGGTAAAAAAGCTAAAAGACTCATTTTTCCGCTATTGCTACCTGAATCTGACTATTACTTCACAATTATTTCTTCATTAACTTCATTGTCACCACTATGACTAGATCAGCATAAATTAGATACTCAACTGATGTTACTTTGAACAATTTCAAAATGTAGTTTCAACCAGAGGAGGATGGGTCCCCCCGTGTCAGCCTGGTTCCTTGCAAGGTTTCTTCCTCCAACTTGAGTGTTTCCTTGCCACCGTTGCGTTCAGCTTGCTCACCGGGGGCTTCTTTCTTTTCTCTCCTTAATGAATTATTATTACTGAATTTCTGTAAAGCTGCTTTGAGACAACATCAATTGTAAAAAGCGCTATATAAATACATTTGATTTGATTTGATTTAAAAGCTAAAGTGATTAATTTAAAAACCTTAAATGGTACAGCAGGTACGCTCTGGCACAATTAGGCACCAGAATGTAACTGCTGCAACATATAAGGTGGAACAGAAAATGTATTGGCACTAGAATGTAACTGCTGTGTTGTTTAAGGTGGGATGGAAAAATGGAAAAAGGCAGTTCTAGATGCAACACAGATGTCTGAAGCTTCTAAAAGACATTCCAAGTTTTACCTGAAGCTTGTGACCAACATATTAGCATATAGTTCACCTGGCAGCGGTTTCACAGTAACTCTCTTGTAGTTCAGAGCTGCTGTTGGTGTTTTCTGCTTCTAACTTGATAGGCTGTTGTTGGTTTTCAATTAGTGACATATCTATATCCTATATGGAAGGAAGAGTAGTACTATAAAGGCCGCCACACACTGGACATGCCACGTAGCATCATGTACTATGATGTATCGCTGCCACAGAGGGTAACAAAATAGATTAAATCACTTTATTATCATCAATCATATAATTTATTGCCACAGTAACATTGTCAATATGACATGCTGATGCCTGGCTTCACTTACCATATAGGAACACTTTGTAGTTCTACAGTTACAGACTGTAGTCCATCTGATTCTCTGTATACTCTGTTAGACCCATTTCACTCTGTTCTTCAGTGATCAGAACCCCCAGATGTCCTGGCTGCTGAGGCCCACAGCGTAGGTATTATGTGGGAGGTGGATCATTCTCAGCACTGCAGTGACAATGATGTGGTGATGGTGTATCAGACACAGCAGTGCTGCTGGAGTGTTTAAACACTGTGTTCACTCACTGTCCACTCTATCAGACAGCTTGTAGATGTAAGGTCAGAGACGTGTGTGTTGATCATCCTCTAGTCCTTCATCAGTAGTCACAGGATGATGGACGCTGTTGGCTGGATTTTTTGGCTTGGTGGCACTGAGGTGTTTTAACTCTCAAACATTAGTCCTCCAGATAGAGGAAAAATAAGAGCTGATAATAGACATACCATTGTGCTGTGTTGTTACTGAGTGTGGTCATGTGCACACCTGGGGAATCTGGGAGTTTGGGGAAATGATTTTATTCTGTGTGAAATTGCCAGTTTAATGTTTTACATATCACAGTAATGAAGTAGTCCAGCAAGGGAGGATCTGACAATGAGTGCCAATTAAACGCTGACTAATAGACAAGTGAAGCTCCTGATCTTGCATTGAGCCATCACTGTGGGAGAGTTATAGTGAGGAGCAGGGCAGGGGTGACCCCCTCCGCACACAGACATCAGAAAAAAAGGCTTTTCCATTACGCTGAATGAGACAGAAGGAGCCGGCAGCTTCCTCTTAAAGTCAGGCTGTGTTTCAGTGGAGTGACCTCAGCCCCGCATCAGGGTCAGCGCGCCCAGCGGGGGACAGGAGATGATAGGCCTACAGAAACAAAGGAGCTGCGGTTAAGAGAATGTAGACAGCCCACTTCAGGGTGCCTAAAAGCTCCAGGGCCGCCACTGACAGGAAAGGAGCACAATACAGAGAGGCCCAGGACAGGGAGACTGTTGCTGGGGCAGAAACGATCTGCACCTGGGCCTCAGCAGCCAGGAGATCTCAAGCTCTGCCAAGATACGCAGGTCCCATTACTTACCAACAGTAAATAAAACAGTACAGTAGTTCACTGAATTTATAGAATTTAAAAGTGTACATTATCTGCATTAATTAACATTAACATTAATTAAACATATTAAACCAACACATTTTTGTATTTCAGTTTATGTACTTTATACTTTTTATTTACTTTAAAATAGAATTTATATCTGCAGTTTAATGCGTCACATTATTCTATGTCATTACCATCTGAATTTGGCAAGTCATATTTTGTTATTTCATTCAATAATAACTTATACAATCTAGATTAAAGTGATTATAAATGAACGATATTGGCAATATTTACACATAAAATTAAAGCTACACATACAGAAGTAGTGTCTCTTACCGTCCATGCCAGACGTCTCAGCTGTGATAATCCATCCCATGCAGCTTGAATATTCTCATGCAGCTCCTGCAGATTTTTGGCGCTGACCATGTGCCTTCACACACAGACTCGTTGGTCGTCTCCAAATCTAACAAGGAACCACTGCAGTCGTCATAATGGCCTGCGTGCATGTAGTTACATCGTGCAGGATGACTCATGGAGGGCATCACTGCTCGCTGAATGTCTGCAGTCGTGATTGTTGAGTCAGTCAGGTACAGTGATAAGGCCCGTCCTTGCTTATGTCACACGCATGGCTGAGCATGAAACTTAAGTCATTCACATGTCTCACAATGTCAGACCTACCTGCCAAGTTTCATTCCTGTCAGTTGATTTCATCTTGGTGCAACTTTGTGTGTAACTACTTTTTATGAGTGTACATATAGAGGCCTTATTTAATATTTTAAGGCTTTGGGAATAACAAGAAGTTATTGAATGTTATACAGTCATTTTATATATACAGATTTTGTGTCAAGTTGATTGCCACTTTGAATTGGGTGACATACTAGATGTTTAATATATAATATTTTAATTCTCAGTTATTATAGAATCATGTATAGCTCTGGTTATCATTCTGGAAACATCTAAAACCTGTGAAAAACCTGTTATAGACTCTTAAAAACGATGGTTCTTTCGTAAAGACAATGGTTCTATTTATAACCATGAGCTTTGATTAGGATTATTTCATGCTTGTGAAATGTGAAATGGTTCTTCAGAATGGTTCTATATAGTACCAAAGGGGGTTTTGCTATTGTTACGATGTCAAACTTGTAACAAGAACCCACTTCATTATGTTCTCTGGAAGGATGTATTAACATATTTTCACCTAGAAAATCAACAAAACATGCCATCTGACCTGGGTTGTTCAAACATTTGCATACAACTGTATGTGCAAAAAAATAACTTTATTTAAATGGATTAAACATGAACACTAATTCACAACAATACAGTATAAGTGTCTCTATTATCAACATTTTGTTAACTACACCAAATAACAGTTTCTATAGCTTAAAAATACCCTCAAACATCATACAGTCTCATGTGTTGTGGAATACCTGGCTTGAAAACAATTGAGATATCATATCACCAAATAGTTATTGGCCATAGTTTTACCTTGAGCTGTTTTTAGTGTAGGCGGTAATGAGAGAAGAGCTTTGATCTTAGCCTTCTCTGCTAAAACACCACGCTTAGTTTCTGTCTGATCTCATATCAGCCCTGAGGGAGTGATCCACTCTGGTGTCAAAAAACAGCAGTAATGCTAGAAATAAGCATCACCAGAATAAGTCTAGCACCATGTTGGCACTCAAAAGGAAACTCCAGCAATTTTTAAAAATGTCTTCATAACTCAAGCCATTTAGAGTGATGCGAAAAGGGTTTATTTCTTTACATTGGTGATGACAGGAACCAGGGACTGTGATGTCTATACCACAGATATTTCAGTATTTATACTATTTGTAGCCATTTATGCTTTTGCACACTTCTACAATTATTTATGTGTTTCTGCATTTATATGTTAATGAGGTAGGCAGGCCTCACCTCACTCTAAAGCAGGATTGCTCAGCCACCGAACAACTCTACCGTCACATGATCCAGGTTAGCTACGCTAACTTTCGATTAGCTAAGCAATGGCTTTGAGTGGGATGCCGCTGACCAATATGAAAACAGTAAAAGTCAAGTTTCATCTGTTTATATTTCTCAGGTAGATTAAATAACCAACATAACCAGAACAAAATCAGCCATTTAGCTTATTCACTCACTGTTACAGTTGTCTGCTGTATTCAGGAATGCTTTAACTCGTTTGTGGGTCCTGGGACTACAGGTGGTCGTGGGCCTTATTGGTGTAGTTACACATAAAACACATAAAACCTTTGTATTTAATGAAGGTGCTCACACCACCGCTTCCAGTCAGTAGCCAGGTTGAGGGCTGAAATATCCGTTCCAATGACAACCACCTTCACAAACTGAAGTGGGCTTCTTATTTAATTTCTCATTCCACCTTAAATAGTGCACCAAATACATCCTGGCACTATTTAAGGTGGAATGAGAAATTCAAATTAGAAGCCAGCTTCAGCTTCATGAAGGTGGACGTTGTCGGGGTGGAACGGATTCAGATTAGACCAGACAGTTGTGGGAACACGTTGTGCAGAGCTATTCTTTAGACAAGCTTTGAATTTGAATAAGAAACTCCTTAATAAGAAGCTGCTTTAAGCCTCACTCATGCCTTTTAGCCTGCAAACAGCGAGTCTGAGTAGAAAAACCTGATAAATACACAAAGTTAATGTAAACTAACTCTGCAGCACCTTCACTGTGAACTAGTGTCCACTCCACACAAACACAGACGACATAATTAGCAAGTTAAAACAGAAAGCTGCACTGTCAGGGAACACTGCAAACTTAAATCTGAACCTGATCACCAAGAGCTAATCACTAATCACTGATCACCGGCATGGCGGGCATGAACAACATCCGTTAAGGTCCTACCTGTAATGTACTGAAGTGATGTTACCCGTTTGCCTTGACGGCGATGGTGTTTTTTGTGATCGGATCGTCTGAAACACGATGGAGCCTCACTGTTAAATCTCCACAGGTTCATCTTTTGGCCACAACTTGAATTTCAACTTCAAACACTTGTGCAGCGTTTGCAGTGTGACAAAAGGCAGAGTTTTACGGAAAGCAAATCAGATTGGCTATCTTAATCATTTCACCTAATTAAAATATCTAGACCCCATTGAGGCAAAAGGTTGTCAGTTACATTAAACATGGCATGATTTATTTTAGTAACTTGTTGTTTTCTACATTTATGGATTTAACACAAATTCTGTCTATACCACAAACATTATTACTGGATTGGATTATTTGGATTATTATCCCCTGCGATGGACTGGCAGACTGTCCAGGGTGTTGCCTGCCTTTCACTCAGCACTGGGATGAGCACTGGGATAGACGCCGGCATCCCACCCCCGTGACCCAGAAGGATGGGTGAATTAGAAGATGGATGAATGGCTGAATGGATGGATGGATTATTTACTATCCCAATCACCAGTAATACATAAAAGGTATCAAAGACCACCAAAGAGCAGGTATGATTTGAGTGATGGGTAAGTTTCAGCACTGCGGTAACATTGGCCCTACTTTTCCAGGGATACCCATGCTTATTTCAGCAAGAAACATTCTGCACATGTTAAGGCAGCATGGCTGTGCAGTCAGAGAGTGCTGGTGAAAGACTGGCCTATACTGGCCTATTGAAAACTTGTGGCGCATTATGAAGTATACAATATGGCAAGGCCCCATATGGTTACACGGCTCAAGACTTGTATCCATGAAGAACTGCAAATATTTTCGCATCTGTAAAGATCCGATTGGAATCACATTTTAAGCTGCCTCCAGATGTGTTCTTTTGCTGTCTAGACCATTAAAAAATCAATCTGGATATGCCATATCCAGTCAGATATAGCCTGGGGCGGCATGGTGGCACAGTGGGTAGTGCTGTTGCCTCACAGCAAGAAGGGCCTGGGTTTGATTCCCAAGCAGTGTGTCCAGGGTCCTCTCTACATGTTCCAGTTTGCATGTTCTTCTTGTGTGGGTTTTCTCTAGGCGCTCCAGTTTCCTCCTACAGTCCAAAGACATGGCCAGGTGAACTGGAGATGCTAAATTGTCCCTAGCTATGAATCTGTATGTTTGCCTGTGTCTGCCCTGTGATGGACCACACTGTGACCCAGTAGGATTAAATGGTTAGAAGATGAGTAAGAGAGAGATTTGGGCTGGCAGGACCTTCAGAGTCCAATTTTGGCAAGTCCATGTATCCACCACCCAAGATTGTGGGTTAAGGGTAGTGGATCACCAGGACCAGGAACTGGCCTTGTATCCACTCATTTAAAACCATCCACTCATCATCGGGTTTCTCCACAGAATTATCCATCACACTGTATTAATTGCATAATTGAAGCAAAACTGAAAAATGGAGTTATTAATATGTACAGTTACTGACACAAAAGAAGGCATAGCTGATTTTTTGTAGGTTTTATTTTGAAAGAGCTTTGGTGTTTTGTGTGGTGATGGTGTTTACTATCAGGTCCATAAGTATTTAGACAGTGACACGATGAACAGCTTCGGTGNGCAGCTAATGCTAGCGCCAAATTAGCTTACCAGAGTTAGCCTGGCTAGCACACTATAGAGGAGTGATGGAGTAAAACTTGGTTTCTGAATCTGTAATTGGGATTTTAGTGTGAAGCTAGACTGTTTCAATAGGGAACGGACAGACAGTGCGCATGGTTTGTGGCAGGATAAGTCGAAGCTAGGTTTGCACCAGATTAGCTTACCAGAGTTAGCCTGGCAAGTACATTGTACTGGACTGGTGGAGTTAACACACAGCCCTGTTTCTCATGATGTAATCGACATCTGACTGATACAAACAGTGTTTAACATTATATTTATTTAGACTGTATTTAAATTCTGCTTAACCTTGTAATTGTTTAATTCATTGTCTCTCACTCATGTGACCATATTCAATACTTTCAATCAGGCAGATTCTTCCTCTACCCTTCTTTCCTCTCCACTGCCTTCCATCTTGTGACCTTAACTGACTTCTTGCACGGATACCACCCTTTTTCCACCTAGTGTCACTCTAAAACATATATCCCTGAAATGCAACTATTATATTCATTTTTTCATTTTCACAAGACTTTTAGAGAGATCTGAAACACACAGTAATTTTAATTAATAAGACATAAAATTGTAGCTCTCTCAGACTCTCTGTAGTTTTCTCAATAATGTTATTAAATATATCTCTAAAGCTATTAATATATGTGTTAAACTTGATTTTGGATGGCTTATTTGGGCTATTACTCATTCAAATGCAGTTGCTACTAGTTGATATGTAATTACTATAATCTGTCTCCTGAGATAAATGGACTCTGACTAGCTGTAAGTTTACATTTAGATATTAGTAAAATTATTCGCATTAGTCAGGCAATTCTAGATATCTACAAGTTTGGTTTAGAGACTTGAATCTGTATTAATCTCTAATGCATATTATATCCAGTGATGAGTATTTTAAAGATATTTTGAATTAGTATGTCTACTAGTCAAAATTCAATTATGGATGTGTGACCCAGAATTTAATTAAACTAGTTAAAATGTAGATATCTGTAATTATGTCATTGTATATCTCTTTAAATTGATTATTTAATATTGTAAATGGCAATATGACTAGACAAAATAGTTTCACAGATATCTGTATTTTATATATGCATAGCAGATGATGTGATGAGGTCAGAGGTTTTCCCCATCACTGAGTTACTGGACACTTTTAACGCAATGGTTTTAAATGGACTTATATGGGATTCTGGTTCCAAAAGAATGGTAGCCAGAGCGGTTCTCTCTCCTGTACTGGTTGAAAGGGTCCATGACCTTGCAAGAGTCATGGGAGCTGTGGCAGAAAATGAGTCAATAAATGTCTATACTTACTGGTAAATGTATTGAAGCTATGGCCATTGAAACCAATAAAAGGATGTGCACAGTAATTATACTGAGGTGCTGTATTAACATCATAGTTTCTATTAGTAGAAATTGCATTAAAGATTTCTTGAACTTGAGTTTTTACTACTGAAAGCTGAGTTACAGCTTGCACTGCTGGTGTCATTTTTGGCTAAAATGGCTGGTGATACACCTCTGCTCTCTGACGTAATGATACTGTTCTTACAGCATGTCTTACATGCTCTCTTAATCTCACCTCCTATCCAGTCCCCTTATTTAATGATTTTCATGGCTCTTTCTCCAAGATGTGCACTGATGGGATTGTTAATAACAGGGAATTCCACTGAAACTGTTCACAGTGGTGGAACCAGATATCTGAAGACCTTAGAAACCAAGGAAAACCAGAGTCAGCATGTTTGTCTACAAGTAAACCATTTTACAGCAAAACCACTCTGCATAACCTTGTTTACATTTCAACCACTGATTTTGAATTACTGAAATTCCCCTTTAACCCTCTTCTAGTTCTCACAAGGGACCTGCTAGAGCCATATATGCTAAATATTTCAGTGTTTAATGTGGTTCCGGTTTGTTTTTAGCTTGCTACATTAGAAAATGTAAAGTGCTGAGTTTGTGATTCCTTAAGGCAAAAACTACAAACTACAAAGACAGAAAGTGAGACCCTTTGAAATATGAACTGATAATCTGTATAAATATGGCACATATTGCATGAGCACATTGAATATAAGGCAATAAGAATTCACAGTTTTGTTTTAGACCTTATGGGCGTCATTATTGGAGAGGATGAAGCAAGTGCATGTTTTTGTCCAATTTTGGAATAAAGAAGGAATTCATGATGACGTTGAGTTTAATAGAGCAGAGCTCCGATTTAGTGGATAGAAAGGGATATATCGTACAAGCAAAGCAGCTTAGCTAATGTCCAGATATGCATCCCTCATCCTGCCTTGTGTAGCTTGCATTTGAATGGTCCAGTAATATACTTAAAACCTGGCAGTGTTGAGGCACCAAATACCTTTTAGTCCAAAAACATGTGCAGAGAGCCGCATTCCTCTGTAGATAAAATATAAGCTGTTAACATTGCAAAATTAAATGCAATATATTCCTATATACCCACCAGCCACTTTATCAGGCACACCTCCTTGTATCTACACTCATTGTCCAGTATAGTCAAGTCAACATTTATTTATATAGCGCTTTTTACAACAGATGCTGTCACAAAGCAGCTTTACAAAGAATCTGGTGTCCGAGCCCCCAGTGAGCAAGCCAAGGGCGACAGAGGCAAGGAAAAACTCAAAAGGGGAACCCATCCACCTCGGGTCAACACCAGATAGCAGGACAAGCAAAGGAAAGGAGCGTTCAGTGTTTGTAAGGTAGAGAAATAAAAGTCTGATTAGTCCGTAATTAAGTAGTTGGGTCATCGGATGGGTCAGCAGGACGCAGGCCAAGCTTCCACAGTGCAGGACAGCCAGGAGCTCCGTGGTGGTTAGAGGCAAGCAGTGGCACCCAGTCAGAGCAGAGCATCAGACCACACAGGATGGGCAGCAGTTCAGCTCAGGCAAAGAGAACAGGCAGACTGTTAGCTCTGACAGAAGATCTGAACACACTATATGGTGTTAACAGCCATATGGTGTTATATCAGCTCTACTTAACATATAGGTGTGGTCAGAGCCCCACAGGACCACCACAGAGCAGGTATTACGTGGGTGATGGATCATTCTCAGCACTGCAGTCACACACTGACGTGGTGGTGATGGTTAGTGTGTGTTGTGCTGGTGTGAGTGTGTCCACTCACTGTCCACTCTGTTAGACATTCCTGCCTTGCTGGTCCAGCTTGTAGATGTAAAGTCAGAGACGATAGCTCATCTGTTGCTCCGGAGTTTGTGTTGGTCATCCTCTAGTCCCTCATCAGTGGTCACAGGACGCTGCTCACAGGACGCTGTTGGCTGGATAGTTTTGGTTGGTGGACTATTCTCAGTCCAGCAGTGACACTGAGGTGTTTAAACACTCCAGCAGCACTGCTATGTCTGATCCACGCACACCAGCACAACACACACTAACACACCACCACGTCAGTGCAGTACTAAGAATGAACTAAGAATGATCCACCACCCACATAATACCTGCTCTCTGGTGGTCCTGTGGAGGTCCTGACCATTAAGAACAGGGTGAAAGGGCATCAAGTGCTCCTATATAGTAAGTAGAACTAATAAATTGTACACTGAGTGTAGATAAAGGGAGTGTATACCTAAGTGGCCGGTGGGTGTATATAAAGTATGTAGACTAGCCATATCTCGCCCTAAAGCGTGCACATTTTCATATACATATTTTCCTTATGCTGACATCTGGTCCCCACAAGGAGCTAAATACACACACTAACCCAGCATCCTCCCTTTGGTTGTGTGTAAGTGTGTCAGCAGCGTCGCCATGGCAACACGACTGCAGATCACAGCAGCTCTCTGCCAAAAATCATAACCACCGAAGGGATGGGAAAAGAGCCGTTTCATACTGGTACTCATGTTTCCCGTAGACTACACTTTCTGTGATAATATCTAAACAGCAATCTGAAATACAGTGACCTCAAATTATAGGCCTCAGAAATGACTGAATATAACTTTACTGAGACTGTAAACACAAACTGCAGGCCCACATCACCATAACTGCAGCTAGTCCTCACACAGGCCTCTGTAAGTGTGGAGGGATCCTTTATCTGTGTCCGTCCGTGTCATTCACTCTTTCACTCCTTTCTTGACCTCCACTTTACTGAAGACGAGCTCATCGTCTGACAATATTAATTAACATTAAGACAATTAATCTCTCAAGACATGATTAATCTTCTTCACATGTAAACAGTGATCCACGTCCAGTGGCATTTCTTCGGGAGCCCAGAGAGGCCATGAAGTAGTTATCTTAAGATTATGACTGATTGTTTTGTGATCTTGAGATAATTAGTGTTTTTCATGTGAACAACTTAAAGGAGCGATGTGTAAAATTACGCAGTCTGTCAAACTCATACTCCACACAGTCCCTCTTCACTCCTCCCTCCATTTACTTGCCTGAAGAATTAATATTCAGCATCAAACATCTTACCGTTACTCGCCACTAGTATCTTCGGCGGTGGATAGCAATGATAATGTTAATTCTTCTTTTGCTGTTGCTGTTTTTGTTTTTTTTGTTTTTGCTTTTTTCTGTGCCTCTGCTCATGTGGCGACTGAAGGCAGGCTGAAACTACAGTGACTCACCATCGCCTCCTGAGGTTCCATATGGTATTATGAAACAGGACAGGCGGGGCTAGCTTGTTAGCATACTAGCTTCAGTGGATAACTCTGCAACACGATGAATGTCTTTTCATGGCTTCACATTCTGTTGATAATTTGGTGGAATGTTTTAAACAAAAATTCTTACATTTTGATTACGGCATCTCACATATTGCTCCTTTAATTGTCTTGTGATCACAACATGTCTTGATAAAGATATCTTGAATTTGTATTTCTGTTATTTAGAATTCAGTTATGGATATGTGGACCAGAATTTTAATGGGGTAAAATTAAAACCAGATAATTAGAATTTCTATTAGTACAAATATAATTGTAGGTCTCTTTATGCAAGTGTCAATAAAGCGGAATTCCACTGATATTTTACATTTCTAAATTGTTCACAGTGATGGAACCAGATATCTGAAGACATCAGGAACCAGGCCTCAGAAACGACAGCACGGAAAGCTAAATATACATAAAATCGCCTGATTCTTAAAACTTTGTTTTATGATAGTATTGAGAAACGAATTTGGCCCAAAGCTTTTTAATCCACTCAGATTGAACTAGAAAAGCGGGAAGAAGCTTGAAAGAGTCGGTTGGTAAACTGAATCGAACGTTCCATCACTACAGTGCATTTCAAAAGAGTCGGTTCGGCAAACGGATTCGAACGTTCATTACTACAGGTCATTTTAAAAGAGTCGGTTCGGTAAACTGAATCAAACTTCCCAGCACCGTTTCACAGCGTTGACGGTCACGTGAGTAGATTCTTTTTGGCGAGAGAGCGAGCGAGCGAGCGAGAGAGGTGGGTACTGGGCGTGACTGTCGATGCGTTATGTCCCGCCCCCTCATTCATTCCGTAGAGGCCACGCCTTCGAGCACGCGGCGGTGAGGAGGAGAGGGAGTGGAGAGCGCACTGCTGGGTCCACACCATCACAGGAGGGCTGCTGGAGAGGAAGAAACGGGGAAAAGGAACGACAACGGTCCTGTTATATTTGGGATTCCGCTCACGTTGGCATCCTCTCACCCCTCAGCTGTCTGTCTGTCCGGGGAATGCGTTTGACCGGCGAATAAAGCGGACCGGTGTGTCTCCATCCGTGGCGCGAGGCTTCGGCAGATTGGGGTGGATTGTGAGGTGAAGCCTCTCTGTGGGGAAGATGGACGCGTTTTTCACAGAGGTAGGCGACAATTCTGACACACAGATAAAGAGCCTGTAAGAGACGCAGGTTTGACAGTGAGGTAAATACAGCCGTGTTGGTGATGTGAGGGCGTATTACAGGTTGACCTGTGAAAAGCTGCTGCCTGCACCGTCCTAATAGGCTGCATCTGTTCACACCCACCTTCCCCTCATACTGGCCCGGTTTGCTATTTCCATCCGAGCTGAACCTTATTTCTCAGCAGGCTTCGTATTTCAGGTGGTATGTTAGTGAATGGCTGTGTTTTCCGAGGTGTCTAATGTAGCCTGGCTGACAGGGCTGTGGCGCGCCGTGTTGATGGCGGTTTCTGAGGAGAGGGGGGGATGGGGGGACCTGTGCCGTGACAGAGGCGAAGTGCTGTGGATTTATACCCCCTGAAACGGATATACTTGAAATGATGTGAGTGATGATCATGTGAAAAGCTGGGGAGCACCACTGTAGCCCAGTATGTTAATATGTGTGGAATGTCTCCTCAGATTCCAGCAGACCAAAGATGGCTGTGGATATCTAATCTGGAGCCTCCACATCCTCTGACATTGCCCTTGTAACAGCAGTAAACAGGCCATTGAGCTACGCTCGCTTGTTGCTGGGCTGGAGAATGAGTGTGCAGACTGGTTTATCAGATATGGAATCCTTTCCACAACCCACCTGACTGCTTGTGGGGGGTTGTTACCTGGTGTGGAATGGCATGGTCAGCATAAGGCCCTCATTAAAGGACCTCATCCTTCGTCCAGTGCCTCCTCAGGTTTCATCAGATGGAAGATGACTGTGTATGTCTTATCTAGAGCCCCCACATCCTCTGACATTGCCCTTCCTATCAGCAGTAAATAGGCTAATAGGTTACACTGGGATGGGGGATGAGTGTCAGTTTATACCAACCGGTTATCAGATTCCTTTCCATAGGCCATCTCAATGTTTTAGTTCTCACCTGGTGTGGAATGACAAGTTCAGGATAGGTCCCTCAAATACATCGTCCTCAATCCAGTGCTTCCTCATATTCCCCCAGACCAAAGATGAGTATGTGTGTTCTATCTGGAGCCTCCACATCCTCTGACATTGCCCTTGTAACAGCAGTAAATAGGCCATTGAGCTACACCTGCTTGTTGCTGGGCTGGAGAATGAGTGCACAGATATGGAATCCTTTCCACAGCCCACCTGACTGCTTGTGGGGATTGTTACCTGGGGTGGCATGGAATGGTTAGCATAAGACCCTCATAAACGACATCATACTTCATCCAGTGCCTCCTCAGATTCCATCAGACCAAACATGACTATGTAAATCTTATCTCCAGACCCCACATCCTCTGACATTGCCCTAAATAGGCTAAAAAGCTATGCTGGTTTTCGAGGATGAGTGTCAGTTTATGCCCACCGGTTTATCAGATATGCAATCTTTCTACAGCCCATCTCACTGTTGTGGAGGGTCGGCACGTGGTGTGGCATAAGGCCCTCAAAAAAGACCTCATCCTTAATGCAGTGGTTCCATCAGATCAAAATGAGTCTTATTTAGGGCCCCACACCTTCTGACATTGCCCTTCGTATCAGTAGTAAATAGGCTATTAGGTTATGCTGGGTTGGAGGATGAGTGTCAGTCTTTGCCGTCTGTTTTTTTCAGATATGGAATCCTTTCTACAGCCCAATTTACTTTTGTCATCTCCTAGTATGAAATGGCTTGGTCACTATAAGGCCAACAAAAAAGGACCTCAATCCAGTGCCTCCTTAAAATCCATCAGATGATTGAAGATGAGTATGTATGTCTTATCTGGAGCCCCCACATCCTCTGACATCCCCCTTCCGTATCAGCAGTAAATAGGCTTATAGGTTATTCTGGCATGGAAGATGAGTGCCAGTTGATGTCAATGGTCATGATAGGTCCCTCAAAGACCTCGTCCTCAATCTAGTGCTTCCTCAAATTCCATCAGTCCAAAGATGAGCATGTGTGTCTTATCTGGAGCCTCCACATCCTCTGACATTGCCCTTGTAACAGCAGTAAATAGGCCATTGAGCTACACCTGCTTGTTGCTGGGCTGGAGAATGAGTGCGCAGGCTGGTTTATCAGATATGGAATCCTTTCAGCAGGCCCTCTGACTGTTTTGGAGGGTTGTCACCTGGATTGTGGAATGTCATGGTCAGCATAAGACCCTCAAAAAAGACCTCATCCTTAATGCCGTGGTTTCATCAGATCAGAGTATGTGTATCTTATTCAGTGGTTCTATATCCTATTATATATATTATATGCTGGAGGATATGTGTCAGTTTACGCCGGCTGGTTTATCAGATATGGAATCCTTTTTACAGCCAGTCTCACTGTTTTAGTTATAAGTGGCATGGTCAGCGTAAGGCCCTCATGAAGGACCACATCCTGAATCCAGTGTCTCCTCAGATTCCATCAGACCAAGGATGACTATGTGTATGTTATCCAGAGCCCCCTCATCCTCTAACATGGTCCTAAGTACACTATGCTGGGTTGGAGGATGAGTGTCGGTTTATGCCGACTGGTTTATCAGATATGGAATCCTTTCCATAGCCCATCTCACTGTTTTGGGGGGCTGTCACCTGGTGTGGAAAGGCATGGCTCTGAAAAATGACTGTTCTCACTCCACTGCCCCTTAAGATCTTCATGTTATTTAAAGTAAACTAACACACACCCATATGCACACAGTCTGTCCCCCCATATTAAGACATTCCCATTAAGCTACTTATCTCCCCTGAGCATGTGTTATCCAGCACTCGGATTGCTTTAACAAGTCTATTTCAGGCCCAGACCCCAAATGAGCAAGGAGAGGTCGACAGTGGGAGAAAAACTCCCTAAGAGCATGAAGGAGAGACACTGAGAGGAACCATAAACAAAAGACCCAAAGTAAGACTCATCATACCAAATACTGGAGTGATAGAAGTAGTACAGGTTACTGTTGTAGGGTTTCCTAATGGTGTCCTGTGATCCATCCATGCAACTTGAATATTCTCTCACAGTTCCTGCAGATTTTGTGGTAGGGGTGGAGTTGGAGTAACACCAGGCCTTCTGGATGTGTGACGTGTGACAACAAACTGTTCATCATTACGCTGACTACGGTGCCTCCACAGATTCATTGGTCATCTCCAAGACAAAAGGGGGACTCGCCACTGAAGATGACTCGCTGCCATTTTGAGTCACCTCATGACAGTCTGGCACTGCACCACTGCAGTCTTTGGAGATGTTGACGTGGTGTTTAGGGCAGTGTGCATGCATGACCTGCGTCATGCAGCCATCTGCCAATGGTGCTGGCACTAACTGGATGACTCATTGAGGGCATCACTGATTTCTGCATGTCCACAATTGTGGCTGATGGGTCAGTCAGGTACAGCAATAAGGCCCGTCCTTGCTTACATCACATGTGAGACAGAGCGTGAAACTTGAATCATTCGGATGTCTCATGACGTCAAACCTACCCACCAAGTTTCATTGCTGTCCTGGTTATGCAAAAATCTCTGAAGAATAATTTGATACAACTGTGATGTATGACACAAGAGCCTGATGATGATTCTAGTCCAGCAGTTCAGAAATGTCAGCAGTAGTTCAGTTATTGAGAGCTGACAATTTCACTGACGTCTTATAAGTGCTGCTATGGCAAACTGTTCTGATAGGACGGCACCGAACATGTGACTTTTGTTCCTTCTGTGTTAACCGTCATTCAAGAAATCTGTTTCCATCACTGATGGAAAAACAAATAGATGGATGGAAAACCTACAAATATGTATCAGCCACAAAAGAAGGGGAAAAGAAGGTGATGGGTCCTTGCACAACAGATAACTACAGCAGAAGAACCACCAAGACGCAAACCAGAGCTTTTACCTCTTTCTGTTAGCCTGGCTTTAGCCGCTGTGTGTGCAGATGAAAGAATGATGTGCGGTTAGCCCAGTTTCGCGTCTGTCTGCTGCACTCTGGCAGATAATTAACATAATGACACGTTTAATTAATGTAATGACATGCACATTTACACACATACGACCGGTCCGAAGTCCTTTGACCCTCTTCAGCTTGTCAAGGATGCGTAGATCATGTTGTGACGAGACATGTGCTCCTGTTAGGGTCAAAGGTTAAACTCTTCCCCCACGGGACATGGTGAGACGACACACCCCTGCAAAGGAGAATCCCCAGGGCCAAATGAACCCTAACGGTCTAGGTGTTAATTCAGTATGGTGTTTTGCTGTGTGTGTAGGTGTCCAAATTTAACATCTGCTCAAGCCAAGAGTGTAATTTGGGTGCCAGATGTGCGACAGACACCTAGGTTGGTTCTGAGTCAGAAAACTGTTAGACTAGATGACTCCTTCCGGGTCACGGGGGTGCTGGAGCCTGGAGCACTTATTGGGGGGAAGGCAGGAAACATCCTGGACAGGGTGCCAGTCCATCGCAGAGACTAGATGATACTCACATCAAATAACCTCCATCTCTTTTTCTGGCCTCTTTTGGTCAGTCCATATGCTTCCTAGATCTACCCTATCATGTGAAGCTTATGCTTCATTTGAGTCTTGCACTGCTGCATCTTTTTGAACAGTTAACTGCCAGTTCAGGTGCATTAGCTAACAGACACCTGTGCTGGGCAATAGCAGGAGAGGGTGGTTCATCCTACCCAACCAGACAAAGCAAGACCAATTGTGCTTCCTTGGACTGCAGCCACAGAAGGCTGAGGCAGGTACTGCTTATAGCTTAAGACAAGAACCTAAATGTAGGCTATGATGCTCAGACTACTCAAACGCTGTACTAGCCCATAGGAAGAACTACACAGCTATTAGCCTGACAATATGCCATATGAGAATATTCGGATTATAACAGAATTCCGATGCTTGGTATCTCTGATCCATATATCAGTGGTGTTGTCTGTTTCTGGTTTAGTGTACTTTAGACGGGGAAAGTAACGAAAGTACGCTGAGGACACATAAGCTCCAAAACGCGGACCTGAAAGATGCTTATCTCCTCCCTCCTTCCTGGTGTGTCATCACTGCCGTGTCCCTGAGGAACCCAGAGGTGTTTCCTATTGAGCTCAACGTTCTGTGACCCTGATTTAGCACCTCTTCCCGTCTCTCTCTGTCTGCTGTTTCTGTCTTTGCCTGTCCGTCTCTCTCCCCATCTGCACTGACAGTTTAGCTTTTCAGACTGGGTGACTCAACACCCCACACCTTCAATCCCCACGGCAACAGAGGAGGGTCCGTTGTTCAGGGGCTCCCCACGGTCCTAGTGTCTGACAGTGGAACACTTGAGGGATGAAGCTAGAAAACACCTGATCTGTAACCCAGCCTCTTATAGTCCACAACGTTTAGGTTTGGGGATGTTAGAAACGTTGTTTTATTATAGTGCCGATTTTACTATGCATGAAATACAAGCAGATCTGGAGACCTCTAAAAGTACTGAAATCAGATTAAAAACACTCTTTGTTGCAGGCAATATAAATACTATTATTAGCTCAAGACTGTGGTGCACTACAGGATGTTTCGGGCTTACATTATATATGAATGGCTTATAATAACATACAGACAAAACTTGGCGGTGATGGGACAGGGCATAGTGAGAGCAAACCACAGAAAGCGTAATAGATAGTCGCTTAGAGTAATAGTCAGTAGGTCAGTCTATTACTGAAATGATCATTAGTTGCAGCTGTAATTTGTAATGGATTACATACTCGCCAGAGTAATTAAACTTAAGACCATTGAGTGCAATAAATATTCACTCTCTGACCAAGAAATAAATCTCATGACTGTGCCACTCAGACTGTCGGTGTGCAGTGCTGAAGGATGGCAGTCTTTTGGGGAGTTTCTATTTTTATTTATGCATTTCTTGATTTGCTGCTGTGAAGTGACAGCTACGTTTGGGTTTCTCCTCTTTCTGAGGTCAGAAAAAGAACAGATCTGCAGAAATAAGGAAATGTAGCATGGCCAGCCCCCATTCCATCAGCCAGACTCAAATAAAATCAGTGGGGTCAGGGATCGCTGACCCCAGACTCCTGTCTCAGACTCCTGACCTGAATTTAGATTAACACCTATAGGGTGTCAGATCGATTCTGAATGCTAGTTTGTACATATATACTGTGTGTGTGTGTGTGTGTGTGTGTGTGTGTGTGTGTGTGTGTGTGTGAGAGAATGTGTGGGAGTTTTGGTCACATCACACTAGTAGTGCTGAGATAGAAAGGACTGAGTAAGGCCTCAGTAATTCAGATACTGGGTATTCGGTAGTCATGCTGGTATGTGATCCAGAGTTTTTAATCATTTGTTTTAAAGAAGAGATTTGATCATAATAGCGGGAGAAAATGGCAGTTACTTAAAGAACCAGGGAAGCTAAATCTGAGTTTTGTCTCTAATAAGGTTAATCTTGTTCTTGCGGGCAGACAGTAGACATGTACTAAGCAAACCTTCTGAATGATGTTCCAATGACCAATAAATGACAGATACATTTCACCATATTTCTCTCCTCTCCATTTCATCCAGGTGGTCCTAGTTTATTTTCTATCTCATGTTTTTCATTCAGGCTTTAGTGGATGTTTGGTAGAACACTCAATTTTCATGTCATACAACTATTTTTAATATTTTTCCCTGTGTTCCCTGTGACTGTAACAAGGCTCTGATAGCAGGTTAACCAGTTTAGTTGACTCCTATAGAACAGGCACAGCTGGAAAGCTATTAGAGTTTCATATATTACAGCGAAATAACTTGCCAAGATGTCTATCCTGCTTGAGATTTTCAGTTATTTCATAAACAAAGTTTAACAAAATGTTCGTCTTGAATTTGATAGGTCTGTGTTATACCTGCTCTCTGGGTAAGCAAAAATCCTGTCAGCTTCTCCTCTCTGCTTATCTGACATAACATCAGAAGCTTATTATGGTTAATTATGTATCATATATATTATTATTTTTAGGCATACTGTTGAGAACAAGAGTACTTCAGAAACATCATCTTGTTATTTTTATTTTCCCTGCTTTAGGAAATATGTCCTAAACCACATTGTCATGTCTGTGTGACCTTAATGAAGGCCTGGATACTGTGTGAATGGGTTGAGAGAAGTTTTGGGTGACTGTTGTGTTCTGGCATTTGTTTGCATCATTATGCTCAGAGGTCCGGTTCTAAAGCTGGAGACCAAACGTACCTCGGCTGATGGTCGAACTATTCCTTTAAACTGAGATTTGTGCGTGTGAAAGTGATCTGTGAGTACTTTCTGTGAGCATCTCTGAGTGCATATCAGGTGGTGATTCATGGGAGCAGGGTGTGGTTCAGCTGTGGGTTACTGATGCCTGTGGCTGAACCCTCTCTCTCTATTTCTTTTGCTCTTATTCTCTCCCTCTCTCTAACTGCCGTTGGGAGGTACAGAAAGCAGGAGAGAATTGGGACAGACCCAAAAATAAGCACAAAAGCCTCAGCAGACAGAAGCCTTGCCACTTTGGGCGGCCAGCAGTCTGAGGCAACATTAGCAGTGGGAAATGCAGGCAGGCCTGACCTTACTCAGTTCACACATTACTATTTATAACCCAGAGAGAGAGAGAGAGAGAGAGAGAGAGAATGAGTTGAATGAGGCATTAAATAGAGATTGACAACAGAAAGAGAATCATATAACACTGTTTCTGAAATCCTCAAATAACTACATATGTTATATCTTAGTTTCATGGTAGTTACTGAATAGCAAGGTGTTATGTGCAGATGTTAAAGTTTAATATCACTTATATAATTTATATAATAAACCTTTTTATCATGGTTTACTATATTATTATGTATATCATCAAGAGAAAACTATGTGGATAAGATGAAACATGTAGATACGTGTTCACAATGCCATTTATTAATAAAACTGTTTTGGTAGTTACAGTACTGTGCAGAAGTCCAAATGTCCAGTCAAAATGGGAATTACGTTTAGTCAGGTTATTGTGAAGATGAGCACAACCTGTAGCAGAGATTTTAGAGGTATGCATGGTCTACACTTATCCATGATGTACATACTCTTGAATAAATCAGTCTTAAAGGAGAATTCCAAACTGTAGGCATAATTCAGTCTTTTAGAGGTAAGCAGAGGAATTCAAAATAGCTTGCACCGTTCTAGAGAAACTTACCAAGTCAGAATTGGTACCTGTGGCAGTGAATGTAACCAGATGTCTGAAGATGCCTCTGAAAACTACATCACATAAAGTTATTACTTTACCATGATTACAAATGTAGACACATGTAGATAGTGATGGGTAATATGACAATGTACACTCATCATCAAAAGAATAGCCGCACAAGTAGAAGAAGTGAAACTTGGTGGGGAGGTTTGACATGGTGAGACATACGAATGATTCAAGTTTCACACTCATGTGACATAAGCAAGGACGGGCCTCATCACTGTATCTGACTGACCCAACAGCCACGGTTGTGGACATTCAGCAAGCAGAGATGCCCTCCAGGAGTCATCCTGTTAGTGCCAGCACCATTGGCAGACGACTGCACAATGCAGGGCTACATGCACTCAGACCGTTACAACGACTGTCCTTAACACCACATCAACATTGTCAAAGACTGCAATTATCACAGGACACCATTAGGAAACTACAACTCCATACTGAGACGTCTGGCATGTCGCGTTAGAAAACATGGTGCCCTGATGCCATACGGAGAGACACTACTTCTTTATGTGTAGCTTAATAAATATTCTGCTCATATCAGTCTAAATATATCATCATTTATTGTTCCTGGTAATCTTTATCATTGCAGTCTTCCTTCTGAGTGCATGTATTCCGAGTGTATATTGTTATTTTGATATTATAATAAAATATACTGTGCTTTTCTCAGCATTTTATTAATACACTGCCTGATATATGAAAAGTTTTTTAGTACATGTGTGGAATATTATGTAAGATACATGTATGCTGTAGGATATTAAGGTACATGTAGAGTTTTGTAGGATAAATTAGTACCTAAAGTATATATTTTCAGAATTATCACTATTTTACCATCATCCTGATTACATATGAAAGCCCATAAGCCTTACTTGCTGGTTAGGATGGCTAGTAAAATGGCTGTATTTGTATTGTAGGCATTGTCACTGGTTCCTATCACCACCACTGAAAGAAATCTGAGTCAGCAGGTTTCACTGCAGTGAACCATTTTACATCTCACCACACTGACTTTATCCTCTCTAATGATGGATTTATGCAGAAAGCGTGAGATTTAAAAGAGACAACGTGCCTTCTTCCAGGTCAGAGTAAAATTAGCACGAACTCTTCCTAAGTTAGTCAACTTCCCTTCTTCCCTCTCTCTCTTTCTCTCTCCCTCTCTTTCTTTCTGTCTCTCTCTATCTCTCTCTCTCTCTTTCAGTCTCTGTCTCTGTTTCTCTCTCTCTCTCTCTCTCTCTCTCTCTCTCTCTCTCTCTCATGTGTTGCTCCGTTGCTGATTGTGAGGGAAGCAGCCACTAGAGATGTGTGACCTATTTTTCAGTAGCAGTTTCCTCTGAAAGCAAGCGCCTCAATTCGTTCCACTGTGAATCTCTCTCTCGCTCTCTCTCTCTCTCTCTCTCTCTCTCTCTCTGTCTCTGTCTCTCTGTCCCTCTCTCTTCATCATGTCCTATTCATTTTGCCCACTGGTATAATGTAGTCATTTCTCAGTCTGTTTTGAATAGAGAGCTTACTGGAACCATGCCTGTTAAAGTCGTCTCTCTCTTCTCTGTCTTCTCGCTCTTCCCTCGTTTTTAGTGGAACGGAGGGACTCTACTGTACACTTTGATATTCCAGCAGCTCCTCAGCCCCTTCCCCCTATCTCTTGCTGGTTGTGTGTGGCTCACATCACTTCTTCCACTGTTATCATAGTCACTTTGTGTGATGGTAGATGCTATCTCTCTCTCTTATGCGCTGTTTTCATTGTTGTTGTTGATGGACGTCTATTGCAGAGCAACATCGGAGATCGTTCTACCTGCAAAGCCTTTCTGACAGTCCAATCATTTGGAGCCCAACAGCAATTCATTAATTCCTGGTATGTGTGTGGTTGTCCCACACACCAGGGGCCACGTGATCTCTGTGGGAGAGTTATACTTCGAAGCCTAGCATTGGAATTCCCATCCTGCTTGTAATGACAGATATTGATGGAAATAGATAATAGTAGTGATGACTTTATTGCACTCATGCTATCATTTGCTCATTATTTAGCTATTCATTATTAATAAACTTATATGCTAATATCAGCTAATATGCTAAATGTCCTCTGTGCCAAGTTCAGCATATAACACCAACTAGCTCCAGCGTTTAGTTTTAGCTCAGCTCTCCTCAATAGACTGCAAAACCGACTACTTTAACAGTCAGTTGCTAACACATTTCCCTGGTTTGATTAATGCAAACATGGTTTCGCAATTGACCTGCTTTCATATTCTCAGTTCTTGGATATTTGTTTGTACTGAGCCTCTTTTAACGGTAGTTTATTTTTGACAACTTAATGTTTATGAATGCTAACAGCTAGCTTGACATGCGTAGCACCAGTGATTTAAGGCAAGTGGTCCATCAGTTTTTCAGAGACTCTACATAAAAGCTGTTTTCAGATTAAGTTTGTGTAGCAGTCTGAATAACATCCCTCAAAAAGCATTAATGATAATATACAGTCTTATATCAAATCAATACTGTGCAAGGTCTAGAGAGTTGGATGCGCTCTGACTCCATTAGTAGAGACTAGGGTTTGTTTGTTGAGGCTAATCCCGTGCAGTAGTATTAATCTCATTAGATTGAGCCGAGGGAACCGGGCTCAGAGCGGAGGCTGGATATGATTCAGAGTCAACGTGTGTCCCACTGACCGGCTGCTGTTAGACCAGTTAGACCTTCACGTATACATATAAACACGTATTCGCAGACAGGGGGTATGAACGTGCTTGTGCGTGAATTGATGGGCTTATTAGGGTAATATGAGTAGATCCAGTGAAGAAGCTCCGAAGTGTCAAAGTGAGAGTGCATGGACTGGTGTGAGTATGTGAGTGTGTGACTGGACAGAGCTGGCTGTCCTGACCTAGTTGGCATTCTCCAGCCTGTGCTCAGTGGAGGTCAGTCGGCTAAGATATATACTCGGACCACCAAGCCAATGAACCATGTGACCAAGCCCAAGAATTTGTGTCAGGATTGTATAAACATGTTTATTGCTTATACATTATACTTACATTTGAAGAGAAATTTCACCCGTTTTTCAACATTTCTGCACGATTCTGATCATTCAGAGACTGATGTGATGTTGAGAGGAACCAGGGGTTGTGATGACCACCACTCCAATATTACCACTTTATGTACCAGCCTGGGAACCCATGCAAGTTTTTATTTGTAATGCTGAAAATGGTAAAATAGTGGCGAATCTGAAGAAATATGCTTTCTTATGGTACTATTTTGCATTATATTGCCCTGTGTGTACCTCTTTGCCATGAATCGATTGAAAATAACAAAAAAATATAAAAAAGAACTTGGTATGTTTCTCTATAATGGTGCATTTCACAGCCACTCTGAATGACTTTGGATACTTCATAATCATTGGGTTATGCAGAACGTCTGAAAATGTGGTGGAATTCCCCTTTACCAAGCGAACTTCAGTACCAAAGACCAGTCAAATATGTTGCTTTTATATGCCCCACATGTCCACTCCAATTATTTAATTATACCGGTCAATCCAGGGAATGATCAGTCAGCCCTGTTAGTCTGTTCTGTTATTGGGATCGTAGAAGATTATTGTTCTTCAGCAACACTCGCCCTGAAAACTGTACTTTTCCCAGTAAATGATGAATTTGGGGCACATCAAAACCTGTGATTTGTTATAGCCAAGTATAATATTAACTTGCAGCTCCAGTCTAAAACTAAAGCAAGCTTCGAACATCAAATGTGTTTTGGTGGATTGACTGCAGTGAAAAGTCGACATTTCTTCAAACTATCGCTTTCAGGTGCTTTTTATTCTAGACAGCATGTCATTGCTAGACCTCATCACTGTACTGCTCTCTGGTGTGTAGACTAATTAGAACAGTACTTTATTCAGGCCTTTGCCTCATAGGCATAGCTGACATGCTCCGAGCCTCAGTATGAATAATACCCCATACTGAGACACACCAGCATGTCCCAATCCCTGTGCAGAATCCCTGCCTCTCTGATTTTTCCATTAGGTCCCATCTGAGAAGTTTCATTTGATGGAGACGTGACGAGCTGCTTAGCATTCCTGACACGTGTTCTCCTTTTTAGTGTAAATCGGAGGAGGAGACATAAAGAAAAGCAGAGGGCGAGAGGGAGCAGGTGACAGAATGTGATTAGACAGTTAGTTTTATCCGGGGTGGGGACACCTCGGACAAACCCACATGCATAAAATGGCTGCCAGAGAGAAGCTGGGAAAGCGAGAGATATATAGAGAAAGAGGGAGTTAATTTAATTAGGCTGATGAAAGGCTAAGGGCTACACACAGTAACATAATCAGACTAATAGCTAAGCATGTAGCTCAGTGAACGAGGGACACAGAGGCTTTGTATTTTCTGGAATGTACTGTATATCAGTGTGTGGTGTTGGTAAAAGATGATTGATGTAGTTTAATCGATGTAGTTTAACGTATGGGGAGGCGGCAGGGTGGGGGAGGTGTTGTGTCTGTGAATGTGTTGCCGTGTGTGCAGGAGATGGAGGTGGAAGTGAAAACATGAGAATGGAGTGCTCTCTTAAATGACTAATACCATGTACTAACAGCAAGCGATCGACCAGTTGATAGTATCTCATTGCAGATGTCTACACTGGATTAAGCAAGTGACCAAGTGCACGTTTCAGAACATCAAAACACCGGCAAACCACAGGCCTATCGGGAAGTAGCTTGTGACTTCAACTAAAATGAGTGGAGATTCTAGCTACCATCCGCATATAACCCCATTTTATTAGGATCTTTTAGGTATATATTTTGCAGTCGCTCAAATAAACAAAACAATAATAAAATAATAGATATGTATATACACTCATCATCAAAAGAATAGTTGCACAAACAGTTGCACCCAGAAGGAATCACCCGAAGAACAACGGACGTACGTGTGACGTAAGCAAGGATGGGTCTTATTGCTCTACCTGACTGCCGAGACGTCTGCAATGTTGCATTAGCAAACATGGTGGCCCGGCGCCATACTGAGAGACTTCTGTATGTGTAGCTCAATAAGTATTGTCCTTATCAGTTTAAATGTATCTTCATTTATTGTTCCTGGTAACCTTTATCTTCATTCCCAATAGCACTGCAATCCCACACTTCCTTCTGGGTGCAACTATCCTTTTGATGATGAGTGTATTTTGCAGTCGCTAATGGAATAAAACAATAATAAAACAAAAGATATTTATGATAAACACCACAATGGTTATTTGGTTAACCAGTGTACCTTTGTGGTCTAAAAACATGGCTAACTTGCTTAAGTAATGAAAAGACATTGTCTAACGTCCTCTATGAATGCATTGTTTGCAAAGCATGGACAGGTCAGGCAACTAATCAACCACCCAGCGCCTGCAGCACTTTACTGGACCATGTGTGTTGGTGGTGAATTTGTCCTCAGACTTACTGATTAGAGGTTGAAGAGCAGGTCATGTGAGTGTGTGTATGTGTAGGATTCAGGGTTCTGTCCTGAGGCTGAGATCCTGCCTTGTTTCTGGTTACAGATTGTTATAGAACACTGTTGTAATGTAAGTGTGTGTGGTTTGCTCACAGATTAGACAGTGTATTTGTTTGTTTGGGTTTGGGTTTGGGTTTGTGTTTGCGCTGTCTAGAACTCTGTAATATCTGCTTTCCCTCTGCTTATACAGACAGTGGTAGGTATCGCCTATTGCCCAGTGCTGCGGGCCACTATATTTCATGTTTTGCCCACTAACAATGCAGTGCATAGAGTAGCAAGATTACCTTGGGAGTTTTTTTGGATTTCCTATTCCCTTTTAACAAAACTGTTTGGACAGACATGGGACTGGTCAGACTTTGCTGGAATACCATGTGGAATACCTGACAGAAACGGGTGGCACACGGCACAGTGGTTAGTGCTGTTTCCTCACAGCAAGAAGGGCCTGGGTTCGAGTCCTGGCCGGGGTCCTTTCTGTGTGGAGTTTGCATGTTCTCCTTGTGTCTGTGTGGGCTTCCTCCCACAGTCCAAAGACATGCAGCCAGGCTGACTGGAGATGCTAAATTGCCCTCTAGGTGCGAGAGTGTGATGGACTGGTGGCCTGTCCAGGGTTTTTCCTGCCTTATGGCCAGTGAGTGCTGGGATAGGCTCCAGTGCCTTCTGTGACCTACAAGGATAAGTGGCTAAGAAGATGAATGAACATGACAGAAACCTGACTGTGATGGGCCCAATGTACTGATCCTGTTTGCACTAGTTTTAGGTGCAAATCAGAGGCAATCTGGGTGTGGCACACAAGCCTAAACAAGCAGTTAAGCAACACCTGATAGGCTTTTAATACTGTTTGCTAGTTCAGTGTATATTCAGTAAACATGTTTCTATCATACTGGACACACATTCTCAATTTTGGCCATGGGATTAATTTATTTGCAAGTGGTACAAGCGGTCAGTACTGATTTTTAGATCTGTCTATCCTGCACACAGGGAACATATGTGTGTGTTTGTGTGCATGATTTAGCCTCAGGTTGGATGCAACATACTGTGTGTGTGTGTGTGTGTGTGTGTGTGTGTGTGTGTGTGTGTGTGTGTGTTTGCAGTCCAGCCCTTTCTCACCTGAGGCTTTAAGCCATCTGCTCTAAGTGGTACATTAACCCTCTCCAAGAAAAAAAGAGGAAACGAGAGAGAGGAAAGGTGTGACATGCCAAGAGGACAAAGAGAGAGAGAGAGAGAGAGAAAGAGAGAGAGAGAGAGAGAGAGAGAGAGAGAGAGAAAGATAAGAGAAGAAAAGGAAGGGTAGATGTCTATGATGATTCACATGCAAATTCACCAACCTAAAAAATCCCGGGTGAATAACAGCCATTTTGGGATTTGCATGAGCTGAACAGATCAAAGATGGCGTCCTTGGCATAATTAATTCAGTCCAAAGTGAGAATCAGGAACAACGTAATGTCCGCAATAATGTGAACAAAAATAGAGAGCTCTGAAAACATGTTAGATTATGGTTATACAGTGAAACGAAGGCTAGGATGAGAGACTCCCTTTAATCAGCACAGATTTTCCTGCATCATTCGAATGCATAATTTCGGCATAATTACAGCAACATTCCGGGAAATGACTTCATGGGAATTGGTGGTTTTGCTTAAGTGTGAGCATACCACTATAAGTCGCTGTAAGTGTCGGATGTTTGAATACAGGAGTAATTTGGTAGCGAGTGAGCTTTTAATGGTAGGGAGTCTCCTCTGTGATGAGCCGAGGTGCGGTTGAATCATAAAGGCTGCAGATGAAGGGTTGAGGAGGTCTGTGAACCCTTTTATCATGCAACATGAAGTGTCTCAATCCATCAGCCCCACTGCTAATGAAGAAAGACTAATGCAGCCGTTACACACCATCAGTAATGCACACATACACACATTGTGCCTGTAACTGGAGACTGATTATTTATAGTTGCCATCCAGTCTAAACAACTGATAAATATTATTCATTTTTCATCGCCAGATACTTTGATTGGATAATTACTACAGTCATGTTTTGGGGGAAAAAACCTTGAATTACAAAAAATGGACAGTAGAATCCATGGCTATGGCCATAAGAAAACTGATTAGTAAGACTACGGGGGGAAAAAGTTTGGAGTCTGGAGCAATGAAAAAAGGTCATGTGGTCTGACGAGTCCAAACTTGCCTTATTCCAAAGCGATGGGCCCATCAGGGTGGGAAAGGAAGTACATGAAGCAATGCACCCTCATACGTAGTCCCGCTGTACAAGCCTCTGGTGGCAGCGTTATGACCTGGAGGTGTTCCCTTTCTCGACTCCTGTAACTAGTTTCTGACTGGTCTTCCTCTGTGGTTCATTCAACTGATCCAGAATGCAGCAGCATGTTTGTGTTCAATCTTCGCAAGTTCACAGATGTCACTCGATTGCTGGGCTCTCTCTACCGGCTTCCGGTAGCTGCCCGCATCAGATTTAAAACTCCCGTTGTTCGGGCAGCGTCTGGACTCTAACCTGTTTGCACTAGCTAGGATTCATTATCTGGCTGAACACTAAGCACTTTTGTAAGTTGCTGTTGATAAGACTGTCTGCTAAATGCTAAATGCTAAAACTGTGTAAATGCACTGGTTAAAAAAACACAGTTTGCAAAGCACCAATTAACACCTCACTCCAGCCTTCCTCCCGCCTCCCAGCTCTAGTGTCATGAGATTGTTGTGCTTTAGAGTCAGCAAATTTTTAAACAAAAATTTGAATTTTGTTTAAAGCATTGTGAGCATTCTGAATCGTGACCCAGTATAATAAACAGCACTGAATTGTGGGCTGAGTGTGCCATTACACTTCTGATATATAGGTTCTTGTCTTTGATCATAGCATTTAGCTTCTAGCGTTTAACAGAAAAGACAAGCATTAATCTTTAATCGCTGGGGAAAGTTATTTTCATGCCATGGGACAAAATGGACAGTTCTCCTCCATTCAGCTCTGTGCTCATCCAGTTGTTGCCGCACTCTCACTTCATTTGCTCACATAAACCGACAAATCAAAATATTTACTGCCCAGGTTCCATTCTGTAATCGGCCCACTTCACAACCCACCACCTGTGAAACTGACCCCACGTGTGTGTGTGTGTACTGCTGTGCTGTATGCTAGCCCTAAGCTCTTTGATGCGGAGGTGCTGATTTGGCACAGTGGGATTAGCGCATCCACAGCAGGCCCTGCGCCAGTGAATTAGGTTATTATGGAGATTATTTTCCCTTTGTAGCTTTCACAGCCTGGCCTCGTCACAGATAAGTCATATTACCGGGGAACCCTCACCATTTTGATTCTCCCGCATGAATGCAGTGGTTCCACTTCAGAGTTTGACTTTAAGAGGCTGAAAATGTCAGGGTTATCTTTCACAGCTCTCTCAGAGCGGTCCAGTGCCAGGATTTACAAGGAAAGTTAGCCGTGTTTGTTGATCAGTTTTGCCACATACAACATAGTGATGATGGTCTGAGCAGGATGTGGAACAGCTATGATGTATGAGTATTAACTCAGAATTTAGTCTGCAGTGGTCCACATTATCTCTCAGGATCTTGTCCTCAGTAATCTTCAGTAATGTGGAGGTCGGCAATATGACAGGATGTTATTGTGATCAGTTACACTTTATGACCAAAAGTATGTGGACACCCGATCTTGATATGAGCTTGTTGGACATCCCATTCCAAAATGATGGACATTATTATGGATATTGGAGTGTGCCTGTGGGATGTAGTGCCCAGTCAGTCAACAGAGCATTTGCAATATTTAGGCAAATATGGTTTCTGACGGTTCTTCCACTTCAGTTCTACCACATCACACATCACACTGTTGGCACTGTGTATTCCATTAGCTAGCATTCTCTTGGCATCTGTCAGACCCAGATAGTGAAGCGTAATTGATCACTCCAGAAAACATGTTTCCACTACTCTACTACTCCAGAGTGCAAAGGTAGCATGTTTTATACCACTCCAGCTGACGCTTGAGCTTGCGCCTCAAAACAAAAAATTTCATGAAGCTCTTGATGCATAGTTCTTGTGTTGATGTAGCTTCTAGATGCATTTTAGAACTCTGAAGTGAGTGATCCAACAGAGCTTGTCTGGTCTGCTGCTTCATGGCTGAGCTATTGTTGCTCCTAGAAGCTTACATTTCACTCTGATAGCACTTACAGTTGACTGGGGCATATCTAGCAGGCAGGAACTTCACAAATAGACCTGTGACAAAGGCAGCATCCTACGACAGGGCCGTGTTTTAAGTCACTGAACTTTAAACTATGTATGTATGACCCATTCTACTGCCAGTGTTTGTCAGTAGAGGAATAGCTATGTGTTTAATTTAATCCACCTGTGAGCAATGGCATGGCTGAAACACCTGAATAACTCCCTAATAAGGAGGGGCCATAAAGCCTAAAAATATATATATATAGTAACTGCACAGATTGTATAGTTGAGGATATCAGTCCATTTTTCAAATATCATATTTTATTTATTAACCCTTTAACACAAATGGGATTTTTTTGTTTGGGGCAATAATAACAAAGCAAGTAGTCAATTTTAATTACATTAGCTTGGCATAGAAACCTTTAGCATAAAGAAATGATTAGACTGTTTGATAATGCATGTTTTTCCAAAATGATTATACACTTATTAGACTCCTTTTTGTCATATAAAACCTCTGAAACTATAATATGCTGACAAAAATATGATTAAAAAACAATGCACATGTGTGGTATATCTGTCTCTGTCTGGATTTTTAAGCATGACATACCTCTGTTGATGGGTAGAGATGGTACAATCAGGTTAAGTTCAGCTCCTTCATCATTAAGATAAAGTGACTTAAAATGTGCTCAGCCAAAAAGTTCAGCAGAACGTTAAAGGGTTAAGCCACTATACCTAATCGTTTGATTTGTTTCCTTCAGCTCTGCCTTAAAAGAACAAGTAGATAAACTAAAAGTGTTGGGGTTGTGTATTGCACCCTACTGAACCCCCCTCGCAGCCCTTTCTCCCCTGGAGCATACATACATATTTCTGCCTCAGTGTCTGTCCTGATTTATTTGCTTCTTTGTGGTTTCGTTTCTTTGGCGGCGAAGGGTTCACCTTTTTTGCTTTATCTTGTGTTTTTGGTTAGCAATTAATTCCGTTTTTGGTCTACCCATTAATTCTGTACAGATTGAAATTAATAATCACTCCTTTACCTCTTATAAACTGATTTAGGCTATTAAAACCTTCTAATTACATGCTGGGAACATTTGCAAATGGTGCCATGGTTACAAAATATCCCACCTGGAGTTTTATGCACAATATGCACTGTTGAGACAATGTAGGACTTTTCAATAAGAATTGTTCTTCTTCTCTGTGTCTTCTGGCCAGCGCTGTAGCCCCACCAAATTCAAACTGCCACTTCGGTGTAAAAACCCCAAGGCACTACATTGGCACGCCAATGTGGTTTGTCCATTCTGGGCTACTGTAGCAGCACTGTGGCTCCACATGGCCGCTCTGTTGGAAAACGACCGGCTTCTTTGTCGATATGTAGGCTCATTCAGAGTGAATAAAAACACAGCGATTTACACTTACAGGTACTTATACACTGAGGAAAACGTAGTTTTGTATACTATATTCCATTTCTGCTTATACATCCCTGTAAGTCTTACACACTGCTTCTTTAAACAGTTTGGTTTTGCAAACAGCGAGTCCAAAACAACATTCTCATTTTTCTCATTCTTATTCATTGTGACACTGTTCACCTGGTGTGTTTTGTCTATGCCAACTTGTTTGCAAAACTCTAAAAAACAAAATACTGTGATATACGTTGTGTATTCCGAAAATACCTTCGGGTACTGTGATATCGAGGTGTGATTTGTTTGGATGTCAGTAATTCAAACACATATATAAATAATGATATCTTGCAAGTCAATCACAGTTTTCCTGATGCCTGTTTGAGTTTTGTGAACCTCCACAGGTGATATGAACACGCTTGGCAGCATGGCAGCAATGAGCGTGACCGAAACCCTCCGTTCTGCTTTTCTAAAACTGAAATTTGCCTGCTGGATGTCAGCGTTTGCCCATTTTGTGAAGAGCAAAGGATATCCTGTGGTCACTTGAAGACATTCTGACCGTTTATTCGCATCATGTTCAGTGTGTAATGGCCTTTAATCTGACGGAAATCTCTCTGACAGGCAAAATATTACCTTGTTCCCTGGACGAGATCCATCTAAATACTCTGTTTCCTCTTTGAAGCAGCAGATTAGAGCGTCCGCTCTTCCACACGGACGGACGCTGGCGGTTCAGATTAGTGACACAGTCTTGCTTCACATAACAATTGAAGGAGGCATGTGCCGATCCAGGATAAGGATAAGGTGGAAACTCGATTAGACAGCCTACAATTACTCTGACTGTTCAGAAGTGCTGCCGGCTATTGTAGGAATCAAATGCCATGACATTTAGGGTAGGCCCAACTTACAAATTAGACCCCTGTCTCAGGGTCTTGTAGGCATTGCTTTTGACAAGCCTGCCCATACAGCACCATTCATATTGTTTGTGTAGCTGGGGCGAATTCTTAGATTTATAGCTTCACAAGCCAAGCTGCGTGGGTTAGTCCTTGCCACGAAGCAAGCGACTGAGCCTCAGTGTAATTAAAACCATTACTCATTAAAACAGCAGCTTGGCGATTCCCGATTTAGCTCAGGCACTTTCCTCTGCGGTTGCCTTAAAGACTGCAGCCAAAGCGGCTGATGGCGTGGGGGCCCACATTAGCCCAGGATTGTTGGGTGATTGGGTGAGGTGGTGATTATAGTGTTTATGGGCTGCTGTTCTGGATCGCTTCACCAAGGGATCAAAGCACCCTGTGCTTACTGCTTCTTTATGAGCTCTGTGCCAGGTAGTAAGTAGGCAAAGCATAGAATGGGACAAGGTATAGAAATAGTTAGACTTGTATGGCTTCTGACAGATTCCTATTAAACTGGACAAACGTATGGGCAAATTTTAGGCTTCAGGACGGCTGTTAGTGTGTCCTAAGGAGCCATCCGTCTGTGGAGGAGCAGCTAGAGCTAAATGATACAATCTGTTCATTTTGGTTTCAAGCTCCTCCTTGTCTCTGCCCTCATGTCATGCCCCTCACCTGTTCCCAGTTTCTGGCTCCCCCTGTTCTCAGGTGTTCCTTGTCTATCATTCTGTATATATACTCCTCTGTTTGCTCCCAGTCCTTGTCTGGCATTGTGGGTATTGTGGTTCTGGGTCTCTGCCCTCTGGTCTCTTGTCTCTGGTCTCTTGTCTCTGGTCTCTTTGGTTCCTCTGTGTTCTTGTTTCTTCATGGACTCTTCTGCTATAGCATCTCAGCTTGCACTCTTACTCCTGATTATGTCAGTATGGACCTCAAAAAGCAAACTTTGTGTCTGTGTCCACATTCACTGCCTGCTCTCTCATCACAGATACTTCGGTGTATCCCCAGGATATTGTCCAATGCGGGCTACATGTGAAGAATGCCTGTAATGCTTTTGAAATGGGACTTTTCTCATGATGTATGTGACTGAGAAAGCTCGTGGTGTTGTAAATAAGACATAGCCAGCATTTCATACAGTGTCAGAGACCAGCAACTCAGTGCAGTTTGAGGGAAATGTGTGATGCTATACATGCTATGGCACAACGTTGCAAAGCTGATGTAGATTTTTTTTTGTCAAACTGTCCCTTTAAAGGCTTCCAAACAATGTAGAAACATGAGAGAGAGAAAGAGAGAACGAGAACTACAGCTATCTGATGTGCTTTGGTGTTGCCCTGTGCTAATGGATGCTGATACACAGGTCTTAAATCAGAGTGTGAAGAACTGCATCCTCCACATCAGTCTGTGTGTGTGTGTCAGAGACATGATTTAACTCTGCCTTGTAATCTCTCCAAGTCCATCGTCTTCCAGATACTGCTGTTAACACTAATGACCTTGTTCAGGCTGAGAGTCAAGAGCCCTATAAAACTATCTTGCGTGCATGTGCGTGTGTGTGTGTGTGCTTGTTGCACAGCATCAACATAATTTGATGTTGAGATAATATTTCTTCATATTGTGGCTACAATTAGGGCTGTGATGACCTCTCAATTAAAACTGATCATTTAATTTAAATGAAATAATTATTGATTCCCCTCTCTGTGAAAGGACTTAGTGATTATTCAGGTTATCCACTGGTCATCTAAAAGGGTTGGGTGGTAGAACAGTAATAAGGTACACTGCAGTATTTAGAAATGACGACTGTATTAAATTTCTTTCCACATCTCTGTGCATGATAGCAGCTCAGCAATGACTGAGATACACATGCCATATAGGCTTTACTTCCAACATCAGTCACTCAACTTTGGCCTCACGTTAATCTCCTAAAGAGGTGTCCTTTTAGCATCAGTTAGTGGGAACCAAGCCTGCGCTGTGGTGTACGACAAAACACTGTGGTGTTTAGCCAAACCACTACAGTCCTGAACACCACAGAGCAGGTTTGGTTTCAGCTTTCTGTCACTCCAATGCCGTACTTGACTTCTGCTCTCTCAGACATCAGTTTTAAACACCTGAACTTGTTTCAGCAGAGGACCGATCAGTCAGAATTCTACAGCGTGTGGTACTGTTTGGAGCTAATGCCAAGCTATCTAGACAGGTTACAGATCCGAACACCATGGAGCAGGTTTAAATTCGTCTTTCTGTCCCTTTAACTTCAGTTGCTCAACTTCACTTCCTCAGATTTGAACCATTTATTCATTCATCTTCTGAGCGGCTTATCCTTCTGCATCATGCGGAGGAGGGGGTTGCTGGAGCCTATCCCCGCTGTCATTGTGCGGAAGGCAGGAAACACCCTGGACAGGCCACCAGTCCATCACAGGGTCAGATTTAAGTCATTATCATCTAAACTTATGTTGGTGATACACAGCTAACATCACACCCCACAGTGTGAGTGGGGCATTTCAGGCGACTGAAACTTCAAACCAGCATTTTCTCCTGATGTTAGCTGATGTTCTACTGAATCTAAGCACTACCTGAAAACTTAACCTGTGATTGGTGAAGATGCTCAAAGTGCACTGTAATAACCACTGGTTAGAGGGCTTCTGTGCATGTTGCAGCATTCTATGATATCAACATTACAAAGGCCAATATTAGGTCTGGCTACTCAGTACCTTTTAGGGTATCAGTCAGCTGCCCAGCCTTGCAGGACATCTACCAGTCCCGCTGCCTGAGGAAAATCCAAAAGATCTGGTTGGACAGTAGCCACCCAGCACACAGCCTGTTCACCTTACTGCCCTCAGGCAGGAGGTACCACAGCATCCAGGCCAGAACAAACCGGCTAATGAACAGTTTTTACCCACAGGCCATAAGGTTCCTGAACAAGCTGTGAGCCTTTCACCAATATCACTGCACTCTGACACTTTATTATTATTATTAATATATCACTGCTATGAACATACGGACATATATATATATATATATATATATATATATATATATATGTCCGTATGTTCATAGCAGTGATATATTAATAATAATAATAAAGTGTCAGAGTGCAGTGATATTGGTGAAAGGCTCACAGCTTGTTCAGGAACCTTATGGCCTGTGGGTAAAAACTGTTCATTAGCCGGTTTGTTCTGGCCTGGATGCTGTGGTACCTCCTGCCTGAGGGCAGTAAGGTGAACAGGCTGTGTGCTGGGTGGCTACTGTCCAACCAGATCTTTTGGATTTTCCTCAGGCAGCGGGNAGGCCAGAACAAACCGGCTAATGAACAGTTTTTACCCACAGGCCATAAGGTTCCTGAACAAGCTGTGAGCCTTTCACCAATATCACTGCACTCTGACACTTTATTATTATTATTAATATATCACTGCTATGGACATACGGACATATATATATATATATATATATATATATATATGTGTGTGTGTGTGTGTGTGTGTGTGTGTGTGTGTGTGTGTCCTGACATGTTTTGCAAATGACAAATAAACCTGAAACTTGAAACTTGGAACTTGGATAATTCATCACTCCAGAGAACATATTTCCACATCTCCAGTGTCCAGTGGCAACCAGCTGACACTTGCGCATCAAGATTTTAGGCTTGTGTGCAACTGCAAACCCATTTCTTGAAGCCCAGCCCCTAAGCTCTGTGAGTTTGTGTGGTCTCCAGTCCTTTTCACAATAATAGCACTTACAGTCAACCAGGGTAGATCTAGCTGGGCAGACGTTTCACAGACTGACTTTGACTTTTTTTATGACGTGTTTAAAGTCGCTGAGCTTTTCAGTACGACCCATATTCTACTCTGCTTGTCCAAAGTAGGCCGCACTGTTACTTATGGCTATGGCTAAGACGCCTTAACTCAATAAATGGGAGCGGCGTCCACATACTTTTGGCCATGCAATGTATTGTGCAGCCCTGGTGGTGTGTTTAGTGCACAGCACTATAATTAGCATCATGTAGGCCCTCGACACTCGAGATGGGGGAAGTGCAGCACAGACCCCCACTCCTCTTCCCTAGTTTTCTTCCACATAGGGGGAATCACACCTTCTGTGTGTGCACAGTGCTTAGCCTGCTTCTGATCAGCTGCTTCATCTATCATTCATCTCCCTCTCTCTCACTCTTTCTCCCTGTCTCTCTCTCTCTCTCTCTCATGTATATTTGATAGCAGCTAGGAAGTGCAGAGCAATGGCATTTCAGAACTGCTGCATTAACAGATGTGAAGGAGAGAGACGAGGGACAGAAGATGAGAAGTAAGACGAGATCGATGATGGAGATAGATGTTTTTCTCTAATGCCTGGAAGAGAATGCGCTTGTTTTGAGAGTCTAAACTCTCAGGCTCTTCTTGGTGGGCTTCCTTAGAGACAGTAGCACACAGCTCAGAAATCAATCAGAATTTTCACCAGCTCTCTCTCTCTCTCTGTTTGAGTAGGAAAACACAGAGGACATAAGCTCTCATAGCTTCAGTGGACTTGTCTGGCCTTCGTTCTCTCTTATGAGTAATTCGTTTTCAGATTGCTTGTATAACAGTGGATAGAGTTAATTAGTATGTTCTCTTTACTGCGTTTTTAGTTCAACACAGATTATAGGAGTACTTTACTCACAAGCGTCAAACTTGCTCATAATGGATGACAAATTCAAAATCCCTCCTACCTTAGTCTGCTGTTGCTCTGTATTGGCAAGAACCTGACGATACGGTACATATGATACAGAGTTACAATTCAGTGTATAGTGATATATTGCGATACTCTAAGCGACCATAAGCAAAGCAATATATTGGGATTGCATATTAGGTAACTCTCATAGTATAGAACCACACCACCATATACATAGGTTAGCTAATGCTAACGTTAGCGGTGTACCCTTGCACTACTTGTCTGCGTTAGGGCAAAGATATACCTACTGTTTGGTCGTGCATTCATGTAGACAACCAGCTGCATCATGTACGGAACAGTTCACATAGTCGCCTGTGTGCTACGTGTGTTACTGGAGGCCTCCTCTAGAGGGCAGACCACTCTGTTTGTCCAGCATTTTCCACCATGCACGGACGTAATGATATCAGATTTGTTTCCATATTGACTTTTAAATAATACAGATCTCCTGCCAGCTGTTCTGCAAAGCAAAATTGTCACATCATACAGATGTGTGTAATTCCAGACTTGGTCACACGGCCTTTCTTCAAAAACGTTCCAGCGCTTAGATGCCACTGAGCACCTGCACTACCTCTAGCGTTTGTGTGTGTACTGCACCTCGCCTATGCGTAGCGTCAATTTCTGAGGATGGGCACAACCGACGCACCAAACGGATGCAGGATACATGAGGCAGCCATCATGTGTACGTGAACACATAGTTAACAGCAATATATCTCTACCCTTAGAGTGGAAGAGTCTAATGACTGAAGATGGTTTTACATGTGAACTATTCGTTAAATATCTGTTCTGTGTTTTTGAGAGTCAATACCGTATCACACAACATATTATTCTTCTGTGTATGTATACTTGTACTCTATCACTTCTGTTGCCGTGTCCATCAAACCTACAGCTTAGAGCATCTTGTAGCCTTTATAGGACTTGTGCTGACAGACTAAGTTAGCATGTTTTGAGTGAACTATGCTGCTCCCTGACTGGGCTTTGTTGAATTTTTCATTCCACCTTAAATGGTGCCGCAGTTACATTCTGGTTCCTTTATAAGCTGTAGCATTTAAGGTGGAACAGAGCATTAGATTAAGAAGCTGCAAATAGGATTTTGCAGTTTTAGCCTTGTTTAAAGATGAACATTAACCAGGCCTGTTGACTGTTCTTGGTTTCTTGGGAAGGGTACGAAAAGTGGCTGCATCACCTTCACAGACTGGAAAGCCAGATTTCTGCACAGTCTGTTGTGCCGTCTGTTGCATTTTGGAGGTGTTATTATTAATGAGTCTGTTATGTAACAGTTTAGGATTTCGGAATCAGCCCGTTTTCTGTCCTCTGTAGGAGATGCAGGATTTGTATTGAAGGAGGAACAACAGTGTCTGAGGTTCACTGTACGTCTCTCCTTATTCAACTATACAATGTAAATACAGTTTTCCATTCTGTGGCACCTCTAACCCTTGTGCACACTAGAACATCATGTTTATTCTCAACCCATGTCGCCAGTACTGATTGAAGAGCAATAATAACTGCTGCGTCTAATAGTAATGTCGGTTTCATTCATCCCCTTCTTCGTGTGTGCTGAAGTAATTACACTGGCGTCTGCCGAGCTGTGTATTTGAGCAGTCAAGGTCATTATGTACTTCTTGTCTTTTACTGTGATTTGTTATGATAAACTTGACTGCTGGTTATTGTCAGGACCCCTCTGGGTGCCCATTAATATGACCACTTCTGGATAAAAGGGAAACCCTCACTGTAGTTTGATAAAGGCTTGAGGAGATGTCTAGAGGCTGAGGATGATGTGAATTAGAATGGTGATTAACCCTTATTAGCCCTGTTTATCACTGGTGATAACCAAAGCAAAGTGTGCTATTACATTAATATAGTCATTTTTCAGTCGTAGCTCATTAAACCAAACAGAAACTGCAGAATCTAAACCTTTAATGTATTCCACACATGTGTCGAAAAGCAGACATTTTGTTATGAAGGATGAAAGGAAAGGAACCTGACATTGTAAAATTAAAATGAAAACAAAACAAATGAATAAATAAAAGGCCTGGAGGCCTCAGAACAGGGTCTGTGGAGTCAATGTAACATGTCAATGTAAAAGATTTTGTTCCCCACCTTAAGGCACCAAAGGCGTTCCCTTGAGGTTACCTCCCCAATCAGAATCAGAATCAAGCTTTGCCCCCCACTGGCACTGTAGTGCAGAGGTGTCCAGCCTTATTCGCAGAAGGCTGTTGTGGCTGCGGATTGTCACTCCAACAAAGCTGGAGAACAGCTGATCAATTTTTGATCTGTTGTTTGCCTCCTGCTGACTTCTGCTGATTCTCAAAGCCCTTTATGCTCACGTACCTACATACTTCACTGAGCTCCTTCATCCGTACTGCTCCTCCGCTCCCTCACTTCTTGCAGTCCCCTTGCATAAGGCTGTTGTCAGTGGGTGGCAGGTCTTTCAGTGCTACTGCTCCTAAACGTTGGAACTCTCTCGCACAATCTCTTTGTGACTGCTCTGCCTTCTTTTCTGTTAAAGCTCAGCTGGAAACCTTCCTCTTTACTTCACACTACTCTTCTTCCTCTGCGGTTGTTTTTCGTTTGTTTTCAATGTAAAGCACCCCCTGGGTTAGGCACTATATGGATTGAACCTATTATTTTTATTTTTTTAATTGAGACCAACTGAGTTAACAAGCAGAATCCGATGTGCTCCTGCTTGGAAAGACAACCAGCCATCACCTTGGCCCTTTGTGCGGCCCCTAGCCTCTGAGAGCATATATTAAAAAAACAATGTAATCATTTAAAAGCTGTGTTTAACCCTTAAAAACTTAGGACCCGCCGGAGGGTCCATAGTGTTACCGCACACTTCTATAACCTAGGAATAGCCCAACCAGTCTGCATTTTGGTCTGTGTAGTAGGGTGCAATGAAAGGTTACAATCATAGAGTCTATGATCCTGGGTCCTCATGGTTTAACGTACTTTTGTCATTTCATGACAAAACAAATGGAACAAAGTTTCATCTCCAACTTATCAATATACTTAAAAACCGAATGTAAATGGAAGTAACTGTCATTAATGATGTAATTATGTACTACATAATATCAAAATGACAGTATTAACAGTAGACTTCCAGTGGTTAAGTGAGAATTTAGATGTGGCTGGTAATGTTAGCTTTAGAGTTCTATCTGCCTGAAGGTGTGTGTGTGTGTATGTGGTGGTCTAGGATAGAAGTGGAGAGCTCTCAGCGTATGGGGGATGGGGTCAGGAAGGTGGGATCATTAATATTGCCAGCTTTCTAGAGACAACATCCCCCAACACAAACGCAATTATAATCCCACAATACAATGAATGCCACTTACTCTGAACGGCCATTAGCTCTCACTCCTGGTCCTTGAAGCCCATTGGGCTGCACGTTTTTGGGCTTTTCCTGCTTTAACACATCCACTTCAACTCAATAATGGACTGTTGATGAGCTGATTAGTTGGATCATGTGTGTTGCGGGCTGGGAAAACACTACATCGTGCAGGGCAGTGGACCTCCAGGACCAGAGCTGAGCTTAACTGGTTTTGAGGATCTTACATGTATAAGTTTATGTATGTGTGTTACAGTCTGCATTGAAAGAGCAGTGAGATGCTCCAAGAGCTAAAGAACAGGAGCTTTTGATGAAGATGTTGATTAGACTGCTGTACTGTGTTGTTCATGCATGGTCAGCTGCAGTGCTGGCTATTATTCAGACTAAATGACTGTACTTTGTAAGTACTTACTAAGGCTACTGTGTACATTACAACCCTTACAGACACATTACAAACTGTATCTATCAGTTCAGTTTTTTGATTCAGTCTTCTACCTTGATGGCCCGTATTTGTGTTGGTGACCCATATCTGTCTTTAGTGTGACTACACCTGTGTCCTGAAATGACGCATGTCCTAACACGCACGCCCTAATGAAGTCGTATGAATGATCCGTGTGCATGTAACAATAACAAATGAATGAACTCGCAGCACAGGCCTTCATCACCAGGACTGTTAGCTGTGACGAGCCCTCAGCTGTTCATGGTTAGGGGAAAAGGTACTAAAAGGCTTTTGCAGGATTTACTGGAAGTGCTTGTGGAACCCAGAGGGCCATTTAAACCTTCCAAACAAGCACAGTTTTATTTAATAGAGTCATCCAGCTGTGTTGCGTACTCTGCGTGTTTTGCAGTAAACCTCCTATTTCATTGTTCATTTTTGGTTGGAAACAAAAGGGTTGAGATCATTAAATGGCAGACCTATCAGGGATGTTTCTCTGTGGTGTCTAGGTAGATGCAACCAAGCTAGCTTACCCAGTGGTTGGAACTTCAGGAGCTGAACTGAAGGCCGTACACAGCATCATTAGGAAGTGAACCGTTCACATTTTCATTTCTAGTGGATGGGACCAATTTAATCACCCTAGGCTTTCTGGAAGTCCTACACATGTCACAGACTGAAAACTAGCAGTAGTCCAAAAGGGTTTCAGGCAGTTTTTAGAGGTGGATGTTAGTGATAGCTCTGTACCGGGGCTCTTTACTGAAGTTGATATAAAACTGCAGCATATTACCTTAAATATCTGTTTATGTGTATTGCAAACCTCAGTCACGCTCATCATCAAAAGTAGCACAAATAGCTGCACCCTGATGGAACCATCTGACAGGAATTAAACTTGGTGGGTAGGTTTGACACTGTGAGACATGTGAATGACTCAGGTATCGAGCTTGGCCGTGCGTGTGATGTAAGCAAGGACAGGGCTTGCAGACATTCAGCAAGCAGTGATGTCCTCCATGAGTCATCCTGTTAGTGCTTGGTTTTGTCTTGGTGGAGACGGCCAACGAATCTGTGTGTGGAGGCACTGTGGGCAGCACCAAGATGAACGGTTTGCTGTCACACACCACACGTCCAGAAGGCCTGGTGTCACTCCACCTCCACCCCTACTGCACAATCTGCAGGAACTGTGTGAGAATATTCAAGCTGCATGGGATGGATTATCACAGGACACCGTTAGGAAACTCTATGACTCCATGCTGAGACGTCTGGCATGTTGCTTTAGCAAACATGGCGGCCTGACGTCATACTGAGAGACACTACTTCTGTATGCATAGCTCAATAAATATTATCCATATCAGTCTAAATTATTATTATATTATTATCATCATTTATTGTTCCTGGTGACCTTTATCTTCCTTCCCAAAAGCATTACAATCCTGCACTTCCTTCTGGGTGCAGCTATTCTTTTAGATAATGAGTCAAATTTCACAGCGTGTCTTTGTGAGCCCTTCTTGCCCTTTTTTTGATTGAGTTTTCACATTTACTGGCTGAACTGAAGGGCCTGTCTCTAATAGCCACGATTCACCACTGCAGAAATGAAGAACCACTGCTGCCATGCTGCCAGCATTTAAACAGTAAAAAACACATACATTTTAATATGACTATTCATATTTAGATTGCATAGCCATGGATCAGATATGTATCCAGACTAAGGCCACATCTGGAAGAGGCTCAGATCTGTTTGGAACAGATTTGTCCATTCACACTGAACCAGATGAGACCCCAGCCAGAATGTTCCTGACTTGTTTACTAAAAACAGGCCAGATATATTAGTTATTTAGTTTCTGAGGATAAAGTGGGGTCGGGTTAATGAAATGATTATTGCATAGACGGAATATAACAAGATAGGGCAAAGAAATAAACAGCATGTGTGTATGTGTGTTTTGCCCTGTCTCTGCCCAGCTGGCTGTATTGGGGGCTTTTCTGGCTGGTTTGGTCCTGCTTGGCTGAGGGGATCTATGGGCTCTTTTGTTAGTACTGTAGTGTTATTATCTGGAGGGGACACTGCCTTCAGTGGACAGAGCCTCAACCATCTGTCACCTAAAAACTTTCCCCCCATTCTCCACACTCTGTCTCTGTCCTCTCTCCTACTGTCCTCATCTGCACTCTTCTCCTACAGTATTCCAAACTCAGATTTATCAGGCAATAACTGATTGGCAGTACTGATAGCGTCACTAATACAAAATTGTTGTTAAGTTAACGATTAGTTGGCTTGATGAAATTTGATGAAAACATGACCGTCAGGTGCGAGTATGAGAGAGAACACACTCTCTCACAGTAAAACTTAGCACATCAGTGTGTGCTTTCCAGCTGACTCAGTTTTAGTTTAGCAGATGGAATAAGCACTGCTTGCTTAAGATGAGCTGGAGTTTGAAACTGCTGGTCTAAACTTTCACAGCTAAACTTTATGGCTATCAGGGCTTTTTGAATTCTACTTCACACAGAGCACATTGGATGACTCGTCCGGGCTTTAGCCTCCCCTCCACATTTCAGCCACTAAGACTCTTCAAAACTTCATTTTCAGTATTTGAATTTAGACTCATTCAAAATATACATGATTTAAAAAATCAAGACATCATGCGTATGATTACTGTATTACGTGCGAGGATGTCTTCATATCGGACTCTGTTGATCTGTAATGTCTACATGATGTTGCCGACCAAGCAGAAGCATTTTAATTTATTTTGGCTTAATTAGAGGAGAAATACAGAGAAACAGTCAGCTTGGACGTGTTGTCCCTTTGTTTTTGCACCTTTCAAAATGAGTTTTCAGTAAATATGCAGACCGTCCGCTGCTGTTCCCTTGATGAATGCTCTTTTTAGAAAATATGAATTTTTAATAGATAAATCCTTGTAATTCTTTAAGTGGCTGAATGAAACATTGTAGTCTTGACTAATATCTGCAGGCTTTTGGTTTCTAACCAATCTACTGATCTACTGTAATTGGTTTTGAAAGTAGTGGTTAGTTGCAGCCCTACTGAAATGTATCGCATTGTCAATAAACAACATTACTAACTAAAGGAGTGTGCTTGTTGCAGTTATCCACATTTAAAAGTGTGAACGCTGCAGTGATGGGATTTTCATTCAGGTGCATTTTATTACAGTTCTGTTGTTCAGTTGCTTTTGCAGCGGTAGTGTAATGTATTTTATGCATGTAGAAATGATGCATTTGAATCAAACTATTTAATTTGCTGCTTTATTGAGTGAGCGCATACAGGTGTAGTACATGTTTGAGATGGCGGAAGATGTAGGCTGTTTGTAACTGCAATGTTCAGCTGTTTTCCCTCCAGCTGCAGCACATCTGGCTGTGAGAAGGCCAGCTGCATGTGAATGTCCTACTGATGTCAAGTCTACAATCTAAATCGACTGCACCTGTAGAGGAGCCTGCATTTCAAAACTGTATATTAGTATATTTAATGACAGGTGTAGGTGGTGTAGTGGTTTGTAAATCGCAGCTCTTGTTCTTTATTCAGTCTTAAGGCTCCTTCACGCCAGACACATCTCTAAAGCATTTAATCCTCCATGTAGTAAAACATATTCCACTGTGCTTCAGTCCATGCTGACTGTGCTGGACACTTACTTATCTTATAATCGCTCTCAATGCAACTTACTGTCAATTAATGAGCTTTTTTTAAAGTCTGGTTCTGTGGAGCTGATTTCAGTGCTGTTTTCTATTGACTCGACTTCAGTCAAAAGTTCTACTAATTCATTTCTTCATCTCAATGAGGTGAACAATTCGATTTAAACTGAGCCTAGCCAGAAAAGCAGTAAATGTGCTTCATGTTTGTAAGCTGCTTAAAAGTACTCAGTGTCATCCCTCCCTTTAATTTGTATAGCTAATACCCACCTGCAGGATCAGACACCCCCACCATCCTTGGCTGGCAGGACTCAGACATCACGGGGGGCTGTGGCATCACTGTATTTCCATAAACACGACGTCCTGATGATTAGAACATTAGACAGTTGCCTCACTCTATAGGATAGATATGATCAACAGTATACATTTAGGAGGATAAAATAGTTCTGCATTGTCAGAGAGAGAGAGAGAGAGAGAGAGGGAGAAAGAGAGAGAGAGAGAAGACAAGACAAAAAACCTGTGCTGAATTTACTTGAGAGATGCGTTCAAAGGGTTTTCTGTTGTTTTTATTAGATGTGGTGTTAAATTGTGAGCTAACTGCACAGTCATCAGGAGACAGGAGATCATGAGTTCAAATCCACAGCCCTCCATGGACAGGTGTCTAGAACCACCTACCACTGCATGGTACTGGTTTGACTCGACTTACCTACCTGATACTGGGTACTCCCTTTGGTGTCACCTCCTTTGAGGTTCTTCTGAGCCCGTACCAAAAGGTGCTGTAAAAACGCTGCAGACTTTTGATTGGTTGGAAAGAATTGTTACTGTCACCTAGGGACGGGCGATATGGTACAAATGTTATATCACGAGACTTCAAGGCATTTTCAGGATACACGATATGCATCACAATATTTCGTTTTTATAATAATACCAACAATATTATAACAGCAATAATAATAATAATAATAATAATAATAAACCAACAGTTACGAAGTTTTTTATTCATTGGCACTGTCAAATGATTGTCATTTGTTTATTCATTTTATTCATTCATAAACAGGCCTAATTAAGCTTACTGTATAATGAAACATGTAGTCAATGTTCTGTAAGTTCTGACAATATCCACAATATGTTCAGAAAAGCCCACTGTGACATAATATATCACAATAACGATACAATATCATCATGTTGCCCACCCTAAACACATATGCTAATGCTAGCTACCAGGTTAGCATATGGTCTTGAATGGCCTTTGAGCAATCATAATCATCTAATCGTTGGAATTCTGGTGTGGTATTTCCCAAACGCTCCTGCTTTTTTTCAGCAGTCTTTTGACTTGTTGCCATCAGCCTCTTCTGAACAAGAATCATCTTCATATCACAACAGTTTCATGCGGCTTCGCTGTGACACCCAGCTACAATAAGGGGTCACTATATCTGCAGTGGACCACAAAGTAGCTGGTACCAGAAGCAAGTCAAGTCAAGTTGAAGCAAATCACAGCCCCCCTCAGAAAGTCAGCTTAAATAGTCTTGTTGACCTGACTGAGATGGAATATGGATGTTTTTGCCACAATAAATGTGTGGTTACGGGATCAGATAGATTCCGCATTTAACCCATCCGTGAAGTGAACACCCACATACACACACACTAGTGAATACACACACTAGGGGGCTGTGAGCACACTTGCCCGGAGCGGTGGGCAGCCCTATCCACGGCGCCCAGGGAGCAGTTGGGGGTTAGGTGCTGTGCTCAAGGGCACTTCAGTCGTTACTGTCGGTTCAGGGAACCAGCAACCCTCCGGTCACAAGGCTGGTTCCCTAACCTCCAGCCCACGACTGCCCCACGCCTGAACTTCACTTACTCTAGCCTTTCATGGCATAACCTGGTGTGAATTCAGGAATTCAGGGTTCAGTAACAAGAAGCAAAGCTTTGCACACTGATCAGATTGTTTCACTAATGCAAGCTTGAATACTCTGCACCCACAATGTTCCTCTAATGTAGCACACTGTAATGTATTGCTACAGTTGACTGTTCACACTGGTGCTACTACCTGTCCCTCATCGTGAGCTGTGCTTTTGTATGGTGAAGTCAGGGCTGCTTGCCCTTGTGGTCCTGCAGTAGAGGCATCTCTGCTGCATCTGAAGCTTATTGATCTCTGGTCCTACTTCACTTGCTTCAACCCCCACTGCAGTCTAGGAACAGGGTAATTAACAAGAGGACAAACCATACTGCACAACGCCCTCTCCTTCTCTGTATATGTAAAGAACAGAAGAGAGAGGTGTGGGGGAAAGGGCACCTTCAAGTCCAGGAATGAGACACAGACATTCTAAAATAGAATTGGCTATTTTCAGTGTATCATGGTTGTTAAATAGTCCTGAATAACGACATCCTGATCTGTGATCTCTCATCTTTTACCTCCTGATCTCCATCCCAGTCCTTATATATTGCATATCAGAACAGAATGCACATAAATCTCGGCTTTGAAAGTAAAAACACTGCACAAAAAAACAAAGATTAAATATGTCTACAACAAAGTGTCATATCTAAGACTTTACAATTCATTTTAAAGGCTGCATAAGATGCATTTATTCTCTGGTGTGTTTATAGAAGGTATGTGACTTTGGTCGGGGTGTTAAAAAGCCTAAATGTGGTTTTACAGGCCCTTTTAATCCCTATAATGTGGCCCTAGAATGAAACAAGCTGGTTTCCCTTTTTTTTTAGCAAGTTATTAATAATTTGATGATGAATCTGCTAATCACACATAATCACGTGATGATCAGACAGAAGCAATGTGTGGAAAATAAAATTACGTATTGTGTAAATAAGCTTGGTCCTCATACTATTTAGTTAGCTTACTGTTTACTTGCTTTTGATCTCATCATCAACACCAAGTGAATTAAAGTTGTTCCTCACCATGAAACCTTCAGTTTAAGATGATCTGCTTCAACCAGCAAGCAGTGATATAATCACAGCATGGCTGCTACTTACAGGATGCTGTTGAGGTTGTGATGTTAATAAAGGTGGACCTGTTCCTCTCTACAGTCTCCTCAGTGTTAAAGGCTGAGCATGGAAGCTAAAGCTGAGTTCCTTTTCGCCAGCTTGCTTTGTAAAGTTCTGTTCCACCTTATATGGTGCCACAGTTATTTCTGGCACCTGTACAAGCTGTAGCATTTAAGGTGGAATGGAACATTCCACTCTAACAACCTAGATTAAAGCTGAACATCAACCATGTTCTTTGACAGTTTGGTACCTTGGCAATGTGCTGAGATTCTTTCACAGCCTTTAATGGTAGAGTTATCCACATAGTCCCCCCAATTCGTTGCTGTTGCTCTGTTGTTGTTATATGCAAATTTCAGGAGTGTAAGTGTCAGGAGTCAGGACTGTTATGTAACAGTCTAGGATTTCGGAATCGGCCCATTTTACTGTCCTCTTTTGTACATGCTGGTTTATGTATGAAGGTGGAACAACCGTGTTTGAGGTTCACGGTATGTCAGTTCTATGAACTCTCCTTATTCAGCTATGACAACGTTAATACAATTTTCCATTTTATGGCACCTGCAATAATAATAATAAGAAATAGTGTTTTAAAATGACATCAGTAGTCAACAAACCCTGAGTCTGTGCTATAATAGTTCAAAAAAACAACCTTATTATGATTTTCTGTAATTCCTAAAAACACTTTCAGTACTCTTCATTAAAACTCTTCACACCGTTTGCACAGCCGTGTTTGAACCAAACCAGTGTTTGAACAGTGCTTAAATACAGCATACAATGCTTATAATGAACACAAGTTTCCAGACCATGTGATTAATCAAACAATGTCCTAATTAATTTTAATAACATGAAAAATCTTTAGAGGGAACTCAGCACTGTTTTGGAAGTGCTGGAATGATTTTACCATCAGATGACCATCAGTTCATTTCTCTAATAAAATAAGCCCCCGTCCGCTTGCTTTTGGCCAAGTTAGTACTTACTAAGTCAGAATATATAGAAAAGCAGTAACTATTTCGACCTAATGAGTCACAGTTTGAACCTGAAACAGGATTATAGGATTATAAACATCTTTCTCCCATCTGAAGAAAAGAGCTTTCATACAATAAGCATATGAGCCAGACATATGGTTATGTTGCACTGGTCTTATACTAAAGCTGTACTATGTAAGGGAGATTTAGAGCATAAACTCACCGTACAAATAATTAGTCACCTTATGTGTTTATGGTGGTAGTAATTTCAGGCTCCTCCAGATGGCACTGCACAAGGATGATGGGGCTATAAATACCTGCAGGGTGTGATTCATAGATTGAGAGGAGGTGCTACAGTGCAGTGAATGTCTCGTTCGATGCGTGGAAAATGGCTACGAAGCAGATGATAATGATTGGCTAAAAGGAGTGGTTGTATTTGGAAGTGCTAAGGCCCATAGTGTGAAGGAAGTAGCTGAATCTGCAGGTGTATGGAAGCGTACAGTCATGCAGGTCTACCTGCAGTGGCATAAATCCCAGTCTACAGGAAACTCTCCTCAGAATTGTGCCAGGGAAGGCATCCACCAAATCTGGCCCAACCTCACAATTCTTTGATGCAAGAGTGTCTGAACATTGGTCTACATCCAGTACATGCTCAATTGAATCACAGCTGTTTTTGCTGCTTGTGGAGGTATTACACACTATTAGGTACATTACAGTCACAGGTGACAATTTATTTTGTCTGATGAACAGTATAGTGTTGATTTGGAGATCATTCGAGACCTAAACATCAAGACGGGTATGAGCCTAAAGAGATGCGGCATTTTAAATGAGTATTTCAGGCTTTACAGAGTGACTCGCAGCAGCGCACACCCAACACATTTGGCCTGTTATTATGCTCCTCACTCAGTAATGACACTTCATTCAATATTACCATCAAGCATCTCACATAGTGCAGCTTTAATTACAATGTCTATTAACCGCTAAATCAACCACCCGCAGAAGCGCAATGTGTCGGTAGACTGTAATTAGAGCATCTCCTAGTAAATCTGTCCCGGAGTCCCTTAATGTTTCTCCAGTGAAACTGAAATGGTGATAGAGAAAGAGCAACAAGTAGGAACTGAAGTGTGCTCTGGTCTGCCCTTTGAGAGTGAATGGACAGGTTTATGGCATTTAGCCCCTACAGTGCTACAAGAGTTTGCTTGTGTGCTCCTGTGTTCGCAATTAAACCTAAAGGGTTGTTTAGCAGCCTTTTCTCATTCATCCTAAACTGGTGCTTTCACGGGGGGTGATTATGGTGTATTGGCACTTGTAACTGTGTTTCGTGTGTGTGTGTTGCAGGGGGCGCGTGTGTGGGTGAAGGAGAAAGAGCAGCTGCTTCCTTCTACAGTGAACTCCTGTGGAGACGGACCCCTCGTACTCACAACCGACTATGGAGAGGTAAGAGTCTCTCTCTCTCTCTCTCTCTCTCTCTCTCTCTCTTTCTTTGTTTTTCTCCCTCTTTCTCACTCTCCTGTTAATCTTTCTCTCCTGCCCTCCATCTTTCCCCTCAGAGACATCTAGCTCCTTCCACAAACACCCGCAATCATACACACACCCACGCACACACATTGCCCTTTATGTGCGAATGGTTGACATATGACTGAAAGGTTGGGTACATAAGGCATTGTGGCTTAAATGCCCTCATGACAGCTGTGTATGTGTGTCTTTGTGTGTATGAGTGTGCCTGTGTGGGTGTGCTTGTGCCAACTTGCTGTCGTAGTGCTCTGAAACCAAATCAGCATCATGCAACACTGTGCAGAAGTCAGAGACCACCCTTTGGCTTAGTTAAAGTCCATTCGGAGCAGCCCTTAAATACAACCAGCCAAACAATCTTAAACCCAGCCAGTTACAGCTCCGTCCTCCAAGCAACAACTGTTCCCAAAGCCGTCACTGACGTCATGTTCCCTTTTAAAGAGACGCTACCATTTCACACAAGCAGCCTCACAAACCCTAGCTGCCTTGTACATCTTTGTCATGTGTGACGTCAGAAATGGCTAATGAGGTATCTGTGAGATTAGATATAAGATAATCTGCCTGCACAAGAACAGGGGAAGTTAAATAAACAGGTGTTTCCAAAACTGGAGTTCCAGGTACAGAGAATATGGGATTCCTAACAATACTGCACATGTTGGTAGACCACCCAGTCTGTCTCCATCAGATAAACAGAACTTAAAGCTTTCATCTTTGAGAGAGAGGAGAACATCCAGATCCACTCTTGCTTCAGATCTGAACAAACATCAGCAGGTGTTTCTGGAAAAAAATGTTCCTGCAGATGTCTTTAAAAAACTGAAAGCACTGATGTTATATTCAGTTTTTGAGGTTTCCGTGAATTTTCCAATTATATATGTTTCCTACTTGATGTTGGTTGGACTCTGACTATTCAACAGCACAGTATATGGTATCAATCATTACATGCTGATGACTGGAAGCTCTGTAATCATTAAGACGTGGGTTACACTGTAACTTATAGTGTACTGTATTTGACATGGAGAGGCAAATTAAAAAAAATTAAATATGCTAAAAAATGACATAGAGTGAAGCTTTGTTTTGGTTTGTTAATGCGTTCTCAGATTTGCTCCTTAATTCACTGCAATAAAGTTTTAAATGGAAAGTGAAATACTATAGTAAATATTATAGGGCGTCATAATATACCATCTCAGCATCATCACCGCAATGTGTACATGCACAATACTGCATGACTGCTTGATACAAAAGAAGAACTTGCAGGGTTCCTGGACTTTGATTTAAGACTCAGAAAATAGTGGTCACGTCGCTCACCTGCTTTTGTGTTTGGTGCACTGAAACTGATTGTAGGAAACATGGCTCATACTCATAAGAGTGTTGAAAAGTCATTTTTCAGCTTTTTATTATTATTTTTATTTTCACTGCACTGTCAATATTTTCCCATATCATTCAGACCTGAAATACTACATGTGCTCTTGTGGTATGTGGTATCCGAATCTGAAATAAGATTTCATTGTAAAACACTGTTTTGTAGGTTCTGCTTGGTAATGGGATCATGGTACTATATAAGAAATGAGCTGCTGTTCAGATCTGAAAGCTCTGACAGCTGAACAGCGTAACAAATGCTGTAACTGCTTGCAAGAAGCGTTTAATGCCTCTTTCTGCCGTGAAGATGACGAGTAAGCGGCTGTCCACGGCTGTGCGAGTGCAAGACCACTGTTCTTCAGCTCTCTCATTACCTTCACTCAGACATATTTACCAGTAGCATTTACACTTACTGCCCTCCTCTCGTTGGTACACTGACACTTACTGTTCTTAAAGGGGCCCTTAGACTAAAGAATTCAGAGAAGTGCTCAGCGTACGTCTTGTAGAGACAGTGTTTGCCTGGCTTTGGTGAACAATATGACTTAATTACAGAGAAAAGGAACAACTGAATACGTCGAACAGAGGCTTTACTTGCCTTGTCGCGCACATGGCAGCTGGGCGAGCTCTGCGGATGAAAAGACTATGCGACAAAGCCTGCAATTGGTTGGTAGAAAGATGAATGACTTTGAAGAGCTTAGTTTTGCCTATATTACAGCACTGAACAGAGAACATTTCCTTACAATGTAAGGTGTTAAGGGTACTAATCACTAGTAAGCATTAAAACATATAGGTCATCTCACATCACAAGCGGACTAGGCTGAAGTTGACTTCCTGTTTGCTAGCTGCTTGTTCGAATTTACCTGTCCCTCTTTAAACGGTGCAGCAGACACATTCCGACTCACACCTTGTCATAACTAGAACTGTGGTACAATCGTTTTCCAGGAGTCTTGGAACGTAATATGTCATGGCGTCACCTGCAGTAGTGGAGGGTATGTTACACGCAAAACGAGACTGCAGATAGTGTTTAGTTTTGCCTGTCAGAATGGCATTTTTGGCTTTTTTGGCCCAACTCTCGCAAACTTTGTTGCCAAGAAGTATGCTGAGCGCTTAAGGCGTCCTCTAGCCCACATGTGTCAGTCTCCACCTATATGGTCAGTGTTTCTGATAACTTGGCCAACGAGTGTAGATACAAGGTAGATGGTTCTGATGAACTAGTAACATAGAGTACTTGAAATGCTCTTACTCTTCAAGTAACATCAACCCCAACACAGTATGTGTGTTGAATACTGGGTGACTGGGTGACAGGTTACATGTAATGATGGCAGTTTTCTCATCACTGTTTACTGTCATTACAGAGCAGAAGTGTAGGAGGTCCCTTGCTTGTGCACCCACCCTCACTCACATTCCTCCACAAACACTCATATACACTAGCACATGATCTACACACTTATATCAGCAGAAAAATGAAATGTGTGATGTTGTGTTATGTATTTTTATAGGTAGTGGAGTGTCTAAGCATGACAGCCTACTTTGGCTGTTGTATTTCTTTAACTCAGAAACTCAAAAAGAAAACAGAAACTTGTAAAATAAAATTGTACATTGCGTACTGTGGGGCTAAAAAGAATTCCTTGCAGGTTTGGTTTGTGTTAACGAATTGTTTTTTTCATTGCTTCTCTACTGTTTTTCATGCAGTGTTTTTGTCATGTTAAAGGATTACAGCTGGTGGTTTCATGATGCTTCTACCAGTGTAATTGGTCATCATCGGCTGATGTTGACAATGTGCAGTTTACAGGCAAAAATGTCCAGTACAGATATATCCTTTAGCGTCTAACACACACTCACCCCTCCAAAACACACGCAGTGTGATGGGTTTAAACAGCCCACAGGCTCCACTGGCAGGGCTTTGTTAGGCTTATACTAGCAGGACTAGGGCTGATCTGGATTCTGCCCAGAGAAAAATCATGATGTGTGTATCTGTCTGTGTGTGTGTGTGTGTGTGTGTGTGTATCTGTGTGTGTGTGTGTGTGTGTGTGTGTGTGTGTGTGTGTGTGTGTGTGTGTGTGCATGTTCTGTGTGACTGAGAGTGTGTAAAGGTCTGGCGTCTGTAGGAGGATATAAAGACTGCATGTTGAGAATCTCTTTAACAGCTGAATGCATCATGTGCTGTTGGATTCAGAGTGTATGTCTGTAGTGTTGAGAGCTTTTAGTAAGTGTGTGTTTGGGGCTCAGAGCCTGAAGGTGGTATGATTCACAGCCCACGTTTGAAGGAAAGATGGAGTTATAGTTTTTTTTTGCTGATGTTGGATCAGCTGTTTATATTCCATGTAACACTTTACTGGAGCCTTCCTACGTAACATTGATATAATCATTCATAAAGATGCCATAGCAGATGTCATATGCATATGTGACAGATTTGGTTTGGTTATGTAACAGTATCAATTACTGTAACCAGTAATTGCCATGGTAGATGCTATAAGCTTATGTCACGTGCTTATTTTTGCTGTGTACTCCAGTTAGCTGTCATAATATCAAGTATAATGATATCAGTATTCAAGCTGCATGGGATGGATTATGGCAGGACAGCATTAGGAACCTCTGCAACTCCATGCTGAGATAGCTCCTGGCATAGCATGGTGGCCCGACGCCATACTGAGAGACACTACCTCTGTATGTGTAGCTCAATAAATATTGCCCATATCAGTCTTAACTTTATCATCATTCATTGTTCCTGGTAACCTTTATCTTCCTTCCCAATTGCACTGCAATCCCACACTTCCTTCTGAGGATAAATGTAATTACACTGTAGTGACGATAAAAATAGAGTTAAAAACAATACACATGTGTAACAAATAGGATTAGGCAGGACACATACAGAGTGGCTTTATGGTGGATCTTCCAGTAGTCAGGACAGGCAGGGTTCAGCGCGTAGGCTAGCTAGTAGGTACAGAGAAAATCCCAGATCGACAGATAGATGATTGTTATGTTGTTTCTAATTTAGGCATTGATTAAGGTACAGGCCTGTAATGACCAAAACTGGTTGATTAGGTATTTTGCTTTTCTAGCTGGGCATGCTTGACAGAGAAAGCTTGAGCCTCAAACTGGGCGTTATAAATAAGGAGTCCAGCCACTACACAAAATATGGATGGTAAAGGTTGTAATGCCCAACATGGCGTTTGCAGGGAAAAGGTGCCAGTCAGTTTGCTGGTTACGCCACAAGCAGGGAAGGGTTGACGATATTGTGGCACTAGCAGGGAAAGCCCCGTTCATTGTGGAGAACTATACAAGCACAATAGCCAGAGCAAGCTGAAAAGTCATGTGCATTATTAAGCCAAAAGCTACAAAATGTTTATTAGATTGTTGTCATATGTCAATCAGTGATTTCAAATATGTGTTTGAAACAGTAATTTGATATTCAGTTTTGAGAGTGTTGGTCTCTCCCTGGTAAAGACAGAGGAGTCTGGTTTTGTATGGCTGGAAATAACTGCCCAATGGCATTGCACAGATTACTCCCTACTTCCCTCTAAAGGTGCAATAGCATACATGGCATATCTCAACAAATGCCTTTTTTGCTTTCTTTCTTTTACGCCCCACTAATGAAAGTGCGCCCAGTTAGTTTTTGATTGGCTGTTTATGGCAGGTTAAGAGGAGGTGTACAAGTGTACAAATCAGTCAGGCAGTGCCGAGTGATTCACGGTCAGGTGCTGTGCACTGTACCATGAGCCTGTGTAGCCTGGTTGTGCTACAGTATCATTCATGCTCTGTTTCATTTCACTGGATGCAGCAGTTGATCTGGGCAGCAGAAAGGGCTGTATGTACGTCTGTAGTTTAAACATGGAAGGCATTGGCCATTAATGCTTATGCCTAGAGAAGCCGGCTGTGGTCGTGGAGGCCCGGAGTCCAGCACAGTTTTACTTCTTTTCCACAAAAAAAGTGCCAGTGCTGGTGCTGGTTCCCAGGCTCTACTGAACAGGCCCTCTTTTCCACTGGTTTGAGAGCTGAGTGATTATGTGTCTGGATGTGGGCAGTCCGGAAGCAGAAGTTGGCGGACAACGCATAAACACATTTTTGAAGTGCAAATTTTATTTCTTGTTTTGAGGGCATATATCTTACCATCAATTCTCAGCATTTGTGCACAGCCCAGAGGGATTGTCATAGACAGTGATTACCCGCAAGGCCACACATACGTGTTTTGTTTTCTCTTTCCGCTATAAAGGTGGACTAGTATAAATCAGCATTTTAAGTTTCTTAGCTATCTGCAGTGTTTCTCTCATTACAGATCTCCTGCACGTATTAAATGGCAAATGTTTTGAGTTCTTCACGTTGTAGATAGCCTTGCGGCTCATTAGAAGATGGACGCCTCCTGTTGTATGGGTTTATCCACGAGCGCCTCACTGGCGGGATATGATTGTTCCTGAGTTCAGCCCAGTGCAGTCCATCCAGAATTTCAGAGTCTCACAGGATTCTTTTGATTACATATGTGAGCGCCTGAAGTCTGAACTATAAAAGAAGAATATAGCGGAGTGAACGACTTCACTTTGCCGTTTGTGTCACGGGTTCCACGGTTCCAGGAGGAATGGTGCTGAAACTGATTTTTCTGGCCACAAACTAGTTTTCCTGTGGTGAAAAAGTGCAGAACGGTTTGAGATGTTGGCATCGGCACCATGTTGGTAAAAAAGGGCTATTTGATAGCACACCAGTTGCTTCAGGTGTGTTCTTCAGGTGTGTTCAAGCGGGGAAATCACCATACTGTGCTGGACTCCAGGAACACAGCCGGACACCTCTGCTGTATCCCTTTGCGACTATACAAAAGGGAGTATAAAGAAGGGCAGCTCTGCTGGAGAGTCCTGAATTTTTCATGCTGATGAGAAAGCGCAATACAGCACTGAGCTACGGAGGGACGGATCTGAACTGACATCACTTACTGTATGCTGGTGTCTCTCTCTCATGCTTTCTCCGTCTCTCTCTATCTTGTCAGTTCTGTGAATTATTCAGTCAGCAGTGTGTGTAGGAGTGTGTGACCCACTTGCAGCTGTGGTTCTGGTTGGGTTATTGGAGCAGTGTGTGAGTGTGTTGGTGTGTGTTTGCAGTGTGTTTGCAATTTGCAAAGCATAAAACATTGAATTTAAACAGTTCCCCTCAAACATAGTCACTCAGCCAAGACACATAAAGCTTGCGAACGTCTGAAGCTACGAGGCTATTGTAGCTAACACTAGATGTTTATGTTGCACCAATTAGCACTGTGCAAACTGCGTGCCTGAATTTCACACCGCATCAAGTTGTTAGGTAATCTCAAATAGACCTGTTGATCAAAACACCCAGTTTTTGAACCAGTGCCCACCCAGTTTGATTGCTAGCTTTGCTCAAAAACGTGTTGCTCTGCTTTACGTGAAACAAAACACTACTATTCATTGTATTGTTTTTATCTGGCTGACAGCAGCAGAGGTGGTCATTCTGAATTCATGATGCTGTGATTTAAAACCTCAAGCAGATTAAACAGAATCAAAACGTTCAAGATTGTCTCGCTTATTTCTACAGTAACTAGCCTTTAGTAAGATAATATATTTAGATATAATTTAAATGAATATATTTCAATGAATATATTTATAATATATTTAAAGGGGACCTATTATGTTCATTTTCAAAGCTCATAATTTTATTTTTCACAAAATATATTATTTTGGCCAGCTTGTCCACTCTGTTCTGATTGGTGAGCCGCTAGAGAGGCGTCCAACTGCAAACACAGTTATATTATCATAACATTGTGACCATGTATTGTTTTGGTGGCCACAACATTGTCACAACCTTGAAATGTAAAAGTTGTGACAAAGTTATTTGACAAGGTTAAAACAACATAGTGGCAATGTTGGCAGTGTGTGGTCACAACCCCCTAGAATCTTTCATATGTTCTATTTTTCCTGCCTAGAACTCCATGGAATTTTGCTTGATAGTACTATATGACAACATTACTCAATAGTGACGTTGTGACAACCTTGTTTAGACAACGTAAACAGCACAACCTTTCGACAATGCTGTAGCAGTGTTATAAGAAAATAGATTATGATGTGATAACTTTGTGTGTTTACAGGTTCCGTTTAGTTCCGCCTCCACATCTATATGTTTATTCTATCAACGGTGCCAATTCTGTGGTAGTCCCATTCTGTGGTCATAGTCCCATTCTGAAAGTCTGGTAGAACAAGTTGGTAGACCTGATCCAGCTTCACAAGCTAGCCTGGAGCAGAGTGGTCTTTTCTGAGTGGTCTTTTTTACCGTTGTAACTCTCTGTGTTATGTGAAGGTGTGCCAAGCTTGCAGGTGGGACTGCTTTATGAGATGATGTCACCTTGTAACAGTTTACGAGATGATGTCACTTTGTAACAGTTTACGAGATGATGTCACCTTGTAACAGCTGAGGCAGCTCTGAGGCAATTGTGAAAGGGATGTTGCCGTATTGCAGCATCAGTCTTAGTAGGATTTCAGCTCATGTTCACAATTAACCCCTTCCAGTTTAAGTATGGCTAAATTCCTGTGTAAATAGGTATATGTTAGGTGTTTCACAATTACTGCATACCACCTAATCCCAGGAGGATCGCACTTATTTGAAATTATCACAGTTATTTAAACTCTCAGCAGTTTTCCATAGAGGCTAGAAATCCAGGATTTGTGAAAACAGCTATGTAGGCAACCATATCTGACCCCAGGTATCACGGACATACATTGGAGCGCAGTGGTTCCTACAGACTGACTGAGCTTCCTGCAACCAATCAGATTCCAGGATCCAGACTAGATACAGGACAGTGTCCCACTTCATTTTCACTCAGGGTTTAGATTTAGCCCTGTTTTAACTCCAGATATACCCCTCTGCCTGCTTTACCTCCAGCTACCATCAACCCCCCACCTGCTCACCAGAGACAGGAGGGAGCGGTTGCTATGGAAACGGGTCGAAAGGGCGATGACGCCTCATCTCACTAAATACACTGATGGATCAGTAACGGCTTGCAGGTCTTACAGTATATACAAGCACACAGCAATATAGATAGAGTATATATATAAAATAGATGATAGTCTGGTTATAGTGATGCATGTATTTCTGTAAATATGCGTGCAAGGCACAGAGAGAGAGGGAACGAGAGATGGGAGCGAGAGCCCTCAGGAGCATTGCTCAAAAACTATTTTCTCCCTTTGCCATTCACGCGAAGGGAAGCCTTCTGCCTCAATGAGTTAGTGTGTGTGTGTGTGTGTATTAAGGCACTGATTTGGCGAGGGCTGAATATAGAGTCTGGAGCGCAAATATAGAATTATGTGACCTAAATCTGAGCGGAACTGAACACTACACATTCTCACGCAACAAGCCAAATACCACACACACATTTTTTCAAATTTTGGAGCATTTTTTTCCCCAAGATTTGATTTTCAGGAGCAATTTTGACATTTAAAAGGCTGATCTTAACTTCTGCGACACCTCTAGTCAAATTACCATAAGTTAACACATCACAACTACATCCCGCTTTTGTACAATGTAAGGATGGATGAAGGCACACAGTGTCACTGATGTGAAGCACAACTCTTATAAGGCATCTGCCAATGGTGCCCCTTGTGGAGAATGTGTAGTCTGCCAACTGTAAGCGTTCCATTAAGCGTTTCAGTCTAAAAACAGTTTTTTGTAGGCCGGTTGTCACCAGCCTTCATCGTGGAGATCTATTTCCCTTAAGTTTTGTTGCAACCTGCATCTAACATGCTGCCCCCTTTTACCTAACACTAATACATTTGGTCCAGCCAGGAAGTTAATTAGCTGGAGCAGGTGGGGTAGATTGTGGTTGGAACTAGACTCCACAGGATGGCAGATCCCCGGATCAGGGTTGGTGCCCACTGTCTGAATTGAACATGAAAATATACATATTTATTTGTACTGGTAACCCGACTAGAAACACAAATAAATGCATATACTGTAGACTCTTCACTATCTATATTATCTTAGCTATCTGTATTCTATATTGTAGATGACTGCTCTTTTTGTTGTTTATTGTTTTTTCTTGGTGTGTGTCGCACTAAATTTTGTTGTATGCCGGTACAATGACAATAAAAGGATTCTATTCTATTCTAACCAGCCACTTCATTAGAGTCACCTCCTCGCATCTAGACCTGTCCATTTTATCAGCTTCACTTACCATATAGGAACACTTTGTAGTTCAACAATTACAGACTGCAGCCCACCTGTTTCTCTGCGCACTCTGTTATCCCGCTTTCACCCTGTTCTTCAGTGGTCAGAAACCACAGACCAGGTATTATGTAGGTGGTGGATCATTCTCAGCACTGCAGTGACACTGACGTGGTGGTGGTGTGTTAGTGTGTGTGGTGCTGGTGTGAGTGGATCAGACACAGCAGTGCTGCTGGAGTTTTTAAACACTGTCCGCTCTGTTAGACACTCCTACCTTGCTGGTCCCCCTTGTAGATGTACAGTCAGAGACGATAGCTCATCTGCTGCTGCACAGTTTGTGTTGGTCATCCTCTAGTCCATCATCAGTGGTCACAGGACGCTGCCCACAGGACACTGTTGGCTGGATAGTTTTGGTTGGTGGACGATTCTCAGTCCAGCAGTGACACTGAAGTGTTTAAACACTACAGCAGCACTGCTGTGTCTGATCCACTCACACCAGCACAACACACACTAACACACCACCACCACGTCAGTGTCACTGCAATGCTGAGAATGATCCACCACCCACATAATACCTGCTCTGTGGTGGTCCTGTGGGGGTCCTGACCGTTGAAGAACGGGGTGGAACAGGGCGAACAAACTCTGCAAAGAATCAGATGAACTACAGTCTGTAATTGTAGAACTGTATGTACAAAGTGCATATATGGTATCTAGAGCTGAGTAAATGGACACTGAGTGTAGACACAAGGAGGCTTACTTACTGGTCAGTAGCGGTTACTAGTACATACATTGTACTGTACAATTTATGCATGTCACACGCAACACTGACAGTGAGAATAGTCATCAGTGTTTTCATTAATTTAGTATAGATAGGAAGCAGATGTGTGACTAATCAATAACAAGATTCATTAGCAACTGTTGTACACTGTCATTCATTTAGTTAGTGAATTGTTTCAGGCTTGTGCCCAGTGTTTCGTGAAATGGCGCTGGACTGTTCTCTCAATTGTCCAGTATTCATATTCTCCACTGAGGCTGCGACAGATTCAGGACAGGTTCTGGAAGATTTTAAATCAAAGCCTGCATCAGTGCCTGTGAACCATCAACCACCAGAGGCACTACAACCATATTCCATGTGTCCTGTGTGCAGACGGTGTGATACAGGGTGTATGAAATGTTTTTACTAGGGCAGCTGCTGCGGGCGGCAGGTTAAATTTAATTTCAGAGCTATTTTTTAAACTTCCAAGCCTTTAGTTTCTGGAGCTGCATATACACATACCTCTCTCTCTCTCTCACTCCTGCCTGACTCTGACTGTCTTTCCTCTCCTAAGCTGCTCCATCTGTTCTCACGCTTCGTGTGTGAGCCGCTTCTAAATCCGTGCTTCATTATACGCCGTGCAGTGGAAATTTCCCCCGAAATGTCTCCTTATGTCAGTACATCAGATGGATTCAAGATATGCTTCACTCTTCTTTTGAACACAAGCTCTCTCTCCCCTCAACATTCCTTTACTATCTCACCCTTTCTTTCCTGTCTAGCACTCTGTCTGATGGTGAAGGTTTGCATTTTTTTCTGTAACAGCAAATATAGACCTATAGGTCAGTAATGCCTGCAGCCCTATCTCTTTCTCTCTCTCTCTCTCTCTCTCTCTCTCTCTCTCTATCTGTCTGTTTCTCTCTCTCTCCATCTCTCTATCTGTTTCTCTCTCCATCTCTCTATCTGTTTATCTCTCTCTCCATCTCTATCTTATCTCTCTATCTCTCTCTCTCTATCTATCTGTCTGTTTATCTCTCGCTCCATCTCTCTATCTGTTTCTCTCTCTCCATCTCTCTCTCTATCTATCTCTCTATCTGTTTCTCTCTCTCCATCTCTTTATCTGTTTCTCTCTCTCCATCCCTCTATCTCTCTCTGTGTCTCTCTCTGTCTCTCTCTCTTTCTCTCTCTCTGTCTCTCTGTGTGTCTCTCTCTCTATCTCTCTCTGTCTCTCTCTCTTTCTCTCTCTCTCTCTCTCTCTGTCTCTGCCAAGTGACATTATGTGGCCAAAAAATTGCAGACATGCTTCATAACCATTGAGCCACTGCCACTGCTAACAGGTGTATGAAGTCAAACACGTAGAATCAAGATCTTCATGAAATGGGTTTCATGGCTGAGCAGCTGCACACAAGCTGAGGATTTTCACCATGCACAGTGCTAAGCATTGGCTGGAGTGGCATAAAGCATGCCACCACTGGACTCTGGAGTAAAGGAAATGTGTTCTCTGGAGTGATAATTCACCCTTAACTATCTGACAGACTGATCAACAAATCTGGGTTTGGTGGGTGCCAGGAAAACGCTACCTACCACAGTGCAAAGTGCCAACAGTAAAGTTTGGTGGAGGAGGGATAATGGGATCTGGGGCTGATTTTCAGGGTTTGTTCACGGCCACTAAGTTCCAGTCAATTATCGTGTTAATGTTACAGCATACAAATTAGCCACATTTAGGAAATTATATATTTCCAGCTTTGTGCAAAGACTTTTGGGAAGGTCCTTTCCTGTTCCCGCATGACTTGTCTGATAAATTTGGTGTGGAGGAACTTCAGTGGCCTGGACAGAGCTGAACTCTGAACTCAACCTCACTGAACATGTTTGGAATGATTTCTATAACAGCGCACACCAGACTGACAGATAATTATGGTTGTTTTATAACAGCACGTGGACGTTCGGTTGCATCTGATTGGTCTAACTCGTCTCCTTCATATTAATGCCAATGGGTTTAAACAGGAGATGTCTGACACGCTCATATAGGTGGGATGGTCAGTTGTCTACATGCGCTTGTCCAGATTATGTATATCACAGCATTCAGCCTAACCACAGCTAATTAGATTTGTCACTTAATAAACATTTCTGCACACTGTAACACACAGTGGGTGGGTGTGCGTGTGTTGTGTGAGGTACTGTAGGTGAGATGAGCAGTTCTGAACTGAGTTGTAATGGGCTCTGGGTTTAGGAGGAGGCTTTGCTGCTCTGTGTAAGTGGAGCAGCTCCAATATCAGTCAAAGACTTCAATTACAGGCTTCAGATAAAGCAAGCAGTTCAATCACCAGTTCTCCAGCTATCAGAGAGTCGGAGCACACGTCCATTTTCTCGTTTAACAGGGGCTGAGAGAGAGCGGGGGGGAGGGGGGCACGTTGGAAAGAGGCTTTAGAGATAGAGGAGGAGGGATGGAGAGGTCATGGCACAAGAAGAGAGCAGAGAGAATGAGATTTGAGCACTCCTTAAGGGGGAGGTAAAGGCAAAGGGTGGGAAAAGATTTAGAGCCAAAGTACAACAGCTGGGAGCAGAGTAACACACAGGGTTGTACTCCACTATGAGTGCAGAAGTCTGAACATCGCCGGGTCAAGTTAAAATGTTGGTGTTGGTTTTCGAGGTGAAGATTAGAGGTGGACCGGTCAGCGTTTTTGGCAGAAAAGACAGGAGGGGCTCTGTACTCTTTTTATTTATGTTATATAATACTAAGTTCATCTGGAATTCTACAATGAGACATTTCACTCCATTGCAGGCATTCAGTCACTCCACTAGATGTCCAAATTAGCAGCATATATTTTTAATACTGCGTAGATCTCGCTGTAAACTCACATACATGTGGCGGCTGGGTGTTTATATAGATATATGGATGCTGATATAAGCAATTTGGGCTAATTCTATTGGTCTGTCTGTCATGAATATTCTCCAAATTGAAAGGGTAACCAGAGCTTTTAAACTGGGCAAAAAAGAGATATTTTTGGGTGATATGGCAGAAATATAATACTGTGAGATATCAAGGGTATGTGTGGTATATCAAGATATGTATTGTTTCAGTAGAAACTGTGAAGTGTAAGCCTGTAGAGTCTTTAAGATAACCAACAACATGCATTTAGTAGGGTGTGTCCAAACCTTTGACTGCATCTATAGTCTATGTGATATGTAAACATTATTAAAGTTTCAAAACATACCAGTCACTGTCTATTCCATGTGACAAGTATAATGCCTGTATTTGAATTAAGTGTTCCTGTGAGGTCATATGTCACGCCTGTTTAACCAACACAGTCCACTCATGTTTATAGACGGCCAATCAGAACAGAGCTCATTCATCTTAGATCAGTCATTCTAAAGGACAAAGAGAGGATGGAAAGTGGTTGTGTAAAGTAAACGGCAGCCTTTCTTGGTGCATAAAACCACACTGATGTTAACCCCAATGATGAAAGTAAAACAGAAGTAAAATGAAGGATATGGACCCTTTAATGTTTAAGTAGCTGTTATGGGTATAGTCTGTTGATTCCCATACTTCCTGTCCTAGAGGCACAACAAGTGCAGGTCCTGTTCTGTTATCATTTTCATCTTTTGAATCATAAATGAATCTGAGCTCTGTGTAAAGTGTCGGGGCAGCAAGTGAGGAGAAAATGAACACTTGTTGATGACGTCACAATGTGAATGTGAACAGTAAGTTTACAATATGAATTGTAATTACTGTTGTATGGAAATATAGGTAAATATTCAGAACTCTTGTACTACCTCAGGCCAGTAATGGTTTAGTCTAGGGGAGGAGCGACCCACATATAAGCAGCGTTTCTGGGGGTACAAGGGAGTCTTTCAGCTCAGTAGATGGCTGAATGCAATGCAACGGTGATCTGTATGACTTTGCAGTCATAGATCTATGTCTTCCAGTAGCGGAGACTGTTCTTCTCGTTTAGTTTTCCGCAGAAGTGTGTGCGCGTGTAAATATGTAAATAGCTGTAAATGTCGGTGTGTAAATAAAGATGACAGGGAAAAGAAGAACTCTTGTGCAAGCCCAGCGTTTTCCCTGGTCTCCAGACCATTCGCCCCAACACTACCCATAAAGTGTGGCCCCCACTACAGCACATCGCCGGGTCGAGGGACACACTTTGTCAGACAGTGTGAAAGCTACCAACCTTGAGTCCGTTGAGAGGGTCTCCTTTTCATTCAAGTCTTCTGTTTTATTTCGCTGCCCACTGAATCGGTCAGCCGGTATTGCATTTCGATTGGCTGTTCCAAGAAACTTGTTCCACATTGTTGAGATGCTTGTGGCTGATGCGGCTGAGTTTCAAAAGAGTTGCCGGACACTTTACGTTGTGCAACTGACATTCAATTTGGTTTCAGGAAACTAAGGTATATACCGCCAGCCTAACACACTGACTACCACTATTACATATAACGCACATGGGGTTCTTGCTTTCAGAACCACAGTGTGTTTAAACAACAACTCCATTCCTCCGTCTCTCTTCTGCTTCTTTCTATTCTCACTAGCTCACACACACACTCCTGCTCTCTCTTCTGCTCACTCTTTGAAGGCTCCCTCAGGCTAAGACGGCTGTGGTTTACTGAGAAAAGTTTTTTTATATTAGTGAGGAAAAAATGCTGTTCACGCTCAGACACACACACACACACACACACACACACACACACACAGTCACACACGAAACACATTAAATATAGATCACATTCAGAGGCTTTTAAAGGTCCAGTAGTGTCCGTAATGTAAAAGCACAATCATCTCACTCTTTTCATGCACTATTTAAAAGCCTTTATAGTCACAATAACTGAATTCACTCACATTCAGTGAACTGACACACACACACACACACACACACAGAGGCTGAGTTCAGTGTGAGAACAGTTATTAGTGCATTATTAATATGTGGTTAAGATGACGGTATCTGGCAGTGTCCTTTCTGTGTGGAGTTTGCATGATCTCCCCGTGTCAGTATGGGTTTCCTCTCACTGTCATGCTAGAAGATGCTGATAGAAGATGCTAAATTGCCCTCTAGATGTGAGTGTGTGAGTGAAGGTGTATGTGTGTGTGTCTGCCTTGTGATGGAGTGGCGACCTGTCCAGGGTGTTTATTGCCTTGTGCCCAGTAAACACTGGGATGGGCTCCAGTGCTCCCACCACCCAGAAGGAAGATGACTGAATGATTAGACTATCTGCTTTACAATCTACATTACAATAAAGTTGTTGTATTGCAAACGGTTCTAATTGTGAAATAAGCCCTTTATTAAGCAGGTTGCCTTCTCTATACCGTGTTCCAAAAAAGGCTCATTGTGTGTAATGAAGATATAAAAAGTTATATGACCAGCAGTTTATTTTATTAAACCGTTTATTTATTAAACAAAAGTAAAATGGAGGTTATTCTTTTGACCCTTCAGATTCTCCCAGGAGCTTATCAGAAAATCTGGGTTCTTCTCTAAGTCTTTCACTCTTACTGGGTGAGAGCCCTCACAGCAGTTTACCTCGACAGAAGAGAAATGTGGATCTTTGATTTGATCAAAGATATGACAGACATGGAATATATGTGCCATTTATTGGTCATCAGAATGTTATTAAGGGGTATACTTAGTACGTGTTTACTGTTTGCATGCAAAAACAGATCAAATCAAAGAAGAAAAGACTAAAGTTCTCTACTTCCTTTAAAGAGATTTAGCAGTGTGCAAAAAGTCAAGTCAAAACAGCCGTTAAGTCATAAGTCATTCAAGGGTATTCATCTTTCAAGGGTTTATTTGTGTGGAGATTAGAAACAAAATAATTCACCTGCATAAGAAGGAGAAGGCTAAAGGAAGACAAAACAGGAGTGGGGAAAATGAGGAAAAGATGGCATACAAAACTGTCACCATCAGATAAACAGCACTTAAAGCTTTCATCTTTCAGAGAGAGGAGAACACCAAGCTCTACTCTTTCGTCTGAACACCTCCGCAGGTGTTTCTGTCCATCACTCCACTCCACTGAGATGATAACTCAGCACTGTGGGTCTGAAAGGACATGTAGGTGTCAGAAAACTGTTACTGAAAAAAAGGAAAGTTTGTCTCCTGGAGCAGTGAACACAATCTGAACATATTAGTTATCTCTCTCTCTCTCTATCTCTCTCTCTCTCTCTCTCTCTCTCTCTCTCTCTCAAAGAGTTTTTCTGCTCGAGTGCTTATTCCCTGAACATGCTGAGCTTACATCTGTCATGTTGGAGGAGACTCTGTTATGTTGGAGAGCACCGCCACCTCCCACCCCAACACACACACACACACACACACCCACACCCACACGCACACACACACACACACACACACACACACACACACACACACACACACACACACACATACACAGACTTGAAATGCTCTGGGGTTTCTCCAGTGATGAGCAGCTAGAGGTGAAAGTCTCTGATTGAATTATTCAGGAAATGATTTAGTGCCTGTGAGATTTCACCACAGTTTGATTTAGATGATTTTGTGATAATTCAGATTTTTTTTTTTACTGAAGAAACATGTGTACATATGCATATGTGTGTGTCTGTGTCTGACAGCGTGTGAGTGTGTGGCTCTCAAGAAGAGTTCACGATTTAAAGCGCTGCAGACGAGTTAATGTGTCTGAGAGAGCACATAAATTTACCAGACACACATACACATTAGTGGCTGTATTGATTTCCAGTCTGTCAGTCTCTTACAGTCTCACTCTGTTGATGAAGTGTAATCCATTCCGTCAGACCCACCCCTCCCTGGTTACCATGGATGTGGATGGCATGATGAGAGAGAGAGAGAGAAAGAGAGAATGAGAGTGTAGATTGTTGGATATATGTTGGATATATGGTCTGGACACCGACCAAATTTTGTCTGATCCCCAAAGAGACTCAAAACACATCAGGTTTTTAGTTTCAAGACCCCCAAACTGCCTCAAAACACATCAAGTTTTTAGTCCCAAGCCCCCCAAACTGCCCTGAAATCTGAACCCAACTTGATCTCGAAGCATATTTGCAAAGTGACTAACATCTAAACCAGACTGAACCCAACAACAAATGTTTCAAACTCACCTGCGTTTATACACAGTAATACAAGTTTTCCTGTTTTACAGTTACTCCCCACGAATTCAACAGCCATTTTTACATTTTAGGCATTTAGCTGACACTCTTATCCCGAGCGACATACAAGGTTATTTGTATTACAGGTAGGCCAGTGCAGTGTTAAGAGTCTTGCCTAAGGACTCTTATTGGTGTAGCTCAACATTCGCTACCTAGACTGGGATTCGAACTCCTATCTCCCACATGCAGTGGTAGCTCCTTGGTGGGTAGAGGTGTTAACCGCTGAGCCACACCAACCACTCTCAGCCAGCACATGTGTGAGGCTAATTCCAATATTTCCAATCAAGCATAGGAAGCTTATAGCCAGCAATTAGCTTTGTGCAAACCATACACCTAAATAATCACACGCTTGCCTCAAACTGTGTCCAGATGTCCAGTAATCGCAGTCTTAATTTTCTGGTTTTCTGTATGGCTGCTGCTTTGTTTTAGCTATGTAACATAATTTCAACAGTTTCCTATGTGTTCTTTGGACTAAACTAGGCCAAGTGTTGTCCTGTGTTTGGCATAGTGCTGTGCTTTTCTGGGGAAGTGCCATCTGGGCACAAAGGAAGGCACAGCAGTAGTGTGAGTAACAGTGAAGCACCGGAAAGTTTCCTCTGCTAAACCAAAACGTAGGTTCTGCATTATTCAGCCCCAGGCAATCCCTTTAAACGCCGCTGTGCAGGAACGCTGTCCCCCGCGGAGCTCTGTTGACATACTTCTGTGTGTGAGTGTGCGAGTGACTGTAATTCAACAAACCTTTTTTTTTTCAGGCTAAACATTTTATGGCACTGCAAGGCATCCCAAATCTGACTCACAAGCCTGACTGTGCAGTATGCCGAAGCCGAGCTGTGCAGTCTGGCAAAGAAAGATGTCACAATTCTGCTGCTAACTTCCAGTTTCTGAGAGGATTGACTGATGTGTTCCTTACTTTCTCCTCTCTGCTTCTGTTTCCCTGTAGGTGTTGTATCTGCAGCTGGCAGAGGTGAACAGGGAGAAGGTGTACCCCATGCATCAGAGCAGTATTGATGGAGTGGAGGACATGTCTGCTTTGGCCGAGCTGCACGAAGCCGCCATCCTGCACAACCTCCACCAGCGCTACCAGAAGGACAACATCTACGTAAGCATTTAACAAGCTCTGTATGCAAATTATATCAAATCATGTTTATTATCATGTCACATTTACACAGGTGTGCAGGTGAGTGGAAATCTTAGGTGTCTAGTTTAAAGCTGAACCCATGTACTGGGTTGTTCTCACCGCCCTCTGCAGAGCTTTCCGTTCAATAGCAGTGTTGTTTTATTACATCATGGAAGTGTATCTATAAAATACTGTATATACAGTAAGAACCACAGTACCAGCTAAAGATTTTAGGAGACTTCATTTGTCGTAAATGGTACATGCTGTACATTATAGAAGCTTATTTCCAAGTATTTACAGTAAACACATTGCAAGGAGTTTAAAGTTGCCCAGATCATTTAGACACCTTAATAGCCTTTTAATGGTGAGATTAATTGGTGAGAGCCTCGAGTATCCGGGGCGAGTCATATCTCAAGTGTCTGAGGTGCGAGTGCAGATTGAGTCTTGAGTCTCTGGGGTTTGAGTCAGACTCTTGAGGTTCTGAGGTGGTAATCTCTAGGGTGTGTGTCTGAATTAAGTCTCAAGTTTCTGGGATTTGAGTCTGAGTTAAGTCTCAAGTGTGAGCCCAACTTGCGGGTCCAAGGGGTGCAAGTTCAAGTTAATCTTGAGTCTATACAGAGCGTCTGAGTGTCTGGGGTGCTAGTCCAGGTCAAGTCTCGAGTGTCCAGGATGCAAGTCTTAGTTGAGTGTCTAGTCACCTGGGTGTGAGTGTCTGGGGTGCATCCAAGTTAAGTCTTGAGTCTCTGAGGTGTGAGTCTAAGTGGAGTCTCAAGTCTGCAGGTGCAAATCTGAGCCTAATCTCGAGTCTCTGCGGCCACGTTTTATGTTTTTTGTCCAATATGTTAAACTCAAATGAACTATAAAATATTAATAAAATTTATGTGGCTTCTGAAACTGTAATTTGGCTGAGGATGTGCAAACTTCATCATCCGGCTGTATATGCTTTTAATTACTGCTTATTCCTCTATCAGCAGGAGCTCAGCTGCACTTCCTTTTGGACTGTCCTATTTATGGTTATTATGAACTGAAAGCAAATGAATGGCTGGGGTTTACTAATGTGTTTATGTTCTGAGACCTCATTTAAAGTTGGATTGCGCTTTGTTTTTTATTTGTTTATTTAGTTTATTTTATTTATTTACTTATTTATTTATTTTGCTGTTTGTAATGTTGTATTCTTACACATGCTTCCTCATCCCAAAGAAAACTGCCAGCAAACACACAAGACATAAATACTCACCGGACAAAATCACAAAAATGGATGAGTGTAACGAGGAGAGTTATAAGGAGGCAAAGTACAGATTGAAGTCAGATTGTTTTAATATGAAATAATATTTTATTATATATTATTATATTAAAATATAGAACCAAAACTAAATTCATCCACAGAAGTAATAAAATCAAGAAAGAACACGAAAGACAAAGTAACAAGACAAAAAGGAACAAAAAACTACCAAGAACAAGGAGAACTTAAACAAACAAACATACATACAAACATACATACAAACAACAACAACAACACTGACAGGGAGGCAAAACACCACGCAAACACAAAGGGAAAAATTAGGAGTATAAATACTCAAGAACTAACAAGGAACACCTGGCAAGGGGCAGAGCCGCAAACTAGGGACTAGTGTAGGGTGTGACAAAAGGGTGGAGGCAGGAGGAGCTATAAACCAAAGCAAACAGAAGCGGCCCAGTCTAGGGTCAGGCCATAACAAAGTGAGAGTGGGTTCTCTGCCCAGACCTCTGCCAGACCAAACCCCAGACACCATTTAAAACCAGAAAACTGCTGAGACACTGTCTTCAGGGACGGACAAAAACCCAAACCATAAACAAGACAACTAGGAATTACAAATCCAAATCTAACTAAACTACAATACACACATTACTCAAACTCCCTACATCACAATCAGGAGAAAAGGTTTAGCCAAACCAAACGGCAACCGCCACCCACGTCCCACAAAGTGTCACTGATAAAGCCTCCAAAGAGTTCTACAAATGAAGCGAGATGGAGAGGCTGAAGAGTGCTGGGCTGGGCTGAGCTGGGCTGGGCTGGAGTTCTTTCAGGTCACACCTGAGGGGAGAGAACCCTGAACGTCTCCTCAGCAAGCTACTTGATGACCTTTTATTCTGGAAGACGCCCCAAGTGGTCAATCGTGGACCTGCACACAATTGCAACAAAACGCACAAAATGGCCGCTGACAAAGGCAGAAAGGCCGTGTCTGTTCTATATTACAGGCTTATTTTCTGAATATGATGATATTGAGTCACTATCGATACTCATTGTAATTACTTTGTAATTCCAATATCATAGTAATACCATAATACAATAATAATAATAATAATAATAATAATAATAATAATAATAATAATAATAAATCATGATCATGTTTAAATGTTGCTATTCTTTAGTGAGTAATGTATCAGTCTCCGGTATGTGTGTGTAAACTACAGTCTCTTTCTCTTTGTATGTCTCTTGTGTTTTTGGGTTCTGTGTCTCACATTCAGCTGCATGAATGACCAGAGCTTCCTGACTAAGACGGAGTAACCCAAAACATCTCAGTCAGAGGTTAAAGGGAAAAGCTTTCTGATTAAGAGAGCTTCCTGTCTAAAGAAAAACATCCCATATCTGAATATAACCCACACTGTGTATTTCTGTGAAACTGATACTGCGCAGTATATCGCTGGGGAATAACAGAGAAAGGATTTAATAACTGGTGAATATTTGGGTTTTTATGGACATTAAACCTCGCTCCCAAGATCCTTTTTGGGCACTTGAACCCGGCAAGCTGAGGATGCCACTTTTGGGTGGTCAGTTATTTCTGGAATGTATTTGAGCCGACAGAGGAAACTGTCATAGCCATGACGCACTGAGAAACACTTAAAGGAATCTGGCCATTGTTTCTGTGAGAACTGTTAATTCACTGAACACACTGCAGTAGCCTGAATTATGGCTGCCTCACACACCTCTGTCTGCAGTTGTAGTGTTCGGCAGCTTTTTAAATACTATTTTGGATTAACATTTATTTTGTATGTGACATGTAAGAAAAACAGGGTAATATTATGGTACAGAATTCTTAGAAAACGTAAATGAATAAAACCAGATAATAGACATGGATAATGAGCCACTTTCAATCTGCCACTTCTTATTTGCCATTTGCACAACATGTCAAGACATTTATGCATTAAAATGCTTGTGGTGAGGCTCAGGTTATTACTCTACAGTAGGGCAGCATTAACATACATACTAACTAGAAATACTACATAAAATATACAGAATACAAAATATACAAAATATACAGAGAAAATACAAAATGTACAGAGACAGGTTCTTCCTGGATGTTGTTTACAGGCACTCCATAGTTGCTCTAACAATTTGTCCATGGTCTAAAAGTTTATGATACATGCAGTTATTTGTACAGGTGCACCAGTATGAAGATGGTGTCACCATTTTTATGTATATACAGTTGAATGCAAATGATTTTGGTGTAAAGAAGTGAGCACAACCTCTGTAGCAGACTGCCTAAAAATGCTCCTTTTTCTGCAAATGTTAGATGTAAGTTACTGTATATTTGATTAAAGTGAAATTCCATGTTGCTATTCCATGTTTCCATACATGCCTGTATTTCTGCCAAAGATGGTAGGAGCTGCACAGACTAGTCGACTAGTTGACCTGATGAACTTTGCTGCCCAGTGAAGATGCTTTAAAGCTAGACTTTTTCCTTTCCTTTCCAAACTGATCAGACATTTCTACCCCCGCAAAACACCAAACTCTTCTCTGATGCTTCCTAATACATCATCTCCGTGGGTTCCAGCTGCAGTAACGGATATTCTTGGTTTTTCTGTGATAAACTGTTGACAGTAGTCACTGGTTTACTGGTAACAGTGACTGAACTTCATTCAGAAGTCTGTTTCACATTGTTACCCTCATAGGACATAGTTACTGATTATTCTCTATTCAGTAATGCATATATAGTACATTCTTGGCTCTTTTTTTAATATTGCATTTGTGCTTGTTTTGCTTTCCGGTGTCGACCTGAAAAAGATGGGTTCCCTTTCGAGTCTTGGTTCCTCTCTAGGTTTCCTCCTCTTGCTCTGAGGGAGTTTTTCCTTGCTACTGTCACCCTTGGCTTGCTCACTGGGGTGCTTGGACTCGGATTCTCTGTACAGCTGCTTTGTTATAACATCTGTTGTAAAAGGTGCTCTATAAATAAACCTTGACTTGACTTTAAGCTTGATGTCGACTAGTTGCGGATCACGTGAATATAAAACATCATAGCATCATAGACGCCTCAGAGGAGACAACAGGTGAGGAGCTTTTTCTACATTTAACTGGATATTTGTAGTCCAGTTTGAGCTCCATTTTTTTGATTCTGGTCCACTTAGTGTTTGTAAACAGTTCACATGCTCTGCCACCTTGGTTGTCCTCGAGCCAACAGCAGAGCTGACTGTGACTGGTCAGTAATGTTTGTCACTGGCGAAGGTTTGTAAATCTTTAAAAGAGCAAATAAAATATTTTTTTCTGTCTGATAAATCAGACTAGGTTTGCAAAAGACCATCTGTTATATGCATTAATTTACTGTCATCCACATTTGGCGCGTAATGACCATAACGACAGCACATTGTTGCATTACCCACCCCAGGTGGTACTGTTGTAACACAGGTAGCCACTCTGAATGAAGCTTTGGTCTCAGTTGCATGTTGGATCTGTGTTGGAACCAGTTTTAATTTAATTGGAATTAATTTAATTGAGTTGTTTAATTCTCTTATTACCCTACTGATTATAACACTGATCGCTGATTTGATTTACAGCCAGGCCTGATAATCAGATGGAAATGAATGGTGCGTGTGTGTTTGTGTGTGTTTGTGTGTGTGTGTGTGTGTTTGAAACTGAAATTCCCTCTGGGTGTATAGGCATAGCGCAGTGCGATGCTTCTGACAGTGTGGCGGTGTGACAGGGTCTGGCATGTCATAGTTTTCCTCTTCAAACAGGAGCTCATCTCACTGGCTGACAGTGACATGGGGTTTGAACCTCATTGGCCTAAATAAGTGCACACCAATGTGCCGGTTCCAGAGTCTTAGGGAAAGGGCCTCACCATGACCCTGTGGTGCCGTTCTGTACACGTATCCAGCCTTTATAACTCAAAGACGTTTCAGTGCATTGCTCAGAATGTAGTTCTCTAGATGCCTTATTAGGCTTTATATATTTTTTATTATCTCAGGGTTTGCACATTTTGAAAGTCGCTCTATTAAAAAGTGTCCACTAAATGAATAAATGGAAATGTAATGTTACTGTTGTACTGTAAAAATGAGAAGTTGGTAGGAAAGTAGGAAGTAAATGGCAGGATGTCGAGAAAATAGCACTGCCGCTCAGAGACATACAGACTCACATACATACTAGCATACTACTTAGCAGCCACCTGGGATACCATAGCAGCAGCCCAGCAACATCTTAAAAACAGGGATGTAAGAAAGTATTGATACACTTGAGTATCGCAGTATTATGTTTCATGATTCTGTTTTGATTCTCAGACACTGTACCGATTCTTAATTAATAGTTTACTTACAAAGATTGGTGCAGATGGAGGTTCATGTTGCGTTGTGTTTAAACCTCTGATCACAGTGTTGTAATCTATATAACCACCCATTAGAGTCTTCCACTCCAATGCAAACAGTAATGTAAGGGTGCACAGCTAATGTTAGTGCACTATATTTAGGAATGTTTTTTTACGCTAAAGTTTGGTTTTCCTGAAATTAGATTTAAAATGTGCACTGTCTTTCTTACAGTAATGCAATGCACCATAATATATCTAACTGTAACTCCGGTATCATGATACATACAATATTACCAATACACAGCCCTACTTACAACTCACCTAGGATTCCATAGCAATGGACTAGAAACACAGCCATCACCTTAGATGACCACGTAACACCTTAACAACCACCTTGGATTAAATCGTAATGGCTTTATCAAGCCAGCTCAAAATTTGTTCATGAACCTTCCTTTCCTGGTTGTTTTGTCAAAACACTTCAGCAGGAACCGACCACACTACTGGTATAGCTCATTCCATTCCTATATTATTGTGTCTTTTACATTTAGTTGCCAACATGGCACAATATCTAATCACAAGGATAATCATTTCACAACTACCGTTTTCAGATGTGCCACACCTTAAATAGGTGCCAGTTTAGAAGCCAGCTGTAGAGGGCCCCGGAGGCTTGGGCCCCCAGGAAAACAAAGATAGATAGATAGATAGATAGATAGATAGATAGATAGATAGATAGATACTTTATTGTTCCCGAAGAAAATTTAGCGTGATTACAGTGAAATACAATGCGCTAAAATACTAAAGCAAAATAAAAGGAGAATAAAATACAAGGAAATAAATAAATAAATGCTGTGATTGATTTCAATAGCTTGATTGACTTGTTGTTTTTATGTAACTATGGCTTACCGTACCAAGGTCTAAAGGTCATTGTGTATTAAATTTGGTACCCTTTTGAGACCTTGGTTATTATAAAAAAAGGCCATTCTAAAAACACAGTTAACTGTGTATACTGACTCTGTAAAGCAAGTGGTGCTTGGACCCCAATGATTGCAATTTGTTTCACCTTTTAGTAGCCATCCGTAGGAAGGTTTCACTTAGCAGTGCCATTAACTTTAGCATAGATCTTATCCAGCCTTGGCAGCTGTCCTAAAACATATATCTGTATATAACTATACCTGTATATAAATGACCACGATCTGCTGAAGTTAAGGGGTTAAGCTGCTGGGCTTGATGTAGCAGTTCTGTTTGGTTCTGTCTCCATTCAAGATGTTGTGTACATCTCAGTGTGATCCACCTCCATTATTCTGACGTAAGTGTGTATATGAAGCTGTCCTATTTATAAGCTGAATTCACTGGATGTCTTTAGCGTTTGTTACATTTGCACTGTCTTCTGCTCTGCTTAAAGCGCGCTGACACATGCTGACAGTGTTCACTACTGCCAACTCAGGAAAATGTCATCTGTGCTGTACAGTGGATTCTGTCTGTGCTGTGTAGTGATTGCTGTAGCCACTGAATGAACCCTGTATCTTACTACTTTTTGCATAGCATGACCTTAGAAGAGACAGAATCGGACAGTGCTGATGTCGGACACTTGGTCTTTGATTTTTTGGTACGGCTGAGCATGAGATAATGCAACCCTGCATCATGTTTCAATCCAATAAATCACTTTCATAAGAGGACACAAATACATTTGGCCAGCCTCACTTCTCTGAGTCGGCTTGATAATGAAACGTCCTGCAGTGTAATTTATGTGATGATATTCACGCCCCCTCGATCTGAATAGCACAGGAAATTACACAAGGCCGCCGCAGTGAGATCACAGATAGAGGCTTGTGTTATACCTGAACCTCTGATGTTTGATGTTGGATATTTTTATGAATTAACCGTAATGATTTGCATTTGTTCTTAGAAAGGTTCCAAAATGATCAACGGCTCAGGCATAGGGTTAGAGGGAAAACAGACTTGTAACTGGTTTAGGACTGCTATATAATGTGAAACCATTATACATTAAATGTTAAATTTCATATATTTCTATATTGTGTATGTATGTATATGTAGTGCATATACTGTAATTACATTCTATTCTTACTGTTTTACTATCTTATTTTATGTTTATTTACCATCTTGTTCTTACTTTTACCTTAATATTATTTTAAATAATCTATTTTACTTTATTTTAGACATTCTGCCTTTGTATTTCCTTATTGTTACCTGTGAGCGTGCAGTTGTCAAAGTATTTCACTGCTAGTTGTACCGTGTATGTGACAAATAGACTTTGATTTGATTTAGAGGTTCTTGATACTTTGATAGGGTTCTCCATAGTTCTACATCTCATTTACATGAATGTTTTTTAGATAGCCATCCACTGGCAGGTACTTTAGTCAAGCTTCCGGGTTTCCCCGATCTCCCGAACTCCCAGAACCCTCTCCCAGAACCCTCCACCTGATGACATCATAGTCACATGTCTGCCAGCGCCCAGTCACATTCCGTTTTCCCGTTCTGCAGTACTGATTACATGCACCTGTTCCTCATTTAGTCTGTTTGCTTATAAGCCCCTGGTTCAGTCACCCTCTGTGTGAAGTTTTGCCATACCTGTGTCTCACTGAGTGGCCTATCTTTGTGATTCCTGTTTGCTATTTCTGGCTTTGTTTTGTTTGCTGGTTGGTTGTCTCTTTGGTTTTCGACTCTTGCTTGTACTTCTGGTTCATAACTCTTGTCTTCTCCCTTTGTTATGTTTGTCTGGACTCTGTTGTTGAGCTTTACTGCTAACCTGCTAATAAAACCTTGCTCTGATTTTAGGTCAGCGTGTGTCACATCAAGTTTGTTAGTCATTACACGTTCTTTTATGGTATATTGAGTGCTCTCACATCCAAACAATATTTGAACAATTTATATATATATATATATAAATTGCTGTTGCACAAAAAACTTGTTTCCATTTCTGTCTATTTTTGTTTTTTGTCTCATTAAAAAAATCAGTTACCATTTGCTTAGTGTTCAGATTTCATGTTGAATAGACCAACACAGTGATCCAAAATTACATTACAAGTTAAGAACCGTTTCTCCTTCTCCTGAAGCACTTTTGAGACTGGAGGTTTTACTCTGAAAGTGGAATGTATATTGGCATATATATATATTTGTATATATGGTGGTATATCTTTTGGCATCAGGTTGACTTCAAAACATAAACAGGCGAATAACATGAACTCTTACGTCACAAAGTCTCAAACACAAGCAATTTATTTATGTGTTCTGCATTACAGGAGCAGCTCATATTATCAAACTGTGGAAACTGATAACTGCTCTAAGTACCCTGGAGATTAGTAAAACATAGTTTGGTGTTTCTAATATTTCAACTTGATTGTGGAACCTGCCAGAGATTAAAACAGGCTGGACAGGAACATTAAAGGCTGACACGTTTATTAGCAGGCAGCAGAAGTAGCATGGAAGTGGGACATAATAAGTATCGTGCCATAGTGAATGAACCAAACCATCCCCTTTGGGGCGACGTTTTAGGATTCCCGTAAATAAGAAAAATCCTGATAAGAAGTCCCATAAGCATCCTGAATGATTCTAAAGTAGTCTTAGCTTTTAAGGATTGAGTGTTTGTACTTATTGTCTTATGATAGAAAGAACAACAGCAAATTCCCAACACTGTTGCACAATAAAGTTGTTTTCTGTCGTTTTCTGTTCTGTCTGTGCTTTATCAGAGGAATTTCCGCCAGTGCTGCTACATCCTTGGAACTGGAATATTGGAACTGGAATATTGGAACTGGAATGATTTTATCAGCTGAAAGCTGATCATAGTTATCAGCTTATCACTCAGGCCCTATTTGTACGATTCCCTCTCTTTCCCACATTCTGTCTCTCTTTCTCTTCCTCTCTCTCTTTCTCTCTCTCTCTCTCCCTATCCAGAGGAGAGAGTTGCTGGAGGTTTCTAGGTGTGGGGAGGCTCAACTGCCTCAGGTGCCAAAAACAATGACTCTGCTGTGTGTCTCCCTCTTGTGGTTGAAAGAGATAGGCAGATGGCAGATTCAGAAGTGGGATGGGGTGGTGGACTGTATTTATAGAGATACGTCTGATTGTTGTGCTCATTTGATTTTGTGGTAGCTCAGAGGTTGTTACCTGCATAGTCAGATGAAGTTCAGTGATGTTCATGCTGTTGTAAACGTACAGTGCAACTTTAAATAAGAAGATTATGTTGTGATTTATTTGACTATGATGTTGACTATGATTATTTGTGAAGATGTCCCTCTTTGCTCAATGCTTCTGTTTTCTTTGGTGTTCAGTGACCACGCAGCCTTCCAGGAAAGCCCTTCTCTAATCTCATCTCTGCTTTACTACAGCAAGAAAATCATATTACTGCCCGTGGCTGCATGACCTATAATCACACTCACTCACTCACTCACTCACTCACTCACTCACAGACACACATATCGAGCTTACGGGGAAAGAGATATGTCACTGATAATTCCCAGGGGGTTACATGAACCTGATGTTTAAATAAATAAAAAAATAAATAAATAAAAAAATAAATAACAGATGGTGTGTTTTAGATTTCATCTCATAGCCCCTCAAGGCTTGGGCACACTAGCATTGCTACTGAAATGTCATGTATGAAAATACATTCATTTCCAATAGTGCTGCCGCTTGGGCTGTATTCATTTCTGAATAAGGCTGTTCAGTTTCAGATACTTCTGAGTTGACTGTGATTCCTGAGCAGCTAGAACAGAGAAAAATAATTATATATTCATTATAATTATAATTCTAAAAATACTGTCAAACCTTGTGAATAAATAGTGTATTGGTGTAACTCAGTAAGTAATGTGTTAGTGTACTGTAAGTAGTGTGTTGGTGTACAGTAACTCAGTAAGTGTAATG
>CM067476.1:6557033-6654463 GCA_034552555.1 Semaprochilodus insignis | reverse complement strand
AGGAACACCTGGGAAGGGGCGGAGCTACAAACTAGGGACAGGTGAGGGGCCTGACAAGGGCGCGGAGACAGGAGGAGCAATAACCAAAAACAAACAGAAGCACACGGAACAGGACAACAAAAGGGCACATGGAAATGACAAGAGAAAGACAGAAACAGAAAGCCAGAGAAAAAGGAGATAAACAGGGGCAAGACTAGACAGGACGTGACAGTAAATGGCCGCTGCTGTGTTTGAAAGATGCATATGAATTAAAAAAATAACAAAAATGGTGATACATGTTTTTCATTGGACAGCGGCTATATATATATTGTTAGGATAAGGGTTTCCTCCTTGCACATGGAGGATCTCTTTGGATCACGCCATGGTGATTCCACCCTCTTTAACAGAGAAGAGCAAACCAAGCTAAATGAGGTGTAAATAAGACGGGCCCCTCCAGAATTCTCTCTAATGATGTTCTAGTTATTTGATGTGGTGCACTATATACTAATTTTATGTAGTAATAAATGGGGGATCCAGAGAACTGCATTTCTATTAATTAAACTTTATTTTAAAAGATGTTTCCTTAGTTTTATTTGTTCAGTTACATTAACTCCATCTCTCAGTATTGTTTTTTTAAACATATTTTTATTACATTTTTGACACACACACAAACACAAAGGAAAAAAAAACATACATGTACAAACATATACACATGATAACAGTAACAAAATAAGCAACCGACAGCATCGACAGCACAAAAAAACAGTGCAACACTACAGCTTTAAGAGTGGCTGTGCTCCTTGACACTCAAGAAACTCTAATAAGGGTTCCGATACATTTTCAGATTCTCCTGCTCTTCCTCTGGTTATGTAAGTCAGTTTCTCCAATACAACACAAAATGCCATCTCCTTCACCCATGCACATATCGAGGGTATATCCACCTTTCTCCAAGACAAAGCTATCATCTTCCGGGCCTGCAGGAGTCCGAAATCAATTCAAGTCACCCGTTTTGAATCAACACTGAAGTTTCTGGATATATACCTGGAATACACAGTTTTGCTTGGTGAAGCCCCTTCACTCCAACAATCTCAGATATTGTCTTAATAACTGTTTTCTAATTTGGGACAGTCCCATACACAACAAAATAGACTACCCTTTCCATCTAAGCATTTAATACGAGTGTCTGGAATGTCAGGTGAACAACAATGCCACTTAACAGGGGTGATATAAGCTCTCATTAACCATTTATATTGCAATAGTTTCATTCCTGTATTAATAGATTGCTGTTGGGCTTTTACACAAGCTGTTTCCCAATCCTTTCCTTGTATGTCCTCTTGAAGATGAACTCTCCATGCCTCTGTCTCTCAGTATTGTTAAAATGAAGATCAAATGCCTGTGTATGTCTGTATGTTGAAAAAGACAAAATATTTTTATGGGGTGTTTTAAGTTTTTTCTTATGACTGTATACTTGATTACAGAGCCAAAACAATAAATATTCTATTCCTGTCCAATTACTTACATACCGTAGACTGAACATATATTCACCCTCATATGTCACATTATGCGTTTGGATTCTTTCTGTCCAGAAACGTATTGCCTAGAAGACCCACCTGAGTCGTTTCATTACCTGAGCCAGGCGGGTTGTGTGAAGGACAAGAGTCTGAACGAAAAGAAGCTCTACGACAGTGTCATGGTAAGACAGCTAACTCTTCTCCAGCAAGACGTTTAGTGATTTTTGACTCTGCGAGTTTGCTCCTCGACTTCCATGCCTCTGTATGGCAGTAGCTCAGTTGCAGTAGCACTGAAGGATCGAGCTGTACCCCAAGCAGAACTGACATCCATCATTCTGTCTCTGGCTGTCTGCAGGAGGCGCTGAAGGTGCTGGAGTTTACAGAGGAGGAGATCAGAGACATGTTCAAGCTGCTGTCTGGAGTTCTGCAGCTGGGCAACATTGAGTTCATGACAGCAGGGGGCGCTCAAATCACCACCAAGCAAGGTGGGCACAGTACATACAAGCATGGCTTCATGTATAGGTGTCAGCCTATACGATCTACCTGTAAAACATATGGCTGTGTCACAGTTTTAGTGGCGTACGGCCTTATAACACTGGGATATGGGAAATCTAGTCCACAGAGGGTTCCCCATAAATGCTGGTCAATAATTCTGTGATGCTCTGATTTGTTTTTGTTTAATGTAGTGAATATTGACAAGTAACCGGCTTCTAGGCAATTTTAGGGTAAATTCCTATAGAGGCATTTATGAATTTATGCAGTTTGATGGCTGGGAATAATAAGTTTATCTATTATAAGATAATTAATAAGGTTTACTGTCTCTAGAGGTTGACATCTATACTTACGACATCTGAAATGTTGCATGTGCACATGAACAGCGTGTGCGTCTGTGTATAAGTGTGTAATTTATTTTTTCTCTCTGTCCTCCTTTAGTGGTCACTAATGTCAGTGAGCTATTGGGGCTGGACTGTTTCCAGTTATCTGAAGTTCTTACCCAGCGCTCCATGATCCTCAGAGGAGAGGAGATCTGCTCCCCACTTACTATAGAGCAGGTGAACACACACACAAACAAGAAGCAATTATGGGACAATTGTGCTTTCTAGAACAACCAACACATGTAAATACACATGCCATAATTAAGGAAAGTCAGATCGCCAACCCTGCTGTTCATGTCCACAGCGTAGGTTAACAGCTCCCTTTGCCTTCCTGTGATGTTGTCATATAGAAACTCACATCACACTTCGCAGTTAAAATGCTTTCAGGTCATAAGTGTTGGCTAAGAGTCGGCAGGTACGTATTAACACTTTGCTCACTGCTGGGTTTGAACACGCACAGTAGATCTGCGCTAATTTGAAAACCAGCCGCCCGACTTGCAATTGCCAGTATTCCGGTTCATCCAGTCGAGATTCTGCTTTGGGTATGAACACAAATAAGTGCAGATTATGTGAGGTAGAAACAATGCAGACTAGGTTAATGTTCTCCACTTTAGCTTGGTGGCTAAGCCAGGGAAAACGCAGCAGATCAGTCTGAAATACTAGATATAAAATACAGCATATGAAATAGCTGGGTTTGTTTTTGAGGCAGCAGACGTAAAGAAATGATCTTAGCCTAACATGGCCATCAGACCGAAAAGGCCTGTCTGAGGAGCCACCTGTGGTCGTCCCTCCTTATGTGCACAATAAGCCACGGACTAGCCGGTACCGAAGCTTGAATGACTTCAATGTTTTCCAGATTCTGAGAGTGCCTGATAGTAATTGTGTAAGTGGGACATATGAAACAAATGACTTAGGTTTTCGACAAAGCTAAAATTAACTTCTTATTCAATTTCCTACTCCACTTTCAATGGTCCTGAAGTTACATTAAGAGCCTGTTACAGGTCCCAGAATGTAATCTGCTCTGTTTAAGGTGGACATGAGAAAGACCAAATAAAAACTTTAGCTTAGTAGAAATTCGGATGTGACTGAACATTTCACTCCATTTTTGCCAGAAAGCAATAGTGACAGTTTTTATGTACATATTTTTCAGTTTTGGTTTTAGTACTGGGCATAAGAAAGCATAAAAAGCCTTCAGGATTACTTCCTATAAGCCACTGTTAATAAAAAGCATGACTTTACTAAAGCACCATTTAAACATACATATATACCAGATATATATATACGAAAACATCAGCAATTCGAGCTTTACCATCGTATACATTCTTGGTTATACTGTTCAATACTACATCGGGTACATTGTATGCACATGCGGTTTCGGAGATTACATTGTACTGAGCAATCCTATACATCATACTCAACAGTTTGTCTTATTGGCTTAGCTCAGGAAGGCCAAAAATTGGATTTGATTGAACTAAAGGTAGCAACACTTGAAGCTCAAAGTGAAGCACACCACCTTTTTGATGCAAAGCAGTTTTGCTACTAACTTACCTTCTTTAAACGCTGTTAGCCTGTTTCCCTAATTTTTCTAAATGGCCACTTTGTTCTGCTGATTTTAAGGCAATAGATTCTAGGGATTCAGTTGCCATGGCGCTGTACTCTCAGTGCTTCTCCTGGATCATCATGCGGATCAATCAGAAGATCAACGGCAAAGACAACTTCAAGTCCATCGGCATCCTTGACATCTTCGGTTTTGAGAACTTTGAGGTATAAGCCAACTAACCATAACTCAAACTCAAACACTTATACTTCTACAAATGGTCCAGATCACATGCACTTTAGTGTATACTTAATTTACAGATCTCTACTAGCAGTGAGGCACTAGTGGAGTCTACACCTAGTGTAGTCTCTGATTGACACCAGTGATGCTGTAGCGTCAAAGACATCTCACTCTTCTGTCCATGTGTTGCACAGGTGAACCGTTTCGAACAGTTCAACATCAACTACGCTAATGAGAAGCTGCAAGAGTACTTCAACAAGCACATCTTCTCTCTGGAGCAACTCGAGTACAACAGGTAATGTCTGGCTGTACATAAACACTTCTGATATGAAGATATGATATGATATGAAGAAGAGTCTTTGTGTGTACATAACTTCTCGTTCTCGTTGTGGTGCGTAGGGAGGGTATTCGGTGGGAGGCCATTGACTGGATGGACAATGCAGAATGTCTGGACCTCATTGAAAAAGTAAACACTCCTTAAACTGAACAAATCTCTTATTTATACATGCTGACTTGTTTGAGAGCAACTTAAAAGAGCCCATATCATGGAATTCATTATGGTGACGTCACACCCGTGAACATATCTGCATATGACCTTGCATTAAAATCCCTGTAATGTAGAAGTTTAACATTTTCTGAATTTTTGTTTTAACTTTGCTTTTCTCCATGTTGCTGTAGTCAGACGTTATTAATGAATATTAATGAATAGCTTAACAGAAATATGCAAATTAGTTTTTTTCAAGAATCGCATTTAAAAACATTCTTATGAACTTCTTAGTGTTTGCTGTAAGATCTTTTCTCAGTAACACTTTCTAGGAAGCCTGTTTTCATAGATATTAATTCTCATAACTCTTTGTAATAATGATTTGTGAGCTTGCTTACAAACTCTAATAATGCCTCATAAGGCTGTAATAATTAATTAAAATTAATTATTTGATGACTTATAAACATCCACACGTGTCACACTATCCATTTTTAATCAGTACATAATTATACACACCTATAATACTTGTTAACAGTCCCAGAAACATTATGAACATATTAAATGCCATCACTGAGTGCTTGAAGTAAAGTGATAGATATTTAAAATTATTCACATTAGAATGTTGAAATGGGAATGTATGGTTTTCAGTGTGCGTCCTATAAAATATTCTCTTATAGCAGCATCAGCTGGGAGAGCTTCCTGTCTGGCAAAGTTAATAAGGTGCTTCTTATGTATTCTGGTCATTGCTGGACAAACAAATTGTTCTGATGGTGCAAAAATGTGTATTATATAATATAGCGTTTAATATATAATGAGTAGTGGCGCTTGTGTTACTATATGTTCATAAGTCAAATAATTCAATAATTAATAGTTCAATTGAGTCGGATGAAGCTTCAGTAGAATGCTTAAAAGAATTGTTACAAAGTTACAAAGAGTGAGAGTAACCGCACACTCACAATACAGGCTTCATAGAAAATGGTACAGATTTTTCTTAGGAAAACTTTCATGAATCCGAGCCCTAATTCTTCTATTAGCAGTTTGATTTACGGCTGTGATGATATGTATTTCAGAAACTGGGCATGCTGGCATTAATTAACGAGGAGAGCCGATTCCCTAAAGGCACTGACTTCACTCTGCTGGAGAAACTACACAGTCGACACTCTGTGAGTTAAACACACACACACACACACACACACACACACACTAACACACACGGTGCAGATGGCTTCAAAACTAACATTCTCCGCATGCTATTACACACACAGATGTGCAAATATACGCTCACATTATTATTGATGTCTCCACAGACTAACCCTTACTATGTGAAGCCCAGACTGGCAGACCATCAGTTTGGCATCAAGCACTACGCTGGAGAGGTTTGTCTTACTCCGAGAGTGTGTATGTGTGTGTACTTGTGCATGATGTATGTTCTCAGTGCTTCATTCTTCTCATTCCTTTAGTTCACTCTCTTCTTTTCCTCTGTCTGTACCCCTTTATCTGTTCTCTCCCCTCTTCTCTGCAGGTTTTGTATGATGTACGAGGAATCTTGGAGAAGAACAGAGACACGTTTAGAGACGATATCCTGAATATGTTGAAGGACAGCAGGTTAGAAACACACACACCGTGCTGTGTCCTGCACACCCACAAACTGGATACGTACTGCTGTATGCTAAAGTTAAAGCATTGCTGGTCCAATTACAGGTTTAGTGGATTTTCAAAGTGGAAAGAAGTGAACACATCCTCTACTGAGAACACACTAATCCACCATTACTGTTCATTTACTGAGTTGGGGAAATATAGAGCATATTTTATATTCTATGTCAAATATGTTAGACTCAGGACTAACTATTTGCAGGAAAGTTACAGTTTGTTCTCTGTACATGGTACCTGTACAGGAGTCTGTTGGCTGATGCTTCAGAATTGGTTTTTAGAGTTCTCTTCCAAGTGTATTGTGTAGTCCAGTTGAGTTGCATTAGTGACTGTTCAGAAAAATGCAGTACTGCTTCTCGTGCTAGACTTCATCCTCCTAGTTTGGAAGGCTTGTGTAATAAGTGGAGATCTAACTAGTGAGTGGATTTGGCCACAGCTAAATTGAGAGGAGAAATCTGGTAATTAATTCATTTAAAATATTACTTAATTTACCATTAAAAAATAATTTAATGGCACGATCAAAGAATTTCAAGTCACAGTGAATTCATGGTTTGTAAGGTTGTTTTTCATACGTGCATAGAAAATAATATGATTGTTTGACGATAGTTGGGGCCTCCACATGGCATATCACTTAGGGCTCCAAATGTTCACAAAGTGTTTAAGAGGTGATGTTAGGCACACTGTAAAGCTTGGTTGTTTAATACAGGCTGTTTAAGTCAGTTGATACGGGCGGTCTTGTGTTTGTATGGTACAATTTGAAAACCCCTGGTCACATTACATGTTTAGTTAACTTTCTAATTGATAATAAGTTAATACATCTTCTACAGAGAGCATGTTTGGTGAAGTGCATAAAATATAAGAAGTGTCATAACTTTAGCACAGGCCTCCCATTAGTGTTATTATATTTCAATGTGTTAAATCCAAGCAAATAAACAGTAATCATGTATTAAAATGACACTCTTTGTACAGGATGTGTAAACTCATTTTCACCTAGATAATCAACAAAGCAAGATACCAGGGGCACCAGCACTCATTTTACACGTCGACTTACGACATAGATGACGCAATCAGATATTAGAACCAGATTTACTTTTTAAAACGTGTGTATGTTATATTCCAGTCCTTTCATTTTTTATTGATTGTGTACTTCTGTTTGTGCACCCAGGCTGGACTTCATCTATGACTTGTTTGAGCAAGTGGGCAGCAGGAACAATGAGGAGACTCTGAAGATGGGCACTGCCAGAAAAAAGCCCACTGTCAGCTCCCAGTTCAGAGTGAGTTAGGCTTCACTGTCTTTTTCTCCAACTAAATGAAACCCCACAAAATAAACCGGTATCGGTTAAACTAACTAAACCCATCAGTCTGTGTCAACAATGTTTACTTTGCTCTTAGTTCTCCTTACCCTGTCTTTTTTATATATGTGATTGGTCATCTCTCCTGTTACCCAGGATTCCCTCCATTCCCTAATGGCCACTTTGAGTGTGTCCAACCCTTTCTTTGTGCGCTGCATCAAACCCAACATGGACAAGGTGAGATCTTTCATTTGATTTGGTTTGCTGTCAATTTAGCAAGGGCTTCACTCAACGGGGAAAATGTTTTTTTTCTACTTCATATGATTTTCATGTAAATTGTGTTTTGTGTAATTTTTTTGCTCATCATTTGATGTCTGTAGACTCCCAACAGCTTTGTCCCAGAAGTGGTTCTGAACCAGTTGCGCTACTCAGGCATGCTAGAGACGGTGAAGATCCGCAGAGCAGGCTTCCCTGTCAGACGCACTTTCAAAGACTTCTTCAGCAGGTGAGGGTGCAAGCTCAATCCAGACTCCAGTGTCATACTGGACAAATTTTTGGTGAATGAATTTCAGCCCACATCCAGTTTTTGTAGATTTATGCTGATAAAGGGGATAAACAGTGCCTGTGGTCAATAGTGCATAACTGAACACTTTAGTTTATGATGTTTTGGGTTTGTGTAACAGCACACTGGGTTTGAAACAAAACTGTCAATGTAATTCAATGTGTGTAACTGTATAAATGTCACATTCATTCATTTATTTAATTTCCAATTTCCAAATAATTCAATTCCAAATTTAGGTGAGGCCATTCATTCTCTGCATAGAGAGTTTTAGTGCTATTTTGTGCCATTTGTGCTGCACACAGAGTAATATGTCTTCCACATTTAACCCATCCGTGAAGTGAAACACCCACATACACACACACACTAGTGAACACACACACTCTGTGGCAGTGAGCACACTTGACCAGAGCAGTGGGCAGCCCTATCCACACCGCACAGGCAGCAGTTGGGGCTTAGGTGCCTTACTCAAGGGTACCTCAGTCGTTACTGTTGGTTCAGGGAATCAAACTGGCGTCACTCCGGTCACAAGAAGAATATGAACAATATTTTTCCTCTTAAGTTCAGTCTTCAGACAGTTTAGAATAGAATCCTTTTATTGTCCTTGTACTGGCATACAACGAAATATAGTAGTATATAGTAGTATATCGTAGAAATATACTAGTAAACATAAAACTACAGAAAAAAGAAAAAAGCAGCCAAAGAAGGGAGAGCATCAAGCTGCTGTGTCCACATGCGTCGTCGCCACGTTGGAATCCAAAAGAGTGAAGGTGAAGCAGAAAGCCCATGTGCCGGTCAGGTTTCATGGTTGGTTGCATTTTCTAATTTTCTAGAAATCCTGATTAGTTTGACCTTCCTCCACATCTCAGCAGTCCTGTTTCCTTTTTTCAGTAAGGGCTTCTTGAAACCTACACATCCTAGTGTGTAGAGAGTGGAAGGATAGATAGAAACTTTTTTCAGATCTAAAGTAAGAGAGAAGATTAATTTTCTCCTCCCTCTGAAAGACGAAAGCTTTGAGTGCTGTTTATATGATGGTGACAGTTTTGGTGGTCTACCAGTTCGTACAGGTAGTTGTTAGGGGTCCTATTTTCTCTGTATCTGTAATAAAATCATTATTATTCTTTGAGTTTCTCCTTCCTTGTGGAAGTGGATCATCATCCACCGTAATGGATTACATATGAATTTTCTTCTTTCCTAAAAATGAAAAATTTGTAGTTCATGACCATTTTGATTAGAAATGAAATATAGGGTGGTCTCTGACTTTTGCTGTATGCTTTAATTTAAACCTGTTCAGTCATATCGTGTAGAAAGTACAGCACTCCCATTTTAAGGGACCACAAGTAGCTGCACAGTTGTTTCTTGGGCAGGTGTGTGTCACTGTGTCTTCAGTTTAGGCACAAGCAGAGCACTAGTACGTCTAGACTTGTTTCAAGACCTGCACATGTGGATCTAAGGGGTGTTAGTGTTGTCAGATGTGCAGATGTTCTGAGCAAACTGCAGTGAACCAAGGCATTACTTAATGGCAATGGTCACTGAAAGGTTTGTTTTATTGCTTTTGTTTGTTTGTTTGTTTGTTTTGCTGGAAGCGACGTAGACACTTTATTGAATTAGAGTAAATGTTGACACTTTATTGATTTAGTGGTGTTGCGTGGTGCTACTGAACAGTAGAACAGAATGAATTAAGTAAATCAGATGGTACACCAAGTTTCTAACTGGGTTCGAGGAAAAGGAGGGTTTAAGCAGCGAGACAACAAACAATGAGCTGAACTGAATAGTGGTGTATTCAAGGGTTACCAATTTTCAGTATACATAGTAGGCGTTTGAAGAGAATAAGCAAAAAAAGGAAAAAATGAAAAAGCTCAAATCCACAGCTGTAGTGAAAAGCAAATAAAATAAAAAGTTTTTCTTTTTTTTCCTGTGTGGACGTTAAGTTTCGTTTGTCAGATCGTGTATGCAAGTGTGTACAGGGCAGTGTGCGGCTGTCCAGCTGAAAAAGCACCTTGGTGTAGGTTTAGCTCCAGAAGTGGGGCGCACTCGTTTCTGTGCTATTTTTTCCTCTTGATAGTTTGTAATATTTCAGACAGATGTCTTTGCCTGATGTTACCCTTCTGCCAGTAATAAGGTGAAGTGGCTGGAGTGTTAGGGCAGTGATAGTGTATTTTTACCTCATGCGTGTCTGTGTGCAGGTATAAGATCATCCTGAAGGACAGGGGTGCCGGGGCTGAGGGAGATGAGAAGAAGAAATGCACGGACCTGCTCATCAAGTACGAACAGGCAAAGAAAGAGTGGCAGCTCGGGAAGACCAAGGTGTGCTAGATACCCCTTTCTTCTCCAACATTCCTCTTTCACTTCACTCCTTCACTTCACTTCTGTCCTTATATCACTCACATTGTCCGTGTAACGGTAACTCAGTATAGCTGAAAGGTTTGCTTTTTGAAAGGTCACGTAAACATTAAAACAATTTTTTTTTATAAGGTATTTTTTCAAAAGGTATATGAATTTAGTTTCTTTCAGGGTTTTATTTAATAATGACTCAATGCGGTTGTTTGTGTGTGTGTTGTGAGTAGGGTTGGGTAGTAATGGAATACATGTTCTCAGCTGTAGCACTTTACTGGAATCCTCCTATACATAATTCTGAATTAACAATGCTATGAACATGTTTTGGATATTGCATGCAAATTAAAGTGTTACCTAATCAAGATGCAAAACAGGCAGCTGCGTTCTTTAACAGACACTGTAGTCAAATTACAGATAGGTAATAAAAGTAGGGCGATTACTGATAGGATTACTTAAAAAACCCTGTTTTCACTCACAGTGAATTTCTTGTTTTTGGTGCTGTCTACAAGCTAAATTTGTCTGCTTTTTCCTTTTCTGCTTTTGTTTTAACCTCCATAGACCATGTATAAAAAGAGAAATTTAGCTCAACTTGAATCAGTTAACCTCTTCCTTCCAGAGTGCTAGGAGGAAACAGAACTCATATTAGGACAAGAAACTCAGTAAACTATACAAGATAGGTTTCTCTTTCCCCATGTGGTGCATTTCACAGCTTCTTTCTCTGCTGTTAATTATGAGTGATTCAGGTCTATATTCTATATTCTTGTTGGAATTGGGCAATAAAAATCAAGTTTGAAGAACAAAAAGCTCACAGTAGAACAGTAAATGAACCAGGTCAAGAACAGTTGCACCTAGCTATATCTCAGCGCTCTGTAACCCTCCTCCGGAAGAACTGCTTTCCAGGAGAGTTTAGTTCCAACCTGGCTGGAGCAGATGCATTAGAGTTATCTAACTCATACAGATACATCTGATATTCCGGGACCGGTGTGGTAAACTGTGGTTGGAACAAAGCTCTGCAGTTCTGCAGGAAGGGGGTATATCTGACTGCGTATATCTGTTATTTCATATCAGGAAATATTGATTAAAACAAATGGCACATATAAACAGCTTCCTCGACTTGGACATTCGTGCCAATGAGCGCTGTTAGACAGGACAAGGACAGGACAAAATAGGTGAATGTAAAGCTGAGGTATCACAATGTCTGATATTTTAATTCCCAAGTACTGTCATTTAATACTTGATTAACAACCTATTTGATGACGTGGATTTCAAATGGATGCACATCAACAGCACACATAAAGCACATTTACTTATATTGTTTGTTTCTGCAGTGCAGTTAAAAGTTAAAGTCCTTGTTGAAATGATTTTACTCTTCTCTTTATTGAATACAGTAATTGTAATCCTTAATTGGATGACATGCTTTAAAGTAACCCTCCCAGTCCTGGTGGTGTTGGCTTTCCTCATGCACTCTGCTCTCTGACGCGCAGGTCTTTATGAAGGAGTGTCTGGAGCAGAAACTAGAGAAGGAGAGAGATGAGGTGCGCCGGAAAGCCGGCCTCATCATACGCGCACATCTGCTTAGTTTCACAGCAAGGTAACGTGTGCATGCTTGTTTTCTCGTCGGCTCTGATGTAATGGAAGCTGAGACTGTTTTATTTAGTTGGGTGTAATTCCTGATGATGTAGAAAGAGCTGGAGCACACTTCCAATAAAAAAGAGAGCATAAAGAAAGGTTCTAACCCCTGGATCCTGGTTGCAGGAAGCACTTTAAGAAAGCCCTGGCCAGCATCACGACCATCCAGAAGAACTACCGTGCCCACTTCTACCGGCGTAGGTTTCAACGGAAACGCTCAGCAGCACTGGTGCTACAGAAACACAGACGAGGGCAGGTGGCGCGGGGCGTCTGCCGAAAACTACGAGAGGAGAAGAAGAAGAGGGAGGAGGAGGAGAGGAGGAAGAAAGAGGAGGAGGAGGAGAAGAGAGAGGCAGAGGGGGCACAGGCAAAGGAAGGAGAAGCATCCAAAAAAGGGGATGCAGCAGAAGGAGACACAGAAGTAAGCACTGGGGAATTTCATAAAACACCATAAAACTTTGATCTGCCTGTATGAGGGGCCACACTTTCGTTCCTTATCATGGGAAAGCCTTTACCTTTCACCGTAAAGGTGCGTGATGAAACATAAAGAACAGAGTCAGAACAGAGGCCACTTATACTGCCATGCAAAAATGAATTGTGAGTGATTATGGTGTACAACATTATAAACTATATAAGCTGCTTTTTGGCAAAAAAGGGCAAGAAAAACAAATACAGCCCATTTAAGATCAGTAAATAAGTAGATGGTGGTTTAAAGCAGAGATTACTTCAGTCAGTCATATATAAAAGTCTAACACGCTCGAAATGTTCGGTTGATGTTCAGTCGGCACAGTCTGCAGGGAATAAGCTTTCTTAATATTAACTGTCCACAGTTTTCAGTAATGTACTAACTTTAACATATTGGGAAAAATAAACTTAATATGTTTAAAAATGGTGCCAAAACTTGTATATTAATTTTTGCACAGGCCAATTTCATGTTCAATTTATTTCCAATATGTTAAATTCTGATAATAAACACTAATTGTACTTATTGTCTTACTTACTTGAACTTATTGTGATGCATCATGTCATGTGCCCAAACATTTGCGTGCGACTATGGTAGGCCTGTCAGACGGTGCTGACACCAATTCTAAATGATTGCAATAGAACAAATCATGACCTGTTTTCTCCCTCCCTCCCTCTCTCTCCCTTCCTCTCTCCCTCCCTCCTTCCCTCTCTTTCCCTCTCTCTCTCCCCCTCCCTCTCTCTCTCCCTATCTCTCTCTTTCCCTCTCACTCTGTCCCTCTCTCTTCCTCTCTATCACACTCTTACTCCCTTCCCCTCTCTCTTTTTCCCTGTCTCTCTCTCTCCATATGTCTCTTCTTCTTTCTCTCTTTCCCTCTCTACCTTTCCCTCTCTCTCTTCCTCTCTCTCTCTCCCTTTCTCCTCTTCCCTCTCCCTCTCTTTTCCCCTCTCCCTCTCTCCCTCTCTCTTCTCATTCTCTCTCACAATCTCTCTCTTTCCTTCTCTCTCTCTTCGTTTTTCTCTCTCTTCTCTCTTTCTTTCTCTCTCCCACCTCTCTCCTTCTTTCTCTCTTACTCTCCATCTCCCCTCCCCCCTCTCTCCATCTTTCTCTCTCTTTCTCCCTGTCCCTCTCACTTACGCCCCAGCACTCAGATGAGGAGAGTCGTCAGATGGAGGAGATTCTGCGCTTGGAGAGGGAGATTGAACGGCTGCAGAAGCAGAGGGAGGATGGCGTGTCCATGCTGTGTGAGAGTTCCCGGCAGGAACTTCGCTTACGCCGGGATGCTGAGACACTGCGGATGAAGAAGGAGGCTTCACGTGCTGCCACTCAGTCACTCGACCTGCAAGACTTTGACCCTAAGCGTGCCTCCCCTGCACCTCCCCCTGCACTGCCTGAGGAGGAGGAGGTGGATGAAGGCTTCCATGCTGAAGAGGAGTGCATCCCTCTGCCCGATTTTCCACCCCCGGCCGAGGGGCCTCCAGATCAGGAGATATTAGCCACCTTGCCCCCCCCTCCCGCAGCCTTCGCAGAGGGCACAGTAGGATCTGGAACACCTGCTGCAGCACCAGAAGTCCCTGGAGCTCCCAATGCTCCACCTCCTCCACCGCCACCACCTCCTCCTCCTCCACCTCCTCCACCTCCACTCCCGGGAGAGGCTCCGGAAGTAAAGAAGGACGTTTCCGAGTCTGCTGGGCCTAAACAGGAGGAGGAGAAAATGGAAGAGGAGAAGAAGAAGGCGGAGGAGGGAGAGGACCAGACCAGCAAGTTGACCATGTCCGAGTCCATGATGGATGCAGAGGAGCCTATCTACAGCATGCCGCTGGATACAGAGTCCGACTACGACCAGGACGAGCTGGAGGACGGCCAGAGCAGTACCGCAGCCACTGACCCTGAACATGCCCGCAAGTCCACGTGCACCAACGCCAGCCAAGAGTCCTACAACCGCAGCTCTGATTCGGTCAGACATACACTTGTATACGGATAAACGTACACACACTCAGTACTGAGTTAGAACAAGGGGGTCAGCGACAGAATGTGAATGCTGTACTGTTAATGGTGGAGGGGATGCCTCTAAATCTTACACAGTGCTCCTTTAAATATCACAACAGACAGTTTTATGGTTCATATTCAAAACAGACATTTATTAAAACAACGTTAAGTCTACAGACCTAAACAAAGGCAAATTTTGCTCTTTGTCTACACATTGGCTACAGCATAAGTTTCTGTATTTTTGCCAGTGCTACATGTACATGCAGTTAAGTGGCAAAGTTTCCGATTGCCATTTCAGCACCCAACTATCACTGATCAGGGCTGTTAATATCAATAATACTATAATATCCCCAAATAATTCAGTCAAGTAATTCAGAGTATTTAGTTTTGAATGGAACCATTCTAGAGAAAATTGACAGTTAAAAAATTTCTTTACAGTGCTGGTGATAGGACATGCATCCATGCATCACAGTGTCTATAATACAGATACACGCACAGGGCACTTCAATAAGCACTCCTTCTTGTATCTACACTCATTGTCCATTTTATCAGCTCTACTTACTACATAGGTGCACTTTGTAGTTCTGTAGTTTGTAAGTACAGCTGGTAAAATGTAGTTCCTGAACTTCTGCAATTACACACCTACCAGTGCAACACACACTAACACCCCACGACCAGATCAGTGTCACTGCAGTTCTGAGAATGATCCACGACCCACATAATACCTTCTCTGTGGTGGTCCTGTGGTGGTCCTGTGGGGGTCCTAACCATTGAAGAAGAGGGTAAGGGGGCATTAACAAAGTATACAGAGAAACAGATTAACTACAGTCTGCAGTTGTAGAATTACGAAGTGCTTCTATATGGTAAGCAGAGCTGATAAAATGGACAGTGTGTGTAGATACAAGGAGGTGTACCTAATGAAGTGGCCGCCGGGTGTATATCTATTTATTTACTAACCAAAACCAGCTGTAAGTTTTTATATGTACTGTAGATAATGGTAAAACACTGATAAATAAGGACAAATGCATCTTCTTTGAGGGCTTTTTTGCCTTACCATAGTCTACAAAGGCCAAAACCTTATTGCAAAACCATCATAAAACAGGGTTTCAGACTTCTATTTCAGACTACTATTCATAATGATTTTATGTAATGTATTTCTGTAAGGTAGGATTTGGAGGCATTAAACACGTCGGATGTCTGGTTCCTATCACCACCACTGTGAACAATATATCAGAGCTCCTGATAACTCCTTATTCACTTGCAAAAAAAGACAGTTATGGAACTTTTACATGCTAATGCTCGTCCTCGCTCTCTCTCATTCCCTCTCTCAGTATGTGGAGAGTGATGAAGAGCACGATGGCTATGCAGACACAGATGAGGAGGTGTCGAATGGAAAAGTGAATGTGCTGAATGGGAACGGGCCTCCATACTTCCACAGCTACCTCTATATGAAGGGTGAGTGTAATAACACACACATACACACACATGCATATGACTACTCAATACAGAGCACAGTACAGTACAGTATTTTCACAGTACTGCTAAATCCCCAGGGTTAAATAAACGCTTGTCAGCTGCCATTTTGAACTGGATATTTGTACATTAAGCTGCCATTGTTATGTTAGCAATGTTATTTGGTACTCTAATGTTATTTGGTACACTTGAATTCATGATAATTTTTTTCTTTGCATAGCTTTCCCCTGAATTAGCCAAGACATTCAAATTTACTTCTTTAGTTTTTCAGCTTCAGTGCAGCTGAAGGTCACTAACAAAGAATGGAATCGTTTATATTTGGTAGATGCTCTTATCCAGAGCAACATGCAATTGAATTACTTACACAAATGTTGGCCAATTTAGCGTTAGCATCATGCCCAAGTGCTGTTATTGGTGTACCAATAATTTTTTTTTTTTTTGGTCAAATTAACATGTTTTTCTTCATTACTCTCTTTCCCTGTAGCTGGCCTTATGATCCCATGGAGAAGGCGCTGGTGTGTGCTGAAGGACGAAACCTTCATGTGGTTCCGCTCTAAGCAGGAGTCCCTGAAGTCGGGCTGGTTGTATAAGAAAGGTGGGGGTCTGTCCACTCTGTCCCGGAGGAACTGGAAGATGCGCTGGTTCGTGCTGCGTGACTCCAAACTCATGTATTTTGAGAACGACAGCGAGGAGAAGCTGAAAGGAACCATCGACATCCGGACGGCCAAGTAAACTACAACACACAAAATCAGACAGATCTGATCAGAGTTTTGTTTTATGTACTGGCCAGGGACAATGCACCTAGCTCGAAAGTAAATGTGCCAGTGTTAATCAGTTCTGTGTGTTTGTGTTGTGGTTAATGTCAGAAATGGACATTTGTGTTGCTTGTTTGGTTTAGTGTTAATTATGCATGTGTATGCAGACCACTGAAAGATATCTCTACTGCTCTATCCAGGGAGATAGTGGATAACCATGAGAAGGAGAACGCTCTGAACATTGTAACGGATGAAAGGACGTATCAAGTGTTTGCAGAGTCACCAGAGGATGCCAGGTATGCAGATGTATTAGTATCCAGCTTACCTCTCTCACTTATCTTACATTACTAGGCTGAAGTGGCAACCAATCTGATTTTTTGCCTACTGAGACACAGACCTCATATTTTCAGAATATATCTAAACCTTAACCACTTTCATATCTGGTCCTATATCAGATGTATGCATCTCATTGGTGGGCATGTGATCTTAATGAGAGAGGTCAGAAGGGAATTCACTTGTGTATTTTTTTCACTGTGTGGGCACCATCAATCAGCATTAACATTGCAGCAGCCCCTGACATGAAAATGATCCCAGGAAACAGTGGCGGAGCAAGTCGTCTGACCCTTTTTCACTTTGATATTTCTGTAGTAATGAGCAGCTGGTAACTGTTTAGAGTTAACTATCTTCCAGTGAAGGCTTGTTCTGCTGGTTAGATAGTTTGTTGTTCATGATGCACGTGGTTTGTTCCTGCGGCGTTACGATTATGATGTGTACATAAGGATTGTTTCAGGACACAGGATTGTTCACATAAATGACAGATTTATCTACACCATTGTGAACCACCAAGTTGGAAAGACCGAGTCTCAGCAAAGTTCTGAATTGAGCAAATACTGTTTGTTACAGTCGTTCTCACTTTGTCTTTCCCGCTGTCTCTCTATTCTGATTCTCTCTCTCTCTCTCTCTCTCTCTCTCTCTCAGTGGTTGGTTTAACGTCTTGAGTCGGGTCCACACTGCTTCTCCAGAGCAGCTGCTGGAGATGTCCCATGAGCAGGCCAACCCAAAGAATGCCGTGGTCAGTTTGCTTTTTCTGTTTCAGCTCCATGTACACTGTAGTGCTGTTCCCTAATCCCAGACCTTTTGTGTGGTGCACTAGGAGCACCCTAACATCTGCCTCATCCGCCTGCTGTCAAGTCCTTTATGATCCAGATTAGATAACATTTATATATCATTTATATTTACATTGTATGTAGTAAGCAATCAGCATGAACATACAGTTACTGAAAAACTGAAGATGCTGAAGAATGGATATGTGGGTGAATTTTATCCAACAGCAGTGTATACTGAACAGTAGATATTATGAAACATGTTCTGTACATTTCTCTGTCTTTCACACACCCTATCACAGGGCACTCTGGATGTGGGCCTGATCGACTCTGTCTGTGCATCTGACAATCCTGACCGGTGAGTCTGCCATTTGGTGCCCCCTGTTGGCCATTTATATATAAAAGCAAATACTAGACACCAACAGCCGCAACCTGGTTTCTCCTCGGCACCACTAGATGGTATAAGACAGTAACTAACCTTACTGTGTTTTTTCTGTTTTCAATTCTGATACTGCAGCAGCAGTCATAGTGATCTTAATCTCTGTCTTGCAGGCCCAACTCGTTTGTAATCATCACAGCCAATAGAGTGATCCACTGCAACACTGACCTGCCGGAAGAGATGCACCACTGGATCAGCCTCCTACAGAAGCCCAAAGGAGACTCCAAGATTGATGGACAGGAGTTCCTGGTTAGAGGTCAGTTCAGTATGTCCAAACACAGAGCAACAGGATGCTGTCATGGCCTGAGGCTTCAATTTAAAGCAGGAGCAAAGTCATAAAGTGTCCTCTAAGCATACGGTTCTCAACACTATAAACCGAATATTGCAGTTCTACACCATGCACATACCAATTCATACAACTAACCCGCGACAGCTGTATGCGGAGGTTTGGGCACCCATCGCCAAATCACGTTTTGTTGATTTTCTTATTGAGAATAAGTTTACATAGGTTAGATTTTTCCCAGTATGTTAAATTCAGCAAGTAAATTACAATTGTGCACTTAAATTAGTTTTTATTTTGAATGTAAATATTTAAATGTGTTCCCTATAGAGAGTGTGTTTGGCTTATTTTTCTGTGGAACTTGATTGGTCCTTATTTTTTCTTTGCCGCAGTGAGAGCAGATGTGGTTAATGGTTTAGTTCAATCATGCTGCAGGTAAAAGGTTGAAATATTTACCTTTACAAGTTACTAGAGGGTTAGAAGGCCATATCGTTCCAGCCTGATTTAACTGGTCTTAAAAAACCCTTAATTATTTTTTGTTAAGAAAAAATGTGGCTATGTCAAATTTTGTTTAGTTTGCTTGTTGCCGTTTACTATGAAGACTGATTTGAGCGGCCAGTTTGTCCAGACCAAGACGCATCTGTAAAAGTCTTGATTGGAATCTCATTTCAAACCGCCTCCATACATGCTTTAGATCTGATTTACAAAAATTGGGTTTTGTGTGTGTGTGTGTTATTTTATTTTTTTATTTTTTTTGCTATCCAGACTATCAATCTGTGTCCTCTGTGTTCCAGGCTGGCTGCACAAAGAGGTGAAGACCGGAGCCAAAAGCAGTGCACTGAAGCTGAAGAAGCGCTGGTTCGTGTTGAACAATAACTCTTTGGACTACTACAAGTCAGCTGAGCGCAGTGCGTCCAAGATGGGCACCCTAGTGCTCAACAGCCTCTGCTCTGTGGTCCAACCGGAGGAAAAGGTCTTCAAAGAGACGGGTGAGCACAGCTATCTGCACCATGATAAACATAACCCAGGATAATTATTAATAGTCTAAGTGACACATAAGAAATATACTGTACTGGCTTTCTGAACAAGAATTAAACAGTCTTGGACTAAATGGAAATACACGGTATTGCAATGTAAATAATCAATGATTTATTTTATGATTATTTTTAAACTATTTAAAGCTAAAAGTTTACAGTGCGTCCAGTTTAGAAACCTTCTTCTATAACGTTGCTGCTAACTTGATTGTGCTGCAGGTTACTGGAACATCATAGTTCATGGGCGGAAACATTCCTACCGGCTCTACACTAAGATGCTAAATGAAGCCATGAGATGGGTGTCAGCCATCCAGGGAGTCATTGAGAACAAAGTGCCCATCGAGACACCGACTCAGCAGCTCATCAGAGACATCAAGGTAAAGATGAAGAATATGTCCAGAATGAGTTTACATAAGGAACATCCAATCATTAAACCTAAAAATAACAGATCATAGATCCATTAGATCCCTATGTTCATATTTAAACAGAGGTTGGTATTAAAAGTCCATAGGTGCCTCAACTTACTAATAAGAGCGGAATATGAGATTACAACAGGGTGTCTTCTTGCTGCACTCCCCCTTGTGGTCATGGTGAAAGGCAAAAGACCTGCGTATTTTTAATCAGTGTATAATATTAGAATATTACAATAAATATTAGTGTTTTATCAAATGAACTAGGACCCTGCTGGCTCTCTGTGTGTAAAATGTTGTATGTTGAGCTGCTAACGAGAAATGAGGGATAAAAGGGTGAAACTCTCCTGCTGTGAAAACATTTGACACCTCTCCACAAAGATGGCGGTGCTGAGACACAACTGCTATCAAACTGCTTAAACACTGTAAAAACCTTATAGAAATACTAACATGCTTTATTAGCTGCTAATGCAAAAGTCCAGTTTTATTCTTTTTGTGGAAATCATATACATTTATATATCCTCAATCTTATAGAATGAATGAGGGGAATGAGGGACAAACTAAAAATTGCTTTTTATTGCTGGACTGAGAAAAGCATTTATCACAGCTTTTATCATGTGTTGTACCCTTGTGTAGGAGAACAGTGTGAACTCAGAGGCAGTGGAGCAGATGTATCGCAGAAACCCCATCCTCAGATATACCCAGCATCCGCTGCACTCTCCCCTCCTGCCTTTGCCCTACGGAGAGATCAACGACAGCTGTAAGTCCACACTACAAGCGTTACAGTGCCCTCTATCAGCCCTGTCTGGTGTGACTTCATCTCTAACTCTCTGTTATTGGTGTCTTTCTCACTCATTCACTGTCTGTATACCTATATACCTGCTGCACATTGTCTCTGTCCATCGCTTTTCTTTCTTCACTCTCTGTTTCTCTCTCACTCTTCCTCACACCTATTTCTTCCTCTCTCTTTCCGACAGCGCAAAAAGAAAAAGGTTATGGCAGCCTGCAGGATGAGGCAGTGAAGATCTTTAACTCTCTACAGGAGATGGAGATTGTGTCTGACCCCATCGCCATCATCCAAGGCATCCTGCAAACTTGCCACGATCTCAAGCCACTCCGAGACGAGGTCTACTGTCAGCTGATCAAACAGACGAATCACGTTCCCCAGCCCAACAGCCCGGCCAACCGTGCCCACTGGCACCTGCTCACCTGCATGAGCTGCACTTTCCTGCCCAGCCGTGCCATTCTGCGCTACCTCCGCTTCCACCTCAAGAGGTGAAGCACTGCTGATATTGTTTCACTTTCAGCGTTTTGAGTTCAGTGCCTTTTGATATCTTCAGTGAGAGGAATTTAGACTTTTGTAATTGAGCATCGCAGCAGGTACTTCATTGTGAGAAACATTGTTTTGTATCCCAACAAACCTTCCAGCTTCCAGATGAGTTTCCGTGGATGTTTTTAATGATCCAAGGCCTTCCCATTATAAAATAATTTTCTAATAATTCTGGCAGTTCTTTACTATGCCATGTGAAAGGTTATCCACTGTGTTTCAGTATACTGTAAGGCATATATATCATGCATGTAGCAATGTAATCACAGTGGTAGATATTTTGTCCATATAATACACCCCTAGTGTAAATTTAATAGCCTATATGTTTAATATTGCAAGCTTTTGTTTCTTTGACAGTAGTGAATAGCAGTATTTGGAATCTTTGTGGCTGAGCTGAAAGTTGCGTTTTGTATCTCAGGGTGAGGGAGCGTTACCCTGGCACAGAGATCGAGAAGTATGCTCACTTCATCGGCGAGTCTCTAAAGAAGACCAAGACCAGGGAATTTGTGCCATCTCAGGAGGAGATTGTTGCTCTGCTGACCAGACAGGAGATGACCACAACTGTGTACTGCCATGGAGGAGGGTCCTGCAAAATTTCAATCAACTCACACACAACTGCAGGCGAGGTGAGAGACAGAAAGAGAGTGAGAGAAGGTATATTAAAAGGGAGAATAAGTGAAATAAATGACAAAATAAACACAATGTTACATTTTTAGGAGGCCTGTCAAAGTTAAAAACCATAAATTATATAACACACACGCCCTTTTAAATACTGTTAATTCATTTTCATAGTTTGACCCCTCAGGTCATTCATAGTAGTGCAGTCATTGCTGTGATACTGCTATTGTAGCCTCCTTGTTCAAATATAGCTTTTACATGCCCTTTAAAGTGATACCTTTGTTACATTCAACAGACAGTAATTGTAAGGTATCTATAGATAGATCAACAAGCAGCAAACTAACAAAAGCAAGTGCAAGTGGAAACCTGCTGGTACCATTTAACAAGAATCCACAAACTGTATGAACAAGGACAAGAGTCACACACTGGTTGTCATTGCAAAACTGGGAAACTGTATTTACTTTATGTAAATGACCTTATTTTAATATGTCCAGGCGTAGATGAACCTGACATTCACATGATGAAAATGCTCTTTATTGAATTATTGAAAGTTAATAATAATAATAATAATAATAATAAATGTTTATTTATAGAGCGCCTTTCATATTGTTGGCAGCTCAAAGTTCTTTACAGACAGTTGACATCAGTAATGGGGAGGAATACTACTACTACTACACACACATATATACATACACACACACACACATATATACATACATATACATATACTTATATATAAACATACACACACACACATATATATATATATATATATATGTGTGTGTGTACACACACATTTTCAGACATACATACACACACATATATATATATATACATACATACATACACACACACACACACAATGTTTAAATAAATTCAAATTAAACTTCTTTTGACTACACATATTTTTCACATAATGCACTGCTTTTTAAATGAAAACAAATGTGAATAATCATGATTTAATACACCAAATATCACAATTAATCATGAAAAAGTATCTCCATATTTAACTTTAGAGCACCGCGCAGTGCAGTAGAATAGTTCATCTCACTGTGAATTGTGTCAGCACTGCCATTGGTTTAACCCCCTTGTGATGTTGTATCTGTGCTTGTCTGAAGGTAGTGGAGAAGCTGATCCGAGGTCTGGCGATGGATAACAGCAGAAACTTATTTTCTCTGTTTGAGCACAACAAGGTTGAAAGCCGGGCTATTGAGAGCCGTGTCATTGTAGCAGATGTACTCGCCAAGTTTGAGAGGTATACAGACCATAACTCTGTACTATAGAAGTGATTACTTAATGTGTCCTCCCTCCCTCTAATTGGCCAGGCTTTTTAGCCCTTCATGAGTTATATAAACTATGCTAAGTTTAGTGCTTTGCGTACTCTAACAAGACCGATAGAATAAGACACGAGACCCATGGGATCATAGATGACTTTAAACCATCTTGTATGCCTTTTTATTATACAGTGTGATCAAAAATCTGAGACTTTCAGCACAAAAATGTGTCATTTGTGATATCAGCATAACAGTTTTAGTGAAAAGTAAAATCTTTGTATTCACATGAATTTCAGAATTTCTTATGTGTTTCCTCATGTGCTTTAATGAGAGTGCACTGACGGTGGCATGGAGCCAAGATGGTGCAAAAGCCTCTAATGTGTAGATCAAGTCCACCTAAGAGTCATCTGAACACAAGTCTCATTAGAACCATTAAGACAAAAAAACAGACCTTTTTGTTTTAATTTGAATAAGCGTGAATAATTTGAATAGCGAATCATCTTCATTTTACCATTCATAAGTTTTATTTATTTTCTTTGTTGTTGAAATTCTGTTTATTTCCAGGTTATAATGAAAAAAATAATAATACCAAATTGTCAGTGTTGTCCCAGACTTTTTGACCTCATTATATAATATAGGAAAGCTAATTGCTGCTGCATTGGCCTTTACTTTCAGGCTGGCGGGGAGTGAAGAAGAGGAGGAAGATGGACCCTGGCGGCTTTATTTTAAACTTTATTGCTTCCTTGATGTGGAGAGCATGCCCAAAGAGGGGGTGGAGTTTGCTTTTATGTTTGAGCAGGTGAGCCTTTACAGATGTTACAATAGAAGTTTTTTGTCCTTTTAACAAAGCTGACAACTTCAAAGCAGTACTATTATTAATCAAAGTCTTCATCTGTTTACTTTCCTCAATCCATCTCACCCTTTGTATTTCTCCCTCTCGCTTTTTCTGCCCTTTCTCCTCAGGCTCATGAGAGTCTGATCAGTGGCCATTTTCCCGCTCCTGAGGAGACGCTGCAGCACCTGGCCGCTCTCCGGCTGCAGTATATCCATGGAGATGTGGCGCGGACGCCCTGGAGCCTGAGCAGCGTGTATCCTGTGGCCCGGCTTCGCACGCGGATCCTGCAGTCCACCAAGGCTGGTGGGGCAGGGGTTCCGGGGGCTGGTGTTATGGGACCAGGTGGCCACACTCTCGAGAGAAGACGGACCAGCTTCCTGGACGGGACGCTGAGACGCAGCTTTAAGACGGGGTCTCTCAAGAAGCAGCGGGTAGAGGAGGAGCACATGCTGGAGATGTTCGTAAAGGAGGAGATGTCGGCCACACTGACCAGCGTGCTGGAGAAATGGAACCGACTGCAGGGCATGCCCCAGCACCAGGCCATGCTCAAATACATGACCATTATTAAAGAGTGGCCAGGGTACGGGTCCACGCTCTTCGATGTGGAGGTGAGGGCTATTCAATGTGGAGGAAGAGCACAAAATCAACATAATAGCAGCAAATCTGGATTATTAGGCGCTTTATTATTATTAATAGCTTTACAGAGTCAAGTGAAAAAACAAGCTAAAATATGGTGTACGTTTGCTGCTGTGGGTCAACCTGTTAACACTGAATACACAGTTAAATGTCAGAGGTGTAGGGTGGATTTTGCATATTCAGTGCTTTTTGTACCACGTCACATATCTTTATGATTTAACGTCATGTGCACATGCTTTCACAATAAGTCAGGCTTGACGTTCAGGTCTTAAATGCAAAATTAACATTATACTGATGAAGATATGGTCACGGTAGTTGACAGATAATAGATAGCCAATAGATAAATCGCTTACATGCCCGGAAACATGTTCCATTGGCGTGGGAAACTAAAAACAGAAATTGTGTGTAGAATGGGTTTAGGTTTGTAAGGATGTGTGGAAAAATAGATTTTAATCATTTGTTGAGAATGCTCCTCATTCACCAGGAAGCCACATTCACTCATCCGAGGAGCAATGGCCAGCGATAGCAAGCAAAATAGGAATATGGGTTTTTTCCTCCAGTGCTATTTACAAAAACACAAAAATGAATGTTATCGATAGTGTTACTGTGGATGACAAGGATGAAAACAAGAACACTGTAGCTGCTGAAACTGAACCCACTCCAGCAGCTACCACATATAAGGTTCAAGCTAGCATTAGCAGCAGAAGCACAGCCTAGCCAGTCCATAGCCAGTCACACCAGGAAAGAGCAGCAGCAGCGGGGCTCTGAGAAGCAAAAGCCCACTAGCATCTATTCTGCACATGCTGGAACGACCATGGCCAACAGTGTCAGCCTCGTGAGTGGCTGTGACGTCACTCATTTTACATTCATTTGGCAGCCCCCCTATATTAAACGTCTATCCGTGCACCTGTGTTATTCACTGTATTTTGAGTCCTCTTTGAATACTTTTGGTAACATGCTCACAGTCTGCCCGGGAAAGCTTTCATCACGTTTCTTCAGTTCTATAGTTTGTAAAGAAAAATGGATTTAAATAGGTTTCTGTTTAAAGTATAATTAGTGCAAAATGAGGAAACTTATTGTGCACATTTTGAACAGGTGAGCATCCCCAGTATTAAGAGTAACAGTTTTATATAATATTGTGTGTGTGTAATATTTAAGTTGTAAATGTGATGTAGTGAGTAACATGTTGTGATTTAACATGTAAAAGCTTTGCGTCTGTTCTGCATTATTAATAAGCAACGTTTGTGAAATCAGTACATATTGTCTCACTACAGTGTAAAGAAGGGGGCTTCCCTCATGACCTGTGGTTGGGAGTGAGTGCAGAAAATGTGTCTGTTTACAAGCGAGGAGAGCCCAAACCGCTCGAGACCTTCCAGTACGAGCATATCGTCTTCTTCGGAGCACCACAGCCCAGCACTTACAAAATCACTGTGGACGAGAGAGAGATGTTCTTCGAAACTCCTCAGGTGAACACAGTCATTCTCCCAAGTTCATTATGTCTTCAAACCAGAGCTCGACAGAACAGTAAGAATAATCAAAAGAAATGAATAGTTGATTAAATAGAATAGGAAAATCAATTTTTTTGTTTTGCACTGGAACTATGAGGCTAATGTAGTTAACAAATGAAAGCTTATAACATCATACAAACTGCAAATTTCTCAGCATGTATTTCATAATTCCAGTCTATGGGATCAAATTATACTCCATTGTATTCTGAGTGTCTAATGTGTTTTTTATTGTGTTTGGTTGAAGGTGGGTGAGATCACTAAGATCATGAAGGCTTACATCAACATGATCGTTAAGAAGCGCTGCAGCGTCATGTCCGTCACCAGCACCAGCAGCGATTGGATCAGGTGATCCACAGTGGGGTAATGAAGGTGGTGCAATGACGAGAGAGGGGTCTTCTTGTTTGACCAAGAATTATATAACCACACCTACCTGCTGAATATGGACATGAGAGAAAAAGAGTGAGTGAAAAAGAGGGGGATGCAAAATCAGTTGGCTCAGCTTCAACCCTCTCATTTATTCTGAATGCACCATAGTACTTCTGTCAATTTGGTATAATTTATTTGCAACCAGCCACACTTCTACAAAAGCACAACCAAACCTGCCGGTCCTGTCACTGTAAACCCTCCCTCACTGCCAGCACTAAGACTGAAGACCAAGCCTGTACATTCTCCTCTCTTTTCCCGCATCCTTCCGACATCAGCACTCTCTCAATGTTCAGCTTGTGGTCTATATCCTCTCCAGCCCGAAGGACCCATAACTGAGCCATCCCTGAAAGGTGGGAGTTTGTTCTGTTCACACTGTTCCCCAATTCCTGGAAAGTGAACTCTCACTATGGAGTCACACTCAGAGCCATTTTAAAACGCCAGGGCCACTGACAGACTTTTGGTGATCTCCTCTATCAGCATCAGTGTAAGTCAGCCAACACAGAGCTGTCCATCTCTCTACATGCGCACCCTGGGACTGACCAGAGATCCGAAGTGTAAAGAAATCGTCTAAGAGAGTCACTGTAACCGCGACCATTCTGATGCCAGTGTGCGTTCAATGCTTTTCACACATCAGCGTCAAAACTGTATTTTATACTTCAGTGTAAGCGTGAGTATACTTCATTTAACTGTCTTTGAGTCTAAATTATTGCATTTTGAGGAGTGATGCAGAACCGATACTTAATCTGCAAGTGAAACAAATACGAATGAATTCCGTACTTTATATGCCAATGCACAATAGTACGACAGTGAGCGAGTGATTGAGTTTCAGTCACACTACAAGATAACTGCACAGCTATTTTGAAAGCCTCTAGATACCTCCCTGTCCCCAGTACGGCGAGCCGAACCAATTAATTACTGAGTGGTGCCACCGAGAATACTTCAGTATTACACCAAGCAAGGCCAAGCCTAAACTGGGGATGATACTGCAACCAGCGTATAGATTTGATTCATAAACTAGGATGACTTTTAGTGTGATGTTCATTTTAAAATGGTATGTTAAGAATGAAATTATTGAATCTGAGATACTATAGTTCCATCCTCACCAATGATCCAGTATTAATGCCAATCAATTCTGACATACCAGAAATCAGCAGAGAATCACTTCCAGGTTCTTATGTTTTTGGACTTGGATGCTGTTCAGCCCTGGACCAAATATAGTAAGAAGACCATGTGGTGGAACAGTGACGTGAAATGGTTGCATATTCAAGAAATTAGTATTTCTGAACCAAAAGATTTGAATATTCAGCCCTGATTTCTGAATGGCATTTTTCATGATATGTTGGTTTAAAGTATTGTTGTTGTTGTTGTTTTTTTGTTCAATCCTCCATCTAGGAATCTAAAAGAAATTATAAAGACGATAAATGATAAACAACAGGAGAAAATGAGCCCCAATATTAAACAAATATATTCTTAAAAACTGGAACAGCATTCCAGAGAATATTAGGATTAAGAGGCATATATGAAAATGATCCTAGACATCTGGAGTAAGCCTGCCTCAGCTGAACAAAATAATCTGGACAGGATATAACAGATTAGTAAAATATGCTAGAACTGGGCTATTAGGAGCCTTAAATGTCACATCTAAGACCTTGTAGCCAATCCAAAACCTTAACCTGAAGCCAGTGAAAACTGGATAAGACCAGAGGAATACGGTCAAAAAGGACATGGGCTGCTACTTTTAGAACTAGATGGAGCCTTGATGTACAAGGCAACTAATCAGTAACTCAGAAAATATAACTTATTATATATAACTTCGATAATGATAAACTAGCTTCCAGGATTACGTCCTAAGTGATTCCGTATGCAAACATATCTGAAATACAAATTTCATGAATATTCGAACAATATATGTTTATGTAGTCACTATATGCACTTAACTGACTATATAAACATTGAGATGTTAAAAGCACTTTTTTAAAAGAGTCTGGCAATGTGTCCATCAGTATTTACTTTGGTCCCTATGAGCCACAGGTGAAGTGGCCGTAAGTGACTAATACAGGGTTAAGAAACAACATCATAGTACACAAACATGGTAGAATCAGTTAATACAAGCTAATAAACAACCTAAACCAAGTTAGGTGTTGAGGCCTTAAGCTTGATGTCGACTAGTCGCTGATCACATGATGATAACACTAAAAATATGGACGCCTCAGGAGGGGCAAGGAGTCTGAGCCACAGTGCTTCAGGGATAAGATACTGAATGTTATCTCCAGTTTCCTGTAGACTACAATAAGAAGTCATATATTGTTGGAGAAGGAGCATAGTTCCCCATAATTCTGTAAAGTTTGAATTAGAGTTTAGAACCATTTGCCATTAGTGTTTGCACACAGAGGAATTTGTCTGCCACACTTAACATGTCTGTAAAGTGAAACACACACACTAAGGGGCAGTGAGCATACTTAACCAGGTGGGCACCCAGGGAGCAGCTCAGGATTAGGTGCCTTGCTCAAGGGTACTTCAGCTGTGGTCTGTTGGTTCTATGAAATGAACCGGCGACCTTCCAGTCACAAGGCTGATTCCCTAACCTCCAGCCCATGACTCAGTTACTTTTATTTTAGAAGGGTAACGACACTCTACATTTTTATGGCTTGTGAGATTACATTCCCTGGGTTCCCTGAAGGCCAGCAGATAGCTCTTTAGAAGGAGCACTGTGGGGTTTGGCCATGTCATGAATATTTGAAGTTGCTTGATGAAAAGCATTTTCTTCTCATCTTCTCATTCCTGACATCATCAGCGATTAGTCAACATCGACTTGACTTCAATCTGAAGTCGTGCAGCCCCTAGTTCTGAAACTGTAGGTGACAAACTGAATGACTGGTGTCATGGTTCTCCTTGCATTCTTTTGGAGGCTTCAGATAGTTTTACCCTGCAGCTGGTCTAAATCATTATTCCAAACAAAACTGCTAACATGGCTAACAATGATTGAAAGCTAGCGGGGGCCCATTAGCATGTTCTCAGATGCATACGTTTGCTGTTACTAAGGTATGGATGAAGTCATTTTTGTAGCCCTGCACTGCAACAGAAAGTCAGAGTTACTGCACAAGACGCGTATCAGCCTAACATTATTCATATCAACACTCAGAGCGAGTCCAAGTATGCCTGTACTGTCTGTTTTTTTTTTTTTTTTAGACCTATGAATATAAAACTACTGTATCTCCCAACAGTACCTGTGTAATTTTGCTGTTTGATATGCAACTATATTTGTCAGTGTAATGCAAGCTCCTTTGTGTGTGTCTGAGAGTTTTGAACTTAAAACGGAACGAAATAAGCAAGCAAAAAAAAGGTCTGTGGATATGACGTCGTGGAGAAGTAAGCATACGTGTAAGGGTATTTCTGTTTTGGGTGGGTGTTGTGATTGTCCTTTGAGGCACAAAAAAAGGTATGTGTGGGAGGGGTGGGTGGGCGAAGGGTTGGTGTATCTATTTCTTATGATGTGAACGTAGTGAGAAAGGGAGTGGGAGGGACAAAGGATTGGACTGAAAGCTGGTGGAGGTTTTCCTTTTGTGCTGACCTCGGGACACGCTCCATTAGCACACTAATGCACCATTTGGTTGATGTGTAGCTTTGAAAGCAACTCAACCAATCAAATTGAATTCATAACCTCTTCATTCTAATACGTTATTAGTCAGCATTAGCTTATTATCCCCTATGAATTATTCAGTAATTTCTTTGAAACTAATGTACATCATGAGAGGGAGGAATTGAGGTTCGAGCACAAATACAGACTAAATAAGATGATGAACGATGAAGGCAGCTGGTCCCGGGTCAGCAGAAAAGTGCCATTTCCATCAGCACTGGAACACGGTGTGGACGCTGTGGTCATGTGAGGAGGAGCGCTGAAAATCTGGATACACAGGAATGTTGTGTAAAGAAAGGGGTGTGTGTGGGTGTGTGAGGGGTGATGGTGTGTTATGTACCTTCACACCGTTGTTTCATGTTGGAGTGTAAGGCACACTATTGGGTTGCTTACAGTCAGTGTTGTTAATTAGTGGACTGAGCAGCCGAGATGTTCTCATTCTCACTTAACACACATACACACACACACACACACATACAGTAAACACACACATGGATACAAACACACTGAGAGCCACATACACACACACACACACACACACGGTTGGTTGTGTCTCTCTCACTCTTTACACTGGGGTCCTTGCTCAGCTGCAGGCAGCCAATAAAGGGCCTGAATGTAATTCTTCCTCATTGTCGTTCTTATATGAGTATATATAATATTTAAAAAATAATAATGATGATAATGATAATATTAACTGTGCTTGTTTAAAAGAGAGGAAAATGTTTTGTTCTTTTTGTTTTTGTTTTTTTTGTAACTGGCTTTACAAAATGCTTTAATAAATTATTGGAATTTATCACCACAGTGATTTGTGTAATTCATTTTTATTCAATTTAATTTAGTGACGTGGTATTATACACTGAAAAGCTCAACGCACTTGCAGGAGAGCACTAACTGCCAATTCTGTTACTTTAGCTAGCAGATGCCTGTGTTGGCTTTAGCATCACGCTGAGTAAATTGGGGGAGGTAGGACCACCCTACCCACCCAAAGACAGCAAGGCCAGCTATGTTCTTCTGGACCCAAGCCATGGATGGCTGTGGCATAACTGCGGGTCATACTTGTGTTCTCCCAACAACATAGCCAATGCTTAGAGGCATGTGCATAGGTTTACATACGGACAGTTTCTAGTATACAGGGGGAGCTATCTTCATGGTGTACTGTATCCCATCATGCACTGCAGCCTCACCAGCTCTCAGCCTGCTTCAGCCAGAGAGAATGGTGGCGGGTAACACTGGGGAGCAATATAGCCAACTCTGAGTATACATGTGGGTGTAGTGATTGTAGTGGGGTATGTTTTCATCAGAATGAGTCTCAAAAAGTTAAAATATACAGGTCTAATGATTAATAAAAGTTTTAAAGTGAAATAGTGTAGCTAACAGCTAGGCTAAACGTATTTCAGGTGAACTGAGCAGCGTTAGCAGCAGCTAGCTCTAAACAGTGGATACAGTAATAACAGTTCTGAGGAAAACTTGAGGTAACTGGTCATGTGACTGTATTAGTATACTACACTGTATCTCAGAACTTCTCATTGTACTGCATACTACACACATGGGCCAATATGCAATATGCAGTGTGCCATTTTGAATACAGCCCATGACTAATTTAGGCATGCTAGCATTTGATTGGTTGAAAGGGAAGGGACTATGAAGGATCATGTCATGACCTCGATATGAGAGCTGATCAGCGTGCTAACGGTAACCCAAAGAGCAAGCACATATCGGCCCACTGGCTTGATCGGCACCCATCTGACTATATGCCACAGTTGGTCCACCCTTGGACCACCCAGATAACTGGCCTGCGCAAAAGATTGAACTAGTTTTTAACCTCCTCAAACTGATTCGAAATGTACACAGACTTTTATTTTGGGAAATAAACTAAGACAAATATTACAAACGCCTTAGAGGGACAAAATAAGGAGGAGGTAAAATTATTTAGTTGAATATGTTGCTGACACTAAAAATGTTTTACTAAACAGATTTATATCGAACATACAAAGGAAGGAAAAATAAGTAAATTGAACTGTGAGTGGAAAACAAGCAATGAAAAGTGGCATTTGGTGCATGACTTTGCTTACCCACAGGCAGGCATCCAAAAAACACTGAGCAAAAACACTAGCTTTTCTGTTAGCAGTCCAGCAGCGGTCTGCCATCCTCTTGCTATCAGAGAACTTATCAGTGCTGTCAGTTCATATACCTCCAACATGGGTGAAAAGATAGTTAACTAACTAGTCAGTAGGCACATTGATTTCAACTAAAAACCTGCTACTGAACGTCACCAGCTTTTCCACTGTCAACAATGATATCAGCTGATGACTGTGTGCTCCTCCACGGTTTCAGCTGAGGTTCTGAATTAAAGATTGGAATTATAGGGAGGCATCAACATTAAAGTTAGTCCTTGGATGTTCAGCAAGTGTAAGCTTTAAAAGGCAAAATATTTAGCAATATAATTTTGGAAAAGATCCTGTTCACACAGTATTGAAAATTTGCCCTCTGAAATAAATGAGACCTCAAGATTAATCATATTTTATTCACCACTGCATTTCTTGGTCACTCACCCTCCCTAATCAGTGGTTTTGTGTCTACAGTCACAGGGCACTTGATTTGACTCAACTCTTCCGTCTAGGTTGTTCCATTCAAATTCTACAGAACTGAGTCGTGGACAGTGAGCAAGCCAAGTCATTAGGGCGTGTTTCAGGTTACTATATTCGTGAGGAATGAAGAATAGCTGGATTATCACGTAATCTGAAAGGAATGTCATGTCTTTAAGGTAAGCATTACCTCTACACCAAGTAATGATGACAACACAAGCACAGCAACACCAGACCATGACTCTGCTTCCTCCATATTGGATTCATACATGACATTCATTTCCTCTCAGCATGTATCCAGGTTTGACTCATCAGTTCATAAAATGACATCTTCTCAGAGGTCGAAGAAACATCTGCTCTAGTTGGAGTATTCTACTGTTCTCATATGTCACTAGTTCTGCAGTCTTGATTCTATCATGATCATGATCAGTCCACTGGCCTGCTGAGCTGTTCAGTCCTTTTGAGCTGTGCTTCATCTTCTGCTGTTGTCAGCCATGCCTCTCCTATAAAAGTCCTGAATAAACCAACCCAGAGATTAAATGCTGGCACCACATAACCAAAAACATTCTCCTGAACACGCTACAGTGTTATTCATTTTGGTTTGAGTGTAGAGTTAGACTTGGGAAATACTGCGCTTTGAAAGGCTGAACAGCAGCAAGGCGGAACCAATGCCACACTGGTGTCAGAAGTGGGATATGGTGCATGATACAACCTGGCAGGACTAGAAGTGCAAGTTCGACTTGTGATTCCTCAGTGACTCAGTATTGCCTCTTGAGGCTCAGGTATTGCAAGACAGGATGTGCCGGGGTTAGCTGGTTAGCACCTTAAGTAGCATAAGTATCTATCTCTGCAACACAATACACTGCAACTTCGACATACTGTCAAAATAGATATTTTTTCAAATGCTAGATATTTTTTTTAAAAATCATTATGATTGTGATCATCTTGCTTATTGATTGTAATCATCTGGCATATTGATTGTGATCATCTGGCATATTGCTTCTTTAAAGCATAGATACTGAATAGCTTTGAGTGGCTGAACTCAGTCTAGACTGATTTGAGGAACATGGTAGTATCTAAACTAGGAGAAAATTGCAGATTTCTTACAACACAACACAGGAAACACAAACCCTCTATAAATAGTAAAGAATACAGAAACTGTACATGAAACACAATCACTAATAAATGTAAAAGTGACATGAAACAAGGATGATGACTTGTTTATGGTCACAATGATATACTGACGTCTCTAGTTCCAAAAAGCATAGGCATATAAAGTTACAGCATTTCTGAATCTCTGCATCCTTGTGTTGAACTCTGTGTCCTCAGAACACAAAAGAACCTCTGAAAACAATCTCAGCCAGTGTGAGATCATGTGACCCAGCTCCTCCTCCCCTACCTGCCAAAACATGTCTGACTGCGAGGAGGAGAAGGTCTCAGCAGACATGGACTTTTAACAAAGATACTAAGATATAACACTACAGTGCTGCCATTATTGTCTTTACTGTAAAGGACACATACAAAACTCAGAGACCGAAAATCGTATGTGGAATTAATATCTGAAGAAGAAAGGATGGCCTGGAGGAAGTGTGTTTTTCTGCTTCTCCTCCTCTTTGGGCTGAGCACGGTCAGGGCACAAACAACCTCACCTGGAGAAAGTAAGACTCTGTTACATCTTTTTCTCCATTTGTAAAGAGAAACTGTATGTAGTTGTTAGTGCCTGTCTGTACATTTACAGTGAATATCCAGCCTGAGTAGTGAAGCACGTTGACGCTTCCTCCTTCCCTCAGCAGAAGTGTAGAGTTTCACTGAAACCACCATGAAAAGAAAAGTGTTGTGAAGTCAAAATACTGTCACTTGTAATATTGTGAAATAGTGACACAGGTAAAGATCATTTCACTTAAAGGACTCAAGTAAAAGTATCGTTACTCCAGCAGTGACTCAAAGGGGAATGCCGCCATTTATTAGTCAGGTTTTCTCTATAAATATGTGGTTAAGTTCTACAACGTCAGCTGTAGAGAAACTTCCCAACACAGTTTTCTTTACAGTGGTGGTGATGGGAACCAGAAGTCCTGTTTGTCTACAATGCAAATACAGACCTACACGTCTGCTGAGTCTCATGATGATAAAATAACAGGTTATCTGAGAGAATAAGCTGTCTTTTAGGGACTATTTGCTTTAGAACTCCTTTCATGTATCCCTCCACCATGAATGGACTACTATAAATTGATTAAAGCGTGTTTTAGACCAAAACGTGATCACAAAGCTACCAGAAACAATGTCTCAGACTTTATTCAGTGTTTCTTATAACCGGTTTCCTGGAATATCTATCGATGTGGGAGCTTTTAGAGGTGGACATTTGGTTCCCCTCACCCCCGCTGTGAACAACTCTGACTTGGCAGGTTTTTCTGGAATGGAGCATTTCACACCAAACCACTCTGAATGGCATGTTAACCATTTAATCATGCAGAAATTCAGACTAGTCTGTAGTGTTCCCCTTTACGTGAATATAGTGTTGCTTTTACTTGAGTCATTACTGTGAAATATACAAGCATAGTTCAAACAAAGGTAAACATCGCTTTTATTTGGGATTTGAGCAAAAGTTCAAAGGTGAGAGGTGAGTAAGTCCAGGTGCTGAACCAACAGAACAGAATGAAATAAAACCCAGAAGAAATGAACAGGAAGGGTCGGAACTGATCTGATCTGAGCTCATTATTACCTCACAGATATCGTGCAATGAAAGAAAAAGGGGTTTCTCAGAAAAGTACAAATCCGTCAAACAGGTTCTGTTCATGTTACAGTCTCCTGCAGTCTACACCAGCCTTAAAAGTTCTTTTCCATTTAGGTGACTGAAGAGGGGAGTTTTATCATGGTCTAATCTCCTTGTTTTTGAAGCCTGAGCTGTGGAGCAGACCTACATCTATAATGTCTTCCTTGCTTGCTGCTATTCCTATGGGGCCTTATGTCCTGTGCTATTTGAATGTGGCTATGACAACCTCTGGCTCCACAGAGGTGCTATTTGCTGAAAGACATACAGCCGGGCCTTGTTCATGTTTATACCGGTTAACCCGACCATGTTCTTCTCTCTCTTCCTCTTTCTCCAGCTTGTGAGAACAAAAACAACACAAACTGTGAGACGTGCTTGGAGAACACGCAGGTAAGTGGCTCAGCTTTGCTTATAGAGCCCTTTATTGAAATCCATGTTGAGTGATCCAGTGTGTTTACTCATGTACCCAGTGCTGTGCAGTCTTTCATTCTGAGGATAGCTGAGTCTCTTCAGTGAGGACAGTTACAGGTAAAAGGAGGGAGACTATAAAGGGATGTTTGAGGTGTAGACAGAGGATGGAACAGAGCAGCATGATTTAGGGAAATGAAAAGAGAAAAGGAGAAGCTTAGGAATGCGTTGCAGTTAGCTCTGGGTGTGCTGTGTGCATGCATGTATATCAGTTGCTCGCTCCGTCACCAGCCTTACCTGTGGAACAGGTTTGTTTGTGTATGCAGGTTTGTTTGTGTTTCCTGGTGTTTGAACTACCAAGTGTGCCCTAGATTTCACCCTTCCACTGCCCTTGGAATTCACTTGGCTTTTAAAACTAAGGTCCAGATTGGCCTTTAAAAGCAACCTGAAAAGAGAATTGACCTTTTGACCTTTTATCCTTTTCTCATCTTAATGTGGTGTGGCCTCTCAAGCGCCTCAAGTCTCATGGGACCACACATCATCTTTTAACCAGAATGCCTGGAGTAGGGATGCTGTGATACAATCCTCAGTATCCAACTCGGTCTGATACTGGCCAAAATGGCTGGATCAGATAACAGAAGAAAAAAGAGATATATAATCTGATATAATCTGTTAGTCTAAACTATTATGTCTATACTTTCGCATGTAAAACCTTTGCACTAAGTTGCACTTTAAATTAGATTTTGAATGTTTGCACGTCAGAAAAGTTACTACAAGTTCCCTGTGTGTGGAAAAAGTAGAAATTAAAAACAGCAATATAGCTGTATAGAGTCATGTACACTCAATGTCAAAAAATTGTTGCACGGAAATTTCCACCCAGAAGGAATCAACCCACGGAAGTTTCAAGGAATGAAACTTGGTGGGTAGGTTTGACAATGTGAGACATGCGAATGATTCAAGTTTCACACTCGGCCGTGCATGTGGCGTAAGCAATGACGGATCTTATTGCTGTACCTGACTGACCCAACAGCCACGATTGTAGACATTCAGAGAGCAGTGATGTCCTCCATGAGTCATCCTGTTAGTGCCAGCACCATTGACAGCTGCACAATGCAGGACTACATGCACTCAGACTGTTACGACGACTGCCACTATCACCACGTCAACGTCGCCAAAGACTGCAATGGTGTCGTGCCAGACTGTCATGGAGTGACTCCGAATGGCAGCGAGTCATCTTCAGTGATGAGTCCCGCTTTTGTCTTGATGGAGACGACCAACAAATCCGTGTGTGGAGGCACCGTGGTCAGCACCAAGATGAACGGTTTGTTGTCACGCATCACACGTCCAGAAGGCCTGGTGTCACTCCATGTCCACCCGACTGCGATCTGCAGGAACTGTGAGAGAATATTCAAGCTGCATGGGATGGATTATCACAGGACACCATTAGGAACCTCTACAACTCCATGCTGACACGTCTGGCATGTTGCATTAGCAAACGTGGCATCCTGACACCATACTGAGAGACACAACTTCTGTATGTGTAGCTCAATAAATTTTGCCCATATAAGTCTAAATTTATCATCATTTACTGTTCCTGGTAACCTTTAGCTTCCTTCCCAATATTATTGCAATCCCACATTTCCTTCTGGGTGCAACTATTTTTTTGACAATATGTATTTCTTCCTTTAGGGGTAGATTGTTTCACAGTTTGAGGATGATGTTATTTAGAAGGCTAGTTTAAGCAAACAGGTAATGTAAGTTAGGATAAACAAAAACCAATAAAGCACATAGATGTGTGTTGCGTGAGCAAGAGAACACGTGGTAAAAAGTAAGCAGGGGAAACGGTCCCACTGAACAAGAATACGTATTAGTGTTAGATCACTAGACTGGTGAAAAGTTGCAGGTTGTCAGTGGATGTGTGTGGCCTCTGCCATTCACAGTAACAGCGGTACAGATGGAGTAAATGTGCTGTGGAAAAAATGGCCAGATGTTCGCAAGAAGACAAGCTGTTGGATTTGCGTTTAAGCTAAATTGACTAGAGTAAGGGGGGGGGGCAGGTTTTAAAGGGGGGGTCACAGTTCAGAACCTGACAGTGTTTAGGACTGATGATCCATCATAGTTGTGCAAACATGACTTAGTTAGTATAGTGACTGATTCAGACACCCCACTACATAATGATACAAACAGGTCTGTGTTTTTCTGCTACTCTGCTAGTCTGAGAGTGGATGTGTTTATTTTTTGCATTTATTTGAACTGGTATAAAATAGTTCAAGAAATGAACCCAAAGGTAAATCTGACAGCGTTAGCTGTAGTCTCTGAGGCATGCCGTTATTACTCAAATGAACAAAATCTCAGTTTGTATAAGGACAAACTAGCATAACAAGCATAAATCATACCACAGACAAAATTGTGAATACATGTCTTAAGTTACATCTAGTGGACTGACGTAGAAGGATGGTTGCACTGCGTACAGGAGGCCTGTATAAATCTTTAAAATCACACGTATGCTGGGAAAACCTTCTGCAAACCACAAGTTTCAATATTTATTACTTCTTAAATTTTGCACATGCGGGATGTGTTAGATTCATTTTAGGATATATATATTTTTAAATTATTACACACAACGAGCCTCATTCACCTATATATTGTACCTGTCCAGTGAAAAATATGTATCACAGCAGCTGCTGTTTACGCTGTGCAAAAATGTCATGAAGAATTGACCAACAGAAATGGCCCAAAATTGCTCTGAAAAAAGTCTGGTTCCATTGACTTACATTCAGATGAAATAAGGTTTTTGCCCTCCTGTAAAGTTGCCATTTTGGGGATACATTGTTTTTCATTGGACACTGACGATATTCTACGTTTGTTTTTTCTTCCTAAGAAATTCCTAAGAAAGCTCATAAGAAAAAGTCTACATTAAATTCAAGGTGTGTTTTGAAACTGCAGAATTGTTCGCAATATTAGGCCATGTTGAGCCTCAAAGCTAGTGTACAACTTTTTCTCTGAACACTTAAATTTGCTTGTGTTTTAGTGCCCAGCAGTAGTTTTTTTTTTTTTTATTTAAAGATTTGCAAAAAATATTTAACCCTTTAAATAAAGTTAGTTGGTGTAGGCTATGAAAGAAAATAACAATTTTATAAATGTTGATCAAACGTTTCTTCTGTTGAACAACTCTCAGCGATGCCTGAATTGTTGCCAAACCTACATAGGAAATCTTTTTTTTTAACCTTGTGTCTTTAAGCCCTGCCTCCCAATGAGCTCAGTGTGCTCTGATTGGTCAGCTTACCCACTCTGATCTGAATGATTAACCACCAGAGCAGCATCCTACTACAAGTTCTGCCCCCAAAGCGCTGTGGCTGTTCTTACAATAGTGTCAGATCTGCTGTATCAGTTTGAGCCACAATCCAATCCTGAAGGTTAGATAGAACAAGTTTGTACATCCATTTTCGCAAGCTAGACTGGAGCAGGATATTTCAGAGTGGCACGTTTTTCCTTTTTTAACTCTGTGTGTTGTATGAGGGCCTGCCAAGCTTGCCGGTATGTGGAAAATAGAGACTGTGTTATGAGATGATGTCACCTAGTAACAGAGAAAAGGGTTGGAATTCCAACGCAGCATTTCAGGCAGCTGAGAAAAGTTTCTCCCTCTGGCATGTACTTTGGGCTTTGCAGACCATTACATAAAAAAAGCTGCACAACACACTAAAGGAATGGGAAAACTGGAAAAGCATAATAGATCCCCTTTGGATAAGGCATATACGCACCTCGACCACTTACAAGGAGAGCAGCATCCAGAAACGATTCTTATCAGTGGGTTATGAGAAACTCACGGAGGCCAAAGGTACTCAAGCTGCGACATGCATGTAATTGGAGCTGCAAACATGCCAAACACCATTTTTGTCAATAAACTGAAACAGTTCACCAACAGGGTTTGTTTTTTGTAGAAATCATTGTATAAAATACATTTTCAGTTTATAGCTGGCAGCTTGTGCAGAACATTGGAATCATGGTTTGATGCAAAAGGCCTTAAACAGTGCATGCTTACTGCAGGCTTTAAACATATATACAACTAAAGTCAAAACTAAAAATACAAACTCCTAAAATAAGCATGCACAGGTCTTGCCCAGGCTCACAGTACATTAACCTTCATTTCTCACTTCTTTTTTCATTATTCTTACTATTTTTAGCAGTCACATTTAACCAGTCTGTGCATGTGGGGGTACTGCAACCGCCTCATCACCCCACTTCCTGCACCCCTGCTATCTGTGATCTGTATGTCTTATCGTTCCAGGTTTACTTGATCTGTAATTATACCTCAGAACAGAAATAGGAGACAAACAATTTGAGTGAATAAACCGCAAATGTATCTGAATTTAAGATAATGTGTTATTTTTCTTCTGCAGTGTTTGTGGTGTATAAAGACTTCATCATGTTTGACGTATCCTGCCAAGAACATCCTACCCCCTTACTCTCTTTGCCCACTCAACGATGCTCGCTGGGGGATGTGCTCGAGTAAGACTACAGCAATGCTTCTCTCCTCTTGTTTTTGTATTGCTGCTATTTTTACACAACTACTGTTTATCTGCTGAATTTAATATATTGGGGACATATGTGGAAAAGTGCAATTTTGTGTTATGTCATACTCACCAAGTACATAACAGTGTATCCATCACTAGCAATGTTTTGGTGGAAAATGCCACATTTTAGTTTGATCCCTATAGCCAAGTGCCTGTTAACGTATTTTCACTTAGATAATCAACAAAACATGTAATTTGAGCTGGTTGTTTAAACTTTTGCATACAGCTGTAGAAATAGTTCAAAATGACTTGGGGATAAAGACTTGTCACATTAACCCCTAGAACCCTAGACCTGTACTTTATAGGCAGTTTGAATGGCTCTATCATATGCTGTATAGGTCGGGAAAGGGTTACGATATGAACAGATATAATACGCATCTGTGTCATGTTTGTAAGTCAAACATTTCATGATTATGAGGCATAGGATAAAGCCATGCAAACTGCCCATAAAGTACATTCTTCAATACAACAGTAATGAGTTATATGTTTTGAATATATATATACATGTTAGAAACTTTGTGTGAAAAGCTCAATACATATTCATATTATTCCAATTCATATTATAACAGATCTAAGTCTAAGATGTGATATAATAGTGCTCCACCATCAGTAATCTGTCTCTTTGTTCACGGTCATTCTCTTATTATCTCAGTGAACTTCCAGATCCTGATCATTACTGTCTCGGTGGCGGTGGGGGTCATCATCATCGCCTTCTTCTTCTGCCTCTTCTGCTGCTGCAAGTGTGAAAACTGCGGGTGAGTGCAGCCCTAGCAAACAGCTACACAAATACACGTAATACTAAAGTCTGTTCTCAAGTAGACCTGAAGTCTGAAAAGCTAGCACTGCTTTGTTTACACATAATTCCAGCCAGGAGGTAGTGCCCTTAAAAGGGAATTCCAGAAGTTCTTCCCATTTTCTGCATTAATCAATCGTTGAGATGTAGAGATTTCTTTATAGTGGTGGTGATAGGAACCAGGGTCACAATGTCTATAACACAAATATCCACTCATGATCAAAAGAACAGTTGCACAAATAGAAGAAGGAATCAACCCACAGGAATGAACTTGGTGGGTAGGTCTGACATCATGAGACATGAGAATGATTCAAATTTCACGCTCGGCCTCACATGTGACGTAAGCAAGGACGGGCCTTATCGCTGTACCTGACTGGCTCAACTGCCACGATTGCAGACATTCATCGAGCAGTGATGCCCTCCATGAGTCATCCTGTTAGCGCATGGCGCAGGACTACATGGACGCAGACCATTACAACAACTGCCCTTAACACCACGTCAACATCGCCAAAGACTACAATGGTGTCGTGCCAGACTGTCATGGAGTGACTCAGAATGGCAGCAGGTCATCTTCAGTGACGAGTCCCACTTTTGTCTTGGTGGAGACGACCTACAAATCTGTGTGTGGTGGCACCGTGATCAGCGCCAAGATGAACAGTTTGTTATCATGTGTCACATGGCTTCACTCTACCTCCACCCCTACTGTAAAGTCTGCAGGAACTGCGTGACAGTATTCAAGCTGTATGGGATGGATTATTGCAGGACACCATTAGGAACCTTTACGACTCCATGCCGAGACATCTGGCATGTTGCGTCAGCAAACATGGCGGCCCAACGCCATACTGAGAGACACTACTTCTGTATATTGCCCCGTATAAATTCATCATAATTTACTGGCAACCTTTATCTTCCCCTGAATAGCATCAAAATCTGACACTTCCAACGATTCCTTTGATGATAATTGCATTATCCGGTTTACTATACAGATCTCCCAGTGAACCTGCATTTGATTTCTGAGTTTTTACACTAATTGTTGAGGGTAAAATATAGGTGAATCTGAAAAAATACATAATACATAATTACAAAATGTAAAAGGTCTCTGTGAGGGAACGTTCAGAGTCATCCGACTCTTAAGACGTCTGGTTCCTATCACCACCAATACAACAAATTAGCTTTCTCTAGAACGGAGCTTTTCACTCCAAACTATTGTGAATCGCAATTTGCTTACATCTCAACCTTTTAATAATTCCAGACCTTTTAAAATCTCATTGGAATTCCCCTTTAATATGTTGTCAATGATGGCACCATTAGTCTCTGTATTCTGATTCTGGTGACGAAACGATCAAGGACTTAACATCAGTATCTGAAAATCTCTATGTGCCGTCTCTACCCCTTTCAGATCCTCAGGTTTTGATCGGAAGATGCAACAGCAGGCAGACAAGAGGAAAACCAAACAGGAACAGCGGTAATATATTTATTGTCAGACTGGATAAATATCATCTACATACTTCGTATGCTAAGAACATTTCCATCTACATATGAAGGCACTACATACAATTGCCTTATTTGGCCATTTGTTCGTACACTGTCACTCATTTAAAGCACAATGGAAACCCACAAATGTGCAGGCCTCATTTACATCATAATACAGAACATTTTACACTTGAATGTTTGCTCACAGGTAATACCTTCGTTGTTGTATCATTTCTTTCTTCACAGCTCCGTTTCTTTTACATGTCATTAAAAACCAAGCCATTGTCTTATACATAATAATGGTCGCATTACACACACACATTCACAAGCACACACCCGGTGACTCTCTGTATTAGCCTCTGCATATCTTGGGGACAAAAGGCCGAGTGCCACTGCGAAGTTGGACGTCACTGAAAATGTTCCAGCACAAACCGGTTTGGCAGCCACGACAATCTACATTTCTCAGGTCACGTGTGTGTTTGTGTGTGTATTTATAATAAGCATACGTTTGATTCTTTTTGCAGGAAAGCTGAGATGAAAATCAGACATGATGAAATTCGGCAGAAATACGGTGAGCAGTGTCCATTCCCTCCAGGCAGTGGAAATATAAGCAGCTATGATTTTTTGTAGCAGTATGTCAAAGCTTTGACTTAGTATCTTGACATGATTTACATTCTCAAAATATTAACTTCTAATGTTAACATAATGACTTAATGGCTTACAATCTTGAAATAATGACAATACTTTGAAATAATGATTTAGTGTCTCATTAAATTATGCCTTTCTGTCTTACAATAATGACTTATTATGTTGAAATAATGACTTAGTGTTTTAAAATAATGACTTGCTATGTCAAAATAATGACTTGGTGTCTAAGAATTAGGACTTACTATGTAGAAATAGTGACTTTGTATCTTGAAATAATACTTGATGTTTCAAAATATTGACTTACTATGTTGAATAATCAGTTAGTATTGAGAAATGATGACTTGGTCTCTTGAAATGATGTCAAAATAATGACTTAGTATTTCAAAATAATGATTAACTATGTTGAAATAATAACATAGTGTCTTAGAAATAATAATTTGACCTATTAGATATTTCTTATTTCAACATAGTATGACAGAACATTGTCTTAATAACTCAACATTTTGAGAATCGTAAGCAATTATTCTGAAACATTAAGCCAATATTTTGGGAAAATAATCAATATTTTGAAAAAAAGAAAAATATATATATATAGTAAGTAAATATTTTGAGAAAATAAGTCAGTATTTTATGATTCTTTTTCATGAATTGTTGCCAGAAACAGAAGATAATAAATGACTCTTTCTTTGGGGTTCCGTCCATAAGCAAAGTCTTCTTATAGGTATACATCACTGTACAGACATAGACAGTCAGTGATGGAAAGAATCTCCTCCATCCGCTGAAGCCACAACTTTTTAGCCCTCACTCCAACAGAGACTATGGAAAGTGCAGTAACAGCAGTGTTAACGTGTCTGTTCTTTAAGAGTTAATGCAGTCTTCCTCCCCCTAGTGGTCCCAGTGTGTTCTTCACTCTGTTTCACACTGAAGCTGCTCCTCTAAGGAGCACTTAAACAGTAAACATGACTCCTGTCTTAAAGTCCATTCACATCGTTATGTGCCGTTTTTCCCGGCACAGTGCTAACATAAACAGGAAGTCATAATGTGACAGGGCAACAATGAAGTCTCTACTAACCTCTCGAATATGTGGTTACAGAAGTGTGCTCACAGCAGTGTTAAAGAGGCTGCTGGAACTTTCCATGAGGTGATCTTATTCAGTTAAGCTCCTGAGCTGTGTTAATGTATCTCTCTCTCCCTCTCTCTCTCAGGTCTCAGCAGGGCCAGCCCTTATGCCAGGTTTGAGAATCCTACCTGAAGAAGAGAACCATTACGACACGTCTTGCCATCGAACCTTCAAACCACACAATGAACTGCCTGCAAAAAGATTTAACTTTTGACCTTTTTTAACCTGATTGTGTCTGACTTCTTTAGCTGTCCTGATCTGTAAAGCCACTTCAAACGACATTAAAGTTTTCTTGTACATTGACGTCTATGTGCTCAGCATTTAGAACAGGTTTATGGGGCTGTTTACCTGGGGATTATTTTGTTGAAGATTTGTTTCAGTTTCAGTGCTATTTATATTCCTCAGCATGAATGTGCTGTGTTAGTATGTATGATAGGTTTGACTGTTAGAACACAATGAATTCAAAACAGCTCAGTAAAAATGAAATGTGTTTATACACATAATTGTACATGTTTTTTTTCCAGTTCAGTTATTTCCCCACTAGTGCTTTATCAGCTTTAAAGAGCCCATGTCCTAGATTTTCTGTCTTTTATTTCTTTAACATTCAGGTCAATTTACACTCATCGTCAAAAGAATAGTTGCACCCAGAAGGGAATGTCGGACTGCAATGCTATTTGGAAGGCAGATAAAGGTTACTAGGAACAATAAATGATGATAAATGTATATGAACAATATCCCATGCAGCTTGAAAATTCTCACACAGTTCCTGCTCACTGTAGTCCTGTGTGGTGCAGTCGTCTGCCAGCAGTGCTGGTACTAACAGGATGAGTCAGGAGGGCATCACTGCTAGCCGAATGTCTGTAATTGTGGCTGTTGGGTCAGTCAGGTACAGCGATAAAGCCCGTCCTTGCTTACGTCACACGTGCGGCTGAGTGTGAAACTTGAATCATTCGCATGTCTCACAATATCAAACCTACCGACCAAGTTTCATCCCTGTTGGCTGATTCCTTCTGGGTGCAGCTATTTGTGCATTTTGATTTTGTATATTTTACATGATTACTTTAAGGCGTCGTTTGTTGCTACACATTAAAGACTGATTAATAGAAAGTAAATAAATTAACTTTAATATAGCACTTTTTTAATTCCTGGAACACCAAAAAGCAATTGGGTAAAGAACCCCCAAGACCTGACAATAGTATAGGGGGCAACAACTCACATCCAAAAGCTTCATCATGCAAAGCCTGGTAAGTAGGCACCGATAATTTAAAATCAATTCTAAATTTCAGGGGCAGCCAGTGGAGAGAGACAAGCACTGGATTAATGTTATCCTTACAGCTTACATCCATATAGTTTTGGCACTTGGTCAGAACAAAGCATTGTATCTCCAGTATGACAACATCACAGGAGAAAGAAAAAACATATTTTGCTTTTAATGTAACTCAGTGGAACCACACTTTTACCTCTTTTACCTCAAGGAATTTTGGGCCATTGTTTTTGATCTGATCATCATGGCATTTACACACAATGTAAAAGGCAACAGCTATTTTTAAATGATGCCAAAAGCTAAAAAAACATCAAAATATGGAGATACAATGTTTTATTCTAATAGCAGCAACTTGAGAAAGTGAAGAGAGTTGGACATTTATTAAGGCAACTATGCCTTCAAAGATCTATGCCAGTAAATGTCTGCTGCGGCCTACAACCTTTCGCCCCTAGTGGTCAAGAAAATAATTACCACTGCTTTCATAGAAACATAATTGTCTCATGTCCACCACCATTATGTGTAAATGACCGGCCGCTGACACCACTGAAAAAATCCACAGGTAATGCTCATTACAGCCGCCCAGCTCATCAAACACCATAACAATAATCCGAATTAAAATCTCCGTGCTTAAACAGGGCGCGCCTTTTTCTCTCTGCGCGCGACCCAGCTTTCCCCCTCCCCCCTCAGAGGAAAGAGGCGCGCACGAGAACGCGCGGCGCGCTCCCGCCCAGAGAGAGAGCCACGTGACGGCGCGGCGTCCAATCAGAGGCGGAGGAGGTAAAGAGAGGCGCGTGCTCGTGGCGGCCGGGCGGACAGGAGAAAAATCACACAAACACGGTGAGGAGCGCTCTGCGGAGAAAAACGCGAGAAAATGTCTGAAGATAAACCCAAGGTAAGCCACCGACTCGCTCTCCTATCACAGAAGAGCAGTGTGGATAAGTCCGAGCGCACATTTACCTGAGTGTTAGGCTGGGAGGTGAGGAGAGAGTTTGTGTGTTCCGTTTTCATTTTGTGCACACGGCGGGTTGCGCATTTGTGCGGGAAAATGGAAGCCAGCGTGCGGCCGCGGGGTTTTTCCATTCTCCTTCCAGCTGTAGATACGAGTCCTAAATATGTATTTCCCCCCCTTAATCTTAGCGCTTAGGCCTCGGATGTGGCGTCTTCCATTGAAAGTGCGCCATTGTTTGGCCCCTGCGCGGTTTTTCTCCCCTCTCGTTGTCGTGTAAAAGCTAAGCGTCGTGCTTTGCGGCTTTTCCTTTGTGAAAGCGAAGTGGCGCTACGAGAACAGCGCAACGGGCCGCCGATTAGAATCGATAAAATTTAACCGACACGGCGCCTTTTGTGACCACTAAGTGTATTTTAGCGTTGATTAAAAGGCTCTAGTTCTTTAAAATGGGGATATTTTATATGAGGTGGCTGTGTTTGGTGGCGGCTCTACTGTGAGGGCTTCGCTGCACCAGATGCGAAAATGGCGCACGAGGCGGCGCGAGCCACAATAACGACGCATCGTTTTACCCTGAGCCGGTTGATGGTGTTAGCCGCTTTGCTAACGTTATTTATTCCGTTTTGGCTTTATTTAGAGCCGCTAGTTTGAACCGTGATAACCGCCAGGGGGGAGCTTGGTCGACGAGGCTTACGCTGGCTTCCTATTTGCCAGTTTATAGTTCGAATTTTCCCGTTCCACCTTAAATGGTGCAGCAGCCACATTCTGGCGCCCGAGGCTGCACCATTTAAGGTGGAACGGAAGGATTCGATTTCGCCAGTTTCTAGTTTGAAGCTTCGTACTTGCTCGCAGCTGTGGCCGCGTGAACTTTCAAGTTTACTTTACCTTGCAAGTGCCTATTCATATTTGTTTGTACTTGCTTCCCACCCTCAAAAATACACTTGTTTTGCACCGAGTTGTGCAGTAAGAGTGTAAAATCTGAAAATCCATTCATATCAGGCCCTAAATAACCCTACGTGTGATGGACCACATCCTCTCTTCTGCTGTTCCAGGATAGGTACCTGGAAATGATCATTTGGAGTCCTAGATGTAGGCCCCTTGACTGGCAGTTGTTTGTATATGGTTTAAATGTTGATATATCTCATGAGGACTTTTTTGTTTGGATGTTTTTTGTTTTTTTCCCCCCCACTGTGCCTTTCAGGAGGGAGTGAAGACGGAGAACGACCACATCAACCTGAAGGTGGCCGGGCAGGATGGCTCGGTGGTCCAGTTTAAAATCAAAAGGCACACACCGCTCAGCAAATTAATGAAAGCGTACTGCGAAAGACAGGTATGTGCCTGGCTGTATTTGTTCACCTAACATGTTATTAGATGGAGGTATTTGGTGGTAGTTTGTTTGGATGAAGCTTGCAACTTGATGTGCATGTTGGTCTAATCTTGTATTAATGTCAATGTTTCTCTTTGTTTTGCAGGGATTGTCAATAAGACAGATTAGGTTTAGGTTCGACGGACAGCCAATTAATGAGACAGACACACCGGCACAGGTGAGCATGAGGTTTAACCGAACATGGTGGAATCTAAAGGCTAGAGGTGTACAGTGGAACTGATGGTAATTAGATCAGTTCCCTTGGCAAGGATTAGGGAAATTAACTTTGAGCTGGAACAAAATGGAAGAGAAAATGTTTGTTTGCTATGAAAATAAACAGTGAGGTCTCAGCATGACATTATAGAAATGTGCTTCTAGTTACCTTTTAAGAATTTGCGCTGGGTTGCACTTGACTTACAAACTTCACTGTAATGTACTTATTTAATATGGTCCTGCATGGCTTACCAACTTATTAGAAACAGTCTACATAGCTGATGACTGATGCTTAACAGTTTGTAAAATTGATAGAAGAAGCCTGGCAGGTTATCAATAAGTAAAGTGTTTTGGATGCTTTGTAAGAAGTGTTTGGTGCCCCCTATGCTCACATCCTCATTTTGGGTGTCATTAGCATTAAATATGGCTTATTATAGCCTCTATGAAGGCTTTAGCTCAGCAAAAGCCAGCTGGTCTTTGCTGTTGGATTAAAAAAATTTAAAGCGCAATTTTTTTCCCTAATACTGAAGAGTTTTAAATGTGTTCACGTTCTCATTTCCTCCTCTAAATGCTTATTTCCCTCAAAGTCCTTATTAGTTGTACAATTTTTTTTTTTTTCTTGTTTTCAATGACAGTTGGAGATGGAGGACGAGGACACTATCGATGTATTTCAACAACAGACAGGCGGCTCTCGCTAAACCTCTCCATGCAGCGAGCTCCTACGCGGCTGTTTTATTTGACTCGTTTTCCTCTAAATGCTCTCTTTAACTGTACTGTTCATTTTCCCCCTTTGCTGGTTTTCTTTGAATGTCCTCCCTAGTTTTCATAGGGTGGGACCAGGTTTTTTTTTCTCCCCCCCTCCCTTTCTCCAATATACAACTATCTGTGAGATGGCTAATGTGGCTCGCAGGCAAGGCTAAGATGGCTGCCCTGAGGTGTATAGTTCAAAATGGCCATCTGAACTATGTGTTGGGTCTCTTGGTGTAATAAAGGCCTGTAAGCCAGGTCACAGTTGCCTGTCTAGCCATACTCCCCAGATTGAAACTGAAACAGAAATTGTCCATTCCCATATTGTCGATCTATTCTGCAGGATGAGGAGACCTGTTTTTTTTTTTGTTTTTTTTTTTTTCCTTTGATTTTGTTTCCCCCCAGTATTCCTGTCTCATGCAGCTTTAAGTATCTTTTAAGCCAGAATCTGTTTTATGTCTGTTAGCTGAAGAGATGCCCACCCTGCGTTCTATTCCTTTTTTTTGCTCCCCCACCTCCAGTTTTTAATTTGAGCTGCCTCACTCATGAAGTAACAATGGGGGGGATGGGGGATGGGATGGGATTGAGGAAAACTTTCTGCCTTTTCCGACTGACCACCAGAGGGGAAACCTGGTCAGGTAGTGCTGTTAATGGTGAGGGTCAAGTACTGGACCAAAAACCTTACAAGATGAAGTCCAGGTTTTTATCGTAAGTGTTTAGTATCGCCGTGAGGAGGGAAGAAAACAACCTTTTTTAAAATCCCAAAGTCTACTACCTTTTCCAAGCAAAAGGGAATTGTTGCTGTCTCCACCGCAGTGTGGCTCTAACCAGAAAGGAAAGGTCTAATTTATCCTCCCCTCCCCCCTAAACCTATCTCACCTCCTGCTGTATGGTCCAGCGGACTGGCATCCATAAGGGTCGGGCTGAATCAGCGTCCATGTGGTCTCATCTTTCTGTACTGATTTGTACATTATTTGTTGTCCTTTACTACTGTATACAATAAATATAGTTTGGTACTCAGATATCTTTCCCTGGTTTTTGCTGGTTGTGTTTGTTACTTTTGTAGTGGGTGCCTGTATTTGAATGTGGTGTCATGTGCATCAAGTACCACAGCAGATTTTCAAAAAAGGTTTTTAATATTTTACATAGTTAATATACGTACAAACCATCTTTGGATGAAATTCAATACAAAAAGCAATATAAAATAGCAAATGTATAAATAAATTGTTGAAGCTCTTGGATTTACTTGCAGCTTTTTGTATATTGCTTTTTAGGACAAGTCGAGTAGCTTTTCTACTGGGTTCCATTCTGAATGGTTTTGAAAAATTACAAGAGCATGTGCTCTACAGTAACAGTTATAGAGAACAAGATATTCCAAAAAGTTTTATTTCAAGTTTAATATCAAAGGGAAATCCCTACTGCCTTCAAGTGAAATTTAGTGTTTTCAGCATATCAACATTTTGTCTGTAATTATTGTTACACAAGGTCTGGATTTGTGGCATTTGTGATTTAGCTTGTGTTGGCACACCACTGGGTCTTTCATCATGTCTTCATTGACCATTTTATGTGTTTACTTTGCCAGAAATAAACAAACACCGCAATGTAGTTGGATGGCTCTACCGTTTTTCCTTCTAGACACCCTCATAAAACACTTCAAGGGTTAGGGCAGAGCTGGGCATTTCCAGTGAGGCTGTTAGTAAACCTCTGGCATTTTTGCTATCCTTAATGCATCTTTCCTTTATCTTCTGACCCGATGGTTGATGATCTAGGGCTCGTGTCAAAATTTGTCCTCTTTTTAAAGGTTGCCCACAAATACCATCAAAATCAATGTGCTGCTTGTGTACTTCACATTCTATAAGAATTCTTTAGGAGATTGGCAAGGTAAACAAAGGACACAGCGGTGTCATCGTCTCTCTTATATACAGTTATTTACACACAGTTCCTAACCAGATGCTTTCCAATCAAGTCAAATCCTCACATAGTCTTCAGCTCAACTTGTTCTTTCAGCAATGGCTGAGATGGCACAAGGCATAACTGAAAGACATACACCTTCCAAGTCCAAAGGGATGTGTACAGTTACAGTGCCCTTGAGAAAGGCAGTCAACCTGAGTAAATAAGGTTTCGGCTTAGCTTCAGTGAATACGTGTCTGTATGCTTGTGACACATGCTTGGAATATAACTCTGGAAATCGTTAGGAATGGGAATTCAAGTACCCATCTTCTCCGTAGAAGCACCAATGGGTGTTTTTTTGTTTTTTTTTTTTAAGTTTTTTTCTCATTCTATATTCATTACACTGGCCAACAAAATGTGTCTTTGTGTGACCGCTTGTTGGAGTCCACCACAAGGGGGCGCCAGCAGACTAATGTTGAGGATGGTAGATTGAGAGCAGAGGCTTACACTAACCCAGCCTCTCTGCACATGCGGTAAAACTGGCCTCTCTGTGCAATAAGGTTAGCAGGGGAGTCCATCTCCACTATATGTCCTTTGTCCATCACAATGACCCTGTAAAAATAAGTGGAATACAGTGATGAAAGATCAGCATGTTAAAAACATGGCTCTCCACCACATCCATATCTGGGGATGTAATCTAAGGTGGATCTCCCAGTTTTGAAAGAAGGAATGAACCATTTTTTTTTTCCAGAATTCTGCATTATTTAATAATGAAAACCAAGTCATTCAGACTGGTTCAAGAGTAAAAGTTGTTTACACTGGTGGTGATAGGAACCTGAAAGTTATTACACAAAATGATTATGAATCTACTGCCAAAAACCTGAGAGGCTATTTTCAGAAAGCCAAAAAGAAGGGAGAAAAAGACTTTAGTGATGGAGAACAAGCAGGGTATTATAAATAAAAACGGTTTGGAAGAAAACTTATTTGTTTAGATTTGCCACCATCTTTCTGTTATCAACACATCTACACACACATAACTTGGAAGGTGTGTAAACGTTCACTAATTGTTTTGGAAAGCCAACGCCCTGCTGGAAAAACAGCACAGACCGGCATACATTCTATGACGGTTTGAGCTGATTTACGCTGGTCTAGTGCTGGTCTGGTGCTGGTTTTGCTGGTCATCATGCACACCAGCATCCCAGCTTCAAATCACAACATACACTGGTTTTGGTGATGGTCAGCATACCAGCATCCAAGTTCCTGTCACCATCACTGTAAAGAATTCTGAGTCACCCAAGTTTCCCTGCAGCTTCATCTACCATTTCACATAAATCTTAGAGGACAATTTAGAAAAAATCCTGCAGTGAAATGGGCACAGTAATACCTTTGTAAATGCTTGTTTATTCAAGCTTGAGTTTTGTCTCTTCAGTTAACATTTTGGTATCATTTTAGCGTTCATAAGACTATATGACACCTACATGAGCTCATGAGCTCATTGTGACTAAACTGACTATAATCTACATAGACATTTATGAAGAATGGGCGTTGCCTGTCATAAAGGCTGCATTTGTGAACTTTACTATCATATCATCTGATCAGGTGACACACTGGGTGAAATGGCACGGCACACTGACCCTGTAGCGTGCCATGTATCTCAGTGATGTAAACATAGTGGCCTAACATGGTCATATAATCAGCAACATGTCATGGTAATATCCACCGAGCCACAAAATGTCTCATTTTTGTCATTTTTCAAAGTACATTTTCCTGTTTTAGCATCTTTCACGTGTTTCTAGGTTGTATATATGGCCAACATGCAGTGTGAATTGTCTGGTGGTTGGTGTAGACTTACTTTGTGTAGTCCATGATGGTGTTGAGCCGGTGGGCGATGGTGAGAACAGTGCAGTCCTCAAATTGGCTGCGGATGGTGAACTGAATCAGCGTGTCTGTCTCCAGATCCACTGCTGCTGTCGCTTCATCCAGAACCAGGATCTTCGTCTTTCGTAGGAGGGCTCTTGCCAAACATACCAGCTGCCTCTGCCCGAGACTGCAGAATGAAACAGGAAAGTGATTGACCAGTCAGAGATCCAAAAAAAACTTTGCTGATGAAGCCATTGAAAATAAACACACTGATGTTAAACAGACATAGCAGCCGCATTATTCTGACAGTCATAAATGACTAGTAGCAAAAACGGCTCCAGGTAATAGTTTATAAAAGTTAACGAAAGTGTGGCGATCACGTACAGAACTATCTAGATGTTCGTACCTTAGGTTTTCCCCTCCTTCTGAGCACTCATAATTGAGCTTGTCTGGCAGCCCAGAAACAAAGTTCTTGAGATGAGCCAGTTCTAAGGCATTCCACACCTCCTCATCAGAGTATGTGTCAAAAGGGTCCAGATTCATACGCAAGGAGCCGGAAAACAGAACAGGATCCTGCAAGATGTGGAAATCAACCAGAAGAGCATTTCAAATGGAAGTCATTGCTACGATCATAGGAAATGAAATCTGGCCATCATAATGTCCTAGGAATTTCCAGCGTTTTGGAGTTCTCACCTGTGGAATTATTGTGATGCGAGACCTAAGATCATGGAGACCAAGCTTGGCAATGTCGATCCCATCAATGTAAATTTTTCCTTTCGCCGCCTCCAAGATCCGGAAGATGCCCAGGGCCAAAGATGACTTCCCTGCACCAGTCCTTCCCACAATGCCAATCTGAAAGCAGAAAAGTACTTAGTCTTGTGTATTTTAACTATAACAAAAATGATGAACACAGATCACCATACTAAAATGCCCATTCCATATAGCTCTAGATTTCCCAAATTATGGCTTAAAATTGCCACGTATCACCATTTACGTAAAGAGAATATTTATTTGGTGAAACGGTCTCATATTTGTTATAGTAATAATCAATATGCATCTTTTTTCACCTTCTCTCTTTGCTGGATGTGTAGGGAGATGCCTTTCAGAGCCAACTCTAGACCTTTCCGGTACTGCAAGCCATAGTCCTGGAACTCTATGCTGCCTGTTTGAGGCCAAGCGGGTGGTAGTAAGCTGCCCTCAGAGGTCCATGCAGCCTGCAAGCAGAAGAAAATGAGATTTCCAGGATGCCCGATCAGAATCCAAACAAAAGGTCGGTAACCAGCCAAAGTATTATCTTTATTTTATAATGGCAGGTAAGAGCACTCGGCCTGTATCAGAATGCTGCGGCTACATCTGAACCACAATGTTGCGGCATAATTATAAATGTCTCAACAATGTTAATGTTACTCATGCCCTGATGTACAGTCTCTCCTCACCTCTTTTGGTGTCTCTGCATACTCCTTCACCCTTTCCACCGACACTATGTTGTTCTCCACATCTGTCCACGATCTCACGATCCAACTGAGGATGCCTGTGACCTAAACCAAAAAAAAATCAGTTGTTCAAAACCATACTTGAGGTTTATAATTCTGGATAAGCCTGGGCTTATGAAAGTCTGTTCTAGCTTAAAACTGTAGCATCTTCCCCATCAGTTCAATTTCACATTACCTTGTTAACCACAAATGAGGACTCACACAATAAAGTGGTCCTTATGTAAGAGACAGGACGGCTGCATATTACACAGAATGTTGAATTACACAGAACAGCTACAGTAGATTATGCCATTTTTGTATAAGCAGGATTCTGTCTGGAGTTGTAATAACTCTTACCTGGAGGGAATGGGACACAGCTAGACCCACGATTCCAGGGCTCAGAGTGTCTTTTCCCATTACGGAGAGAATGGCGGCAGCGAGAACTACGCCATTACCCAGGAACTCCAGGTTCACTGCCAGCCACCTGCACAGGAGGAGATGCACCAAGTCAGCACCCTTTGTCTCTCCAAATCGTACAGGGCTTTCATGCAAGAATGGTTTTGAATGTCACTGTACAACTGTGACGGTTGCAAAGAAAGGTTGTGAAGAATGGCAGCCTGTGCTTTTGGAATGTCACTTTCTTATTTCATAATGCCGCTGTATTCTCAGTATTTTCAGAATGCTAACTGATGAGTGTGCTGGCAGAATTTAGCCAGACTGAGGATTAAAACATGTTTAGTATGCAGTAAAGGTGAGTTTACACATTAGGATTTTGAGTTTATTTAGATTCTGAGGGTTCTGAGTGGAAGACCACTCAATTGAGCCAAACTATTTGTTTTAAATAAATCTTTGGATTAAACTCATTGGTTGATCCCATACAAAGATGTATTTATATATCAAATGACATAGCATAAATAAACATACCATGGTTAACATGCTTGCAAAGAGGTTAAACCCCAAGCCACTGGTTTTTTAGTAAGGATGCTTGAATAATCTTGCAATTATATCAGTATAGGCAGATAACTATTTTTTGTCATTAGAGAGATTAAATTTGAGTTATTTCAATATTTCAAACTGGTATTTGATGATTTATATTTTAAACCAAACTGTTTACATGATGCCGAGGCATTGTTCTAAAAGGTCTTTTACTGCATTTTGTATGTAGATGGTAGATGTAAGGTAAGGTGGATGTAATCTCAGTTGTTGTTCATGTATAGGTGCTGGCAAATATGTACATTAAAATCAGACAAACAAAAATTCCCATATTCCATATCAGTGTATTCCTTTCGAGGTAAGAAACCGCCTTCACCTTGCATTGTGACTCACCTGGTGGCCACAAAGCGGGGGAAATAGGAGGTCTGGTTGTGATCAACCCTCTGATTGGCCTGCAAGATGAAGCGCGACTGCTCGCCGAAGGCCCGAATAACGCTGGCGCCTTGCACCGTCTCGTTAAAGTGGGTGTAGATGGGTGAGCGGCTTACTGACTCCAAGCGCCGCAGCTGGCAGGATGTGGCCACATAGAAGCTCTTGAGGAGAAAGGAGAGAAAAAGAGAGCGAGAGAGGGAGACAGAAACAGTCAAAACCCACACCTCAGAGGATTTCCAACATTCCCAGTGGACTCAGGTAGCAACTGGGTCAGCAGCCTGGTGAAAAAGCCCATTAACTCCGATGCTAACATCAGCACATGCGGTTTGTGATCGAGTTTCTTTCCCTTCCCCGGAAAGCGCTGTCTCAGCCATACCTGCACAAAAGCATACAGCAGCACCAGGGGCAGGATGATGACGGCGGCAAAGGGTGTGGCCAGCAACACTATGATGCACACTTCCATTAGCTTGAAGAAGTAACTCAGCATCATCTTCAGGCCATCTGGAATCATGCAGTCAATGGCGTCAATCTCCTTGGCAAAGCGGTTCAGGAGGTTGCCGCTGGGGGTGGACTCAAAAAAGGACATGGGGGAGTGAAGGACATTTTTCAGGAGGTCCAGGTGCAGCTGGCGAGAAGCAATGATGCCTCCAATGGAGATGGCCACTGTGGTCCCAAAAATAGCTGTGCCTGGAATACAGTAAAGCAGCAGAGGCATTAGGTTTTGAAATGTTCCTTTTACAAAGTAATTAATATGAAACTAATATGTAGGTTATGCCAAAAGGAATCTGAACAGGCCTCTGTAGGAGAATTAATCCACACCAAAAATGTCTGCATGTGCATGTTTGTACGGACTAATACCTCTACTTGTATCTTACTCACTGACCTTGTGCAAAGCCAAGAGCTCCATAGACTCCCAACTTCATGTCAGTGTTGAGCTGGGTACCGTTGATGATGGGCTCGTCGGCCCACATGCTGAGCCAGTAGTTGTATGCCAGAGAGGCAGCCTGCTGGAAAGCGTACAGGAAGAGAATGGGTACAATCAGAGCCAAGCCGATGGTGCGGAAGTACTCGATGTACAGCTCCAGTTTCACCTAGAAGGCCAGAGAAATAAGAAGAAATGAGAGAAAAAGGACAAGATATAAATTGATATGAATTTCAAAGGAGAACATCAAACAAAAATGATATGTTTAAATCCTAAAAAACTCACTCTGCCTATCCGAGCTTTGTCCACCACTGTCAGTTTCCCCAGCTCCTCAGGGATCTGTTCCTGCTCTATATCAGGGTCTACGCTCTGCATAGTGACATTGTTGGTGTCACCACTGTGGCAGAGAAAGAGAGGAAAGAGAGAGACTTTAAAGCAACAAACATGCCTTTAAGGGAATGGTTTTACTTACCCCATATGTAGTCGATCTGCCAAAACATGTTTGGAGTCCAAATTTAGGTTATTTTTGATTAAGGTTGCACATACTTGTTAATGTGGTTCAGGGCACAGTATGACGGTGAAATATAAAAATGAACAAAAGTTCATTTTAGTCAAGAGGGTGTGTGGTCACAAACCACCTAAGAGTAGGAGTGCAAGAGTTAATATTTGTGACAACAACCATCATACATATGAAGGAATATGATCCAAAGTCAGTGCTGTTTGTCATAACTAGCTTGGGTATTGGGTGAAATGACTGTCTGTAGTTTTGTTTGTTTTTATAGGTCACATGAAGTCATACTGTGCTATGCACTATGTTGCCAAGATGTCTTTAATGACTTGGATGCATGTTTGCAGAAACAATTTGTGCTGTTCGGGTGACTGTTGAGTCCTAGCATTTGTTAGTAATGCATAGCTCCAGTTCTAAACTAAAGAAGCAACACTTCGACCTAAACACATTGCTTACCCAATGAGCTGCTCCTGAGAGAGGTCCCTGGAGAAGGGCATGAAATCTGTTACGCTGAGTCTTGCACAGGACCTTCTGGAGCCTGTAACAACAGCAAACATTTATGTTCTTAATGGCACTGTTAGCAAAAACCCATCTAAACAATACTGGCTCAATTCAGTGAAGTGCATGGTCTCAGTTGACTAGGGACAAACGAAAGTGACGACTGTGTAGCGCTGTTTTACGTAACACAGATTTTGAACAAGATAAAACAGTGTTAGACCGACCTCTCTGCACTGAGCACTCCTTCCTCTCTGAGCTGGCAAAGGTACGAATGAAGTCAGCGAAAGCCCCTTTGCGGTTCAGTAGTTCTTGGTAGGAGCCGCTCTCAGTGATCTCGCCATCCACCAGCACCAGGATCAGATCAGCCTGGGGCAGGTAGCTCATTCCATGGGTTACCAGGACTCGAGTCTGCCGAGGACACAACACACTTTCTTTCACACAGCCTGCACTGTCAGACCAGTGAAAGCATCTGATAGGGACTGATTACTAGAAGCATGCTTCAGTTCTTGATCACCCATGGTTTCTTATACTTGACGTCACATCATAAAAAAAGTCTTATATTTCTATCAGGACAAACAAAACAATGACAACTAATCACCTTATCTCTGAGCACGCCCTTGGGCCCGATGACCTTATCGAAGATGTGCTGACCCACATGGGCATCAACAGCAGACAGAGGATCATCCAGCAGATAGATATCAGCTTTCCTGTACACTGCACGGGCCAGGCTCACCCTCTGCTTCTGCCCTCCAGACAGGTTCAAACCCTGGGAAAGATTTCGGGATAGCTAAAACATACCTACAAACATGACCACTTTGCTGAAGAGCTACATTTTTCTTTTATCCTGTGGTACAGTAGAAGTCATCTCTTCATAATACCCCTTGAAATGAACAATAGTTGAGTGAAGCTGGGTGAAAAGTGAGGTGAAACAGACCTATAGTCTTCAAAACAATGACTTTAGAATCATTTTAAATGGCTTTAGAGGTTTTAAAGTGCAAGCAGCACACACAAGTACCTTCTCGCCGATCTCAGTGGCGTCCCCTGCTGGCAGGATCTCTAGATCAGGCAGAAGAGCACAGGCCTCCAGGACACGCTGGTACCAGCTCTTCCTCTTCTCTCGGCCAAACAAGATGTTGTCCTGCAGTGTGGCATTCTGGATCCAGGCCTGCTGAGGGACGTAGGCTACTGAACCCTATAAGCGCAGGCACATACAATGTAACAATGCTTACTTTTACAGAGATTAGACCACATTTTATTTAATTTCCAGTAACAAACACAATTAAGTATGAAAATGATTACCCCAAAGTCTCAGCAATTAAACACAGTATACATTTTTAGTGTCCACTTCATTAAAGCTTCCATTCTGTTCATTAGACTTGCTTTCAGTTTTCAAAGAAATCTATAGGGATATTTTTCCACACTTCCACACAGTCCTGGTTGCATGTTTTGCTTCTCTTTCTTCCGATCCAAGTAACGATCCAAACACACTCATTGATGTCAATATCTGGACTGTGGGGTGGAGAGTTCTGCAATTTCCTTTTCTCGGCACCGGCTGTTAGGAGTCCCACATTATCTCTGTCTTTAAATCATTATTCTTTTTAGAAGTAATGTTTTTTATACTCTCCCTATTTGATCTCCTCAGAAATATCTCAAGAAAAATGACTAATTAAAAAAAATGAATATTACACACACATATACAGTTATGAACAGCTGTGGATTATTACATATATATATTTACCTTGATAGAGACACTCCCACTTCTCCTCTCTGTCTCTCCAAGCATCGCAGAAAGTAATGACGATTTTCCACTGCCAACGTGGCCGACAACAGCAACCAGTGCACCACGAGGAACTCTGACATTGATCCTACAAATACAGATTATTTTATACATGGTGCCTAATTAATATTAATCTATTAATAGATAATCAGACTAGTCACAGAAGCTACATCGTGATGACTACTATTATACCTTTTTAGACACGGAGTGCCATCTTTGGACCAAGTGAATGTCCCATTGTCAACCACCACACCATCTTCATCTGAGTAAGAAACACAGAACAAAGAGAGAGGAAGAGAGAAATGAATGATAAGTCAACTATGGTGTTGTTTACAAACTAGCTGTTCCAAATACCTGTGAAAAAACAAACATGTTATTCAGCTGTATGGGAGCCTTTAAGGTGAGAGCCGAGGAGGGGCCGCTTGTGAAAGTAAACTTCCTCTCCTGCAGCTTGTGAAAGAGACTCCCCTTAATTACGCATGGTCTAATTAGCTTCATCTTCCAAATAGCTGTTTTCACAAGCTGTCTGCAATGCTTCTGGCATATGCCGGGCAAAAATGTGTTTGCGTTTCTTGAAAATAGAAGAGTACGCTGAGACCGCAGTCTACCGTGGGCTGCTGCATTGGGTCTCTAATTGCTCTCCCCATCTTGCTCTCTCTCTCTTGTTACCTCTCCAGAGAAGAACAGGAAGTGAAGCAATGTTGCCACGCAGCTGAGGAATTCAGCAGCTATTAACAAATTGCCATCAATCTGTGGCACTTCCATTCAAAATATGTGACAGAGCTACAGACGAGGTCATCTTTCAGCACCTGTTAGTGTGAATATAGTGGAAACTCACCCAATACTTGAGGATCTCTGGACACGTTGTCTGGTTTTAACTCTTCTTGACACAAAAATTTTCCCAAGCGTTTTAGCGAAACAACAGCCTGCAACATAAGATATGCTTCAGAAGATGCTCCCGTCCTGGATTGCACAGCAGCTAAAATTAGGGAACAACTAAGTGAAGAAAGAAACGTGACTGGAATGGAATTTCTAGGCACTTTTATGGCTCTTAATACTTACCTGCATGGTGGTGCTCATGGCAAATGGAAGCTGGCTAAGAGGGGTCTTCAGAATGTTGATGAGTGCCATAGACACAAAAACCTTCTGAGCGTCCAACACGTTTTTGTCATCGATGAGAACGTACACTCCAAACATGGCAAAAGCAATCTGGGGAGCAAGAAAGAGAATCACAGGCAAAACCTCAGTGAGAAGCACTAATTAAGATGCACTACCCTTTTGGGTGGGCGGCACTGATGGGCAACCCAGGCATAATGTCAAACATACGGAGTGGCATGCAATAAACGTATAAAAACGTTGTTATTACAGCATTTGCAGTTGACTGTACACACCAGGAAAGATGAGGAGTTGAAGGAAGCAATGGAAATGGAGTACAGGATCTGCGATTTCCTCAGGGCCCCGAGCTCTTTCTCTCTGTAGCCTAGAATCTGCTCGAGATAAGCCTTTTCCCAGGCATAGAACTTGAGGATCTTTATGCCATTCAAGATCTCATTCATCAGCTTGATTCGCCCATCCATGAACTTCATCTGAATCTCCTGTATCAAAAATAAAATACAGGGACTCAATATGGATGGGAGCCTACCACACATCACATAGCTAACATGATATTGAGGCTGACCGATTTATAGATTGGTTAGCAAATGTGTGGTATCATAGGCCAGCGGGCATGATGGAATGTGGTAAATGTGAAAGGTTCTGGTCTGTTTGTCCACAGCTTCATCACACTAAGAACTGGGTTAGGTTTGCCTGCATTCCTCATTCTTTATATATCTCAATCTTTCACGTTGCTAACAGCCAAGTAGGGCAGTCGTAGGCAGCTAGAAGACTAGGTCAGCCAGTGTCTCCCAAACCAGGAGACACAAACGTAGGCCAAGGTTACAACCAAAGTTCTTGCATACTGTGAAGTCACTTCTAGCAGCCCGAGTGCCAAGCATCTGTTGTTTTCAAAAGGGAAATGAAAAAAATATAACTTTTATTGCCATTTGTTTCAGTGTGGTTGTTTTCCATCTGAAGAGGCACAGTGACATCAAAGGAATGAGAGAAGCTCGAATCCAACCCACACACCCACACTGTGCTTGCTGCGCTATCTAAACCAGCTGTGGAGGACTGACCCTCAGCCGTGAGGACACTCGAGCCTCCAGCAGGACCCATTTAAACAAAGAACCTGTCTGTTCCAGGATCAGGGCTGTTACTGTATTGGGACCATGGTATTAATTAGTACCACCCCCAAATATGTTGTAGGAAGTGACTGGTTCAGGAATTTGCCATTGTTGCTCGCTGACAATGTGATACCGAAGCTGCATATGCAAACTATTTTTACAATTTGAAATGATCTTATTAATCCTGGCTTTCCTTGAGACGTTATACATCTCAAAGGATCATGCAAGTCACATCATTCTAACTGGTCTTTCATTGCTAGATGTCCTTCAACACTGGGTTCATACAAGTCTGCTACAGCACCTGTAATTTACTCCTCTTCTTGGCAATGAACCCATTTAAAGGGAAGATGAGAATCACTGTAGCGATGCCAGCCAGAGCAGATGGGCCCAGATGCTGAAACAGAAACAGTGGAGGAATTTTAAGACCACGTTTAACAAGGACACACAGTGTTATTGATGTAAAGCTCTGCTTTTACGAAGCATCAAAATCCCTTGTGGAAAGTTTTTGGCCTGTTACACGTGAGTGAGTTGCAAGCCATTTCCATAAGATGCTTCAAATCTAAAAATGCTTTGTCCACAAAACTGCTGTAATAATGGCAAACCTTACCTGCCACAGAAAAAAGAGGCAGAGGGCGATCTCGATGGGGGCGAGCCACACAGCGTTGAAGTACACCACAAAATCCATAAGCTTCTGAGTGTCAGCCGAGACAAGATTCACAATCTCTCCTACTGTACATGTCCTGCGTGCTGCACTGCTTATCACCAGAGACTATTAAGTAATGCAAAAACAGGGAAAAAGTCAGCAAATGAAATAAGTGCAGGAAGTTACAGCTGGTTTAAAAATATAGGTAACTATTAAAGGAAATCATCTACAGATTGCTTCAGTTTTTTGCGGTATGTACATGTTTAGAATTAGAACAGACCTTTCTATAGACGAGTCCCATAACAGCAGTCTTCACCCTCATGCCCACAGTAAAGCAAGTGTACATATACTGGTGGTTAAAGAGAGACAGCAGACACGAAAGGAGGAACATGAGTGAGGCGTAGAAATATCCTTTCCACAGTGGAGCATCCTCCTCCCTCATAAAGCCTAGAAGAAGACTAAGGGGAAAAAGAGAACACAAGACAAAAAGAATGATTAAGATTTGCTCAGTTAAAATTAAAGTCTCAGTCAGAAAACATTAAAGTAGCCAGCCGGATATGGTTCTGCAACAAATTCATCTGGACAATAACAGCAAATATAAACGTCAGCCTTGTTCACTTTAAGCAAGGCCAGAGGGCAACCTGGGGGCATGATGGTGCTTTCTGGCAGCTCCAGACTGAGGCTTCGGGGTGTGTTATAATATTCTGACTTTCAAAATAATTCAGCTCTGTGGTTTGGTAATGGAGCAGATCTAGCATTTAGCTATGATCCTTGCTTGAGAGAACAGCACACTGGAGTACATTTTCAGCAGGAGTAGTAGAGCATGGCTGTCACACGTGGTACCTACGTTCCTTCTGCACGTACCTTGAAAATGAAGAACAGTAGAATGATTGTTGAACTCTTAGAAAGAAAAAAAATCCTTGGCAAATCTAATGTTTGGCTCCACAGAACACAGAGTCGGGCAAAAATGCCAAAATTCTAGGTCAGTTTCCCTTGGGCTGAAAACAGCTTTGCTCAATTATACTATTCCCACCAAAACTGTCCCTACGTTGACACTTGACATCACCATCCAGTACAGTAGGACAATAAGATTAAACTCAGCTGGCCACACACGAAAACTCAGCTTTTCCTTGCCATTGGGTTGTGGATAGAATTTCATGCAGCTGATCTAGAGTCAGCTCGCTCTACCTAAATTCCATGCACAATCGCTTCAGGGTACAACCACAAAGCTGGTCTCAAAGTGGCAACATCTACTAAGGCAGTTTGCTGGTGGCTGTCTCGACCTTGTACTTGGCTGGCCACTCTCTTACCATGGACGCTTCTTGACCACAACCTCAGCGGTTCCGCTTCAGGCTGCCTGGGGGCTGACGCGTCTGCGCTGGGCACGGCGCTGTGGTTAACTGTCCCTCAGACTCTAAGCCATAATTGCCCCACTGCGGGCATAAACAACACGATCTCTGTCTGGCTCGGGTGACGTCGCACCTGCTGCTAACTTCGTCTTCCTGTTTTGCAGAGATATCGTGAACCGTACAATGTGCCCTGAAAAACATTTGGAAAGCCTCTGTGGGGTGTCTTTGAACCTGCGGGAGACAGTTTATTACAGAGTCTGTGTTTATTTGATGAGTGGACTTTTAATACACTGGCCATGAGGTCTCTCTCACTTTCTCCAGGGATGCATATGAAGTGGCCAAAGTTCTTGAATTGAGAATAATTGTATGGATAATATTTTGTCCACAACCTAAAAAAAGAACATCTTTTCTTCTGGTGGGCAAACAGTTTTTGATTTGGTCTTTAATAGCTTAGAATGTGTCAAAACGTCACATTTAGAATCTCTGTAGTGTTTCTTAGGCATTATTTGCCAAGGATTTTTACATATAACTGTTAAAAACCGTTATATGTTTTGTGACAATATTTATAAGTTAACCATTATAATAAGTCAACCATGTTTATCTGATACTGAGAAGAAAACTTGTGGTGTAAAATATGCCTCTAATGGTATATTGCTTTTACTGACAACTATTGGTTAAAGCTATATCTATGTAGGCTAAATAAGTGACGTATCTAAGACTTATATGAGGTGTGGCTAACACTTTACGTGAACCCTGTTACATAACATTGACAAAATCGTACCATAGACATGCAATGGCAGATTTTGTTCAGTAATGAAAATGTCATGTTACCATTAACAGCTACTGTCAGAACGTAATGCCATGATGTTTGATGTCATGAAAGGTTATAGCACATAAGCATACATTTTTGCTGTGTCCTCTAATTAGCAATCATGACATCAACAATTTCAGATCTGTTATGACAATAATACGAACCTTCAGGTAATTTGACACCATTATATCACTGGACTCAACTGGTCATGACAACATACAACAAGACATGTTAATGGCATGGTTATGTCAATGTTATGTAGCAGAGTTTAATAAAGGTGTCACCATGTCATGGCAAATCCATATTTCAATCCAAATCCACAATCCAAATTGGTGGACCCTATAAATTAGTTTTAAAATAATAGCATATGTAACAGGCATTTTGATTGCATGCACTTGAGGACCACTGTTCTAGAAACAGCAGCAGGACTACCAGAATGTATGCTATTGTTTGCTGTGCATGCTTGCTGATGACCTTACCTGAGGACTTGTGGGATAGCAAACATGAAGGCATCATGGACTATGAGGCACAGTGTCCCGGACAGGAAGTAGGGCCCGAAGTTGCGTGCAAGCGTCCTTAGAAGGCAGAAGCCTGAGCTTTGCTCCTTCTGCAGCTTTCTCAGGAGCTGGGCCTGATCTGGCAAACGAGACCCCAGTGCAACACTGCTGCTCAAGTAGTTCTCCTGTCTAATGATGGGAACAAAAAAAAAAACACATGTTAACACACATGTTAAACCAATGAGAAAGTGATTTCACATTAAGTATTTCTCACGTGTAGCCCATTGAATCAAAGAAACGAAAGTTCAGATCCTAAACTTAATAAAACTCAATAAATACCACAGTGTGTGTAGGAGAAAAAAACCCAAAACAATTTAAAGCGTTTCAGCCATGTTTCTGTCATTGTTTGACAACTGTTCAGGCTATAAGCACATAGCTTTTATTAGGGACTTGAAAGGTTCAGCAGAGTTACATAAAAAGATGTGACACCGCAATGTGTGATGGGTTTCCACAGATCGTAAAAGAGACCTCTGACACAAGAGGACTTAGCAGTGAATCCAGTGGACTTAACAGAACAATGTATCTTCAAAATTGAGTTGTGTTAACAAGCCAGCAAGCTGACACAAGGCTGGATTGTCTCAACAGTGACCGCGTGGGCTCTCTGTTTGACCAATTCAAGCCCAAAGGTCCCTGTTGTGGGCACTGCACAGACTGAGATTTGATTGCTCTGATTATCCAAGTCAAAGCAACAAAAGTAACCACAGAAGCATAAACGCTGCGCTTTAAATCACATATGTCCACATGTCACACTAAAACGTCTTGTCTGGTGGCTGTAACACATCCCAGCATAGCAGTGTTGAAAGCCAGGAACCCCTTTAAAGATCACAGTTACCTTCTTTGTGTTTATAACTTGAAGAGGAACTATTTTATAATGATATGAATAAAACGAGGAGTTATAGTTGTGTGTGCAAAAGCTATGTAATACATTTTGTAATTATATAAGATCAGTAAGTCATACATGCAGACAGCGTGCAACTCGGCTGGCCATTACAAAACGCATAGTAAAGGATTAATAAGAAGCATGCTGTCAGAGCATGGTGACTCTAGAGAGCTCTACTACTGTGTAGTGTGATTTCGTACTGCTGAAGTTTGGTGCGCTCTGCAGTCCATTCCTCCTCTAGATCTGAGATAATTTTGTGTGACGTGTCCTCCTCTCTCAGACTCCACAGATCCTCTGCCTGCAGAGGGGTGCGGTAGCCTTTAACCACCAACCTGTGGGATGAACATACACAAACATATATGCAACTGAAATGACATCATGTGTTTTATTCAGTCATCAATCTTTACGTGATAAACTATTCTGTAGTGGCTGTAACCTAATATGTAGGTTATGTAGTGAGGAATTTCAGTGGGAGCCTACATACAGGCCCCAGCAGTTAAAGTGCAGGATAATAGTTCAGGTGTTAAATAGTAATCCTAAATCATATTGCTCAGTAATTAGTATTTACTAGCTACTGTGATGTAAGTATGTAGGTTACATCCTTTGAGGAAAGAATAAGTATGTTGGCTCACATACAGGCTCTCTGAGTTGGAGGGTTAGGTCAAGTTAATATGAAATAAGTACCATTTCCAACGTGGCAAATGAAGATCTGTGGTACCATTAAAAACACTAACTATATATATATAGTCATCTCACTTACCCTCTAAACCACCAGAAGAGGAGCTTGGACAGAAATGATGCATCTTGAACGGGACATGCATTCTACATGAGATAAATTACAGAGAGAAATTAAAAGCTGTTTGCCCAGTACGTCCAGCTAATCAACATTTTGAATTCAATATTTAAACAATAATCACTGTCAATCCACTGCTTTCTATTTTGAATTAGTCTAGAATTCTAACTAAACCTTGACTTAGACTTCACCTCGACTGAGAGACTAGACCATCATTGACTTGTTTTAAAATGATTATGCACCTATAATGAGTCTTCCATCACACCCATATATTGTTTGGACTGGTCTCCACAGACTGTATGAACACTCATTAATGTGCAACTTGGTAAACTTGGAGTGGAGAGAACACAAGTTTACCTGATTGTGCAAGTGACTCTCAAAGTGCTTTTTGTTTCATTTTGACCAGTTGGACAGCTCTCCTTTGTCCTCTCTTTGAGGGTGAGGTAGGACCCTTGCGTAATTTGAGGGGCCCTATGCAGCGTGCGTAGTGACTGTATAGGGCTGACCAGCTCTGGTGGTTTACGAGACACTGCATGGTAATTTGGAGTCCTATTGTCTCTGTATCATTAGATCTTTTTCATCAGCACTTTTTTTTTTTTTACCTTTGATTTACCTTTGACTGCCCCCTTCCTAATGCAAGTGGATTAACTTATATCTAATCTTTTCAGAAATGTCTTATGAAAATATAAAATAGTTAATGGCTGTTTGAACTGTATATTAAGTAAATAAGGGTGGTCTCTGACATTTGCACAGCACTGTAAATGACAAAGAAGGCAGTCTACTTTTAAAAAAGGGGGGAGCATTGCTGTTTTGGATGGCAGGACTGGGTGCGTAGAAAAAAGCATTTGGCCACATTGCACTGAGAGTAAACAGAAAATCAGCAAGCGTGTCTGTGTGAGCAAGTGAGAGCGCTGGTGTGTGTATGTGTGCCTAGCGTGGCTCAGTTACGACACATTTCCACCCACACCTGACCTCAGCTCTGCCCCCTTACCCATCCACCCAAACACAACCAAACACACACACAATCCCGCCTCTTCACCGGAGGTCTCACTCTACGGGATGCCGTGAATAACTCTGCCCAGGAAGTGACTGAGCCAGGAGAGGATCACGGGGTGTGGCACCCACGCCTGCGGCTATATCCTCATTGCACCCACACTCACTCACTCACTCACTCCCGCTTTTTTCACCCAGGGTTTCCTCTCCGTCTGTTTTCTTGTTTTCGTCTGAAGCAGTGAAAGGTTTTTTAGCACTATATCTTGAGAAGACTCAAATTGAACATCTGCAGATTTATAGCAGACTCCTCATCACTCAATTTGTGTTTTTGCAGATTGTTGTCCTGGCAGTATTTTGTATACCAAATAGTCACAGTCTTGGGTTTAAAATGGGCAGATATCATTATCAAGGCAGGAGATCCTGATTCCTGAAATATGAACAGCCATGAATCAAATGAGACCTCTCAAAAAATGTCTCCTCCAACCAATCATGGGGTTTTGCTAATCACATGGTACGGCACACAAGCGGCCACTGTAGGCACGGTGGTGGATTGTGTTCTCCGCTGGTGGGTTTAGGGCTTATCATCCTAAAAAATTCAGTAAACAACTTGGTGATTCAGCGTGGGTTGTTTGTGATGGTGCTGATCACTCTCTTTTACCTTGAGGACTGTTTTGCTGGGAGGTGCCTGGTCAGCGAAACAGCTGAGGAAGAGCTGGGCCAGCTGGAGGGCGAAGTAGGAGAAAAAAGCCAAGTAACGGACGATATCTGGAGAGAGCCCCTGAAACAGAGCACAGCTGGTTCAGAAGTAGCAAGCTAATGAAGGGAGGGAGAGAGAGAGAGACTAGGAAAGATAGAGAGAGACTGACCCGCAGACTCTACTCTATAGTTAAAGTTTGGGACTTCCCATACTGTTCAGTTTGCGAGCACAGACATCCCAAAATGCAGTGTTTACAGTCTATAAACTGATCCAAACAATCAATGGAAGATACACACATAAAAATGAAAAGTATTGAAAAGATGTTATTAAATTGCCAATTCAATAAAGGGTAGCACAACACAACTACTAGAGGTTTAGACCTCTATTCTAAATACATTTTTTAAAATACATTTTTCAAATGGCGTACAGTGACAACTTAAGTGCATTATATGGGAATAACTTTCAAAAATGTTGTCATTCACAAAGCCCTCAGAACCATCTGGATAAGTCTGGTGGATATGATGAGAGTTACAATGAAAATCTGCAGAAGATTCCCAAAAAAACTAGCATAGACCCAGTTAGGTATTGTGGATATGCATTTTCTATGTTTATAAAAAATTATTAAAAAATAATTGCTTATTTACATTATTCACTATTGTTTCATTCCCTAATTTTTACAATAGCAGCGCTGCTTTTAACATTTTGACCAGTACTGTAAATAACATTTAGATTAATACCCTTTTATGGAGGAGTCTTATATATTTGACCCTCTGACTACAAAGGTAAATCCACATGACCTAAAAAAACATCCTTTCTAAGGACGACTGGTAGGTATTTTCACCAGTGTTTACTGATGTCAGGACACACACTGATTATTCATAGAAAGGTAAACAAATGTAAAATTGGCACCTAGTACATCATACGAAAGCACACAGTAGCCTATACAGCAGGCTCTCCAGACTATGAGGCCGCTCGATGGCGGAGGCCAATGGGTGTGCACTGGCATTAATGGCACCATAAAGCTTATTTTGAACAGTTAAGGCAAATCATGGTGAAAACCAGAGTCTTTAATGGTCTGCTTTATATAAATGAATTACGCATGAAAAGAATTGTAAACACTTAAGAGTCACGCCACGATCTGGAAATGCATAGATTGTGGTTCTGAGAGCCTGCGGCCTCGTTTGGGCAGGGAGAGGAGCTGAGTGCGTGTTATTTACCAGCTCCATATGCTGTTCGTATGTGATTATAAACATGGGGTAAGGACTAAGTTTACCTTCCAGCCATGCACCACACTGGGAGCAGGCCCGCTTATTGCACCAGAGCAAAGCATGTGTGAAACAACAAACCAATAGTAAACATCCGCCCGGGCCGAGGAGTTCCATGCCAAGATCCAGGCTATATTCTTCCCACCGCCACAAAACAAAACAGGGTCAGCCTTGGTTTGAGTGGTCACAAAATATAGGTCAGTCAAACTGTCTGCCTCTTTTTTGTTTCTTATCCAAGCACAAAATCAGCCTTTAGCAGGGCAATGAGGAGAAAACTGCTTATCTATTCTAACATTATAACTTTTGACCTAGTTTCTTTATGGAGAGAAGGGATGCAGCTCTAAAACTGCAAGCTCAGGTTTCTCAAGCAATCGAAGCTTTATCAAGATGTTTTCATTGGACCCTGGCTACTCTTTAAGTAAACATAAGCTGTTTGCAAAGATGTTATTTGACATGGTTAATATAATAACTGTCCCATTACTGTCACATATTGCATACTGGCATGTAAAAAGTACTAATATTAGGGTGCACTGCAATAAGCAATATGCCACTGCAGAATCCCTGAATTTGAAATTGTGGTCATGGCAAGCCTGAGACTATATGTGTATGCTCTCACTGAAGAGGTCCATTTGTTGTACAGACTGCACATATACAGATTGTACTTTATGTATATTGGCAGAGTCTCACATATCTAACATATCCTTACAAATTTTCACACTAGCGCATTTATGTACTCTACTGTAGTCCATATATTATTATGACAAACCAGAGAAAATTCAAAAGTGGGGCAAACTAACAGTGGCCTTAAAAATAGCTCCCACAAAAATGCCCTGACCAGTGTGCGTTAGTGAATGTGTCAGCATTTATGTCTGTGTGTGTGCCAAAGATATATGTGAGTTTGTGCGAGTGTGCTTGTGTGTACATTTTCCTGCGAGTGTGTGTGTATGTATGTGTGCGTATGGATCTGAGCAGTGTTGGGAATAATGTGGTACAAAGCACTGTAAAATGCATTACAAGAATGCAAATACATTCTTCCTGTAACAAAATATTGGAATGCATTGTAGTTAAAATACTCTCATATGTCTGTAAGAGAACAATGTTAATTAATGTGATGTATTTAAAACAGAGAAGTTTTCTACGTAGATTATCCATGCCTGTGTTTATACGTAATCTGCATGCATGTGAGACCTGATACAGCTATCGGTGCTACTCTTATTGTGAATATGAGCAGTGCAAGCACAGGAAGCATTGTGTTCAAAATGATTAATAAACTGCTGAAATCTGAAAAAGCACAAACGTAAACAGGCCAGATTGGATTTTCTTTCAGGAACAGCTCTTTAAACTGTGCTCTGCATTTATTCATAAAGATTTTATCTTGAGGCGGCTGTTTGTGAACTTTTTCTGGATTAGCCACTTATTATTGGACGTCATAATATTTCTCTAGCCATTTCTATTTGTTACAGACACGAGTTTAAGACAGAAGTTATGTAATGAGCAGCAATGAGGTACTCTTATTACAGAAAATAATAAGATTATTATTAGAGAGAGGTAATAGTACTTTAATTATGTCCTCATATGATATGCAAAGCCGATTATCTGTTCAGAAAAATATTAACTGTCTAAATAAATAAATAAATACATAAATACATAAACAACAACAGTTTTAAGGCTGTCAGTGTGCTAGCCTTCTATTTATAAAGCTCTCCTGAACATTAGGTGCTGCTGATGGAATTTAACAAATACAGGCAAGTCAGGAACCAAACTGTATTCTCCTGCCCAACATATCAATTTTGTTAAAAACAAAACATGTCTTATTACATTTTACTGTATTAGTGTTTATATGTATTTATTATAGGGTGTAGCAATGCATTGAGAAATTGTGAAGCAGTGAAAAACTGTGGCAATGTGCATCATGGAGGTGTGACAACGCAACACTGCATGAATGAAATTTGACATTATATTAATTATGCCATATAATGATGGGTCTCCCAGCATTTGTAAACAAGCAGTACCAATCAGCATCTCGCTCCAGCATTTCTCCTGCCTCCCAGCTAAAGTGTCATTAGAAAGTTGTGCAACAACATACGACTACTGTCATATTCTCATATTCTCTATCATTAAAAGTTTGAAATGTCATATTAATACTAAATTGTGGGCCCATCATCGTTAATTGAACTGAATCGTCAGCGTAACGAGTGTATCGTTCCATCCCTAACTTATTACAATTTCTAACTGACTACCAACACAAATAGTTTTAAACTATCTTCATGGTTGCTTAAGACTTTTCCACAGGGCTGTATATGCATGTGAGCCATGTGCAAGCATCTGTAAGCGGGTGTCTGTAAACGTGAGTGAGTATGTGCATGTGTGTTTGAGGATTTTAGTAGAGGAGTGTGAAATGGGTGCCCCAGATTGGGGGCCTGTGTCAGTGTCAATTCTCTCACCTGTTCAACGGCCAGCTGGATCTTGGCCCTGAGGGGTACTAGAGAGCAGACCACGCCCAGCAGCCAGTACAGGAAGAGGACCACAGAGGAGCGGCAGCCCCGCACTCGCTCCCAGTGGATAATAAACACCGCCAACACCTGAAAAAAACACCACTGCCTTTCAGTGACACAGCCCACACACTCATTTCAGAAACCTTGGTGCAGCTACAGTCAAAAGTTTGGACAGTTACTCTGGAGCCAGCACAACAAAAACGTGTTTCACTGCAAGAAAGCATTCTCTATATTCAATCAGGTGTGTACAAAGTTTGAGTACCATCGTACATTAAATTAAGGTTTAATCAAGATTAAATAAAGGTTAATCTTGCTTGTACAGCTCTTACAATGTACATCCTGTAGCTCTCTTTTCAATGTTTACTCAATGGGAAGATATTTTGTCCAAATTGTTCTCTTTCAAAATTGGGCAGTTCTAATCATGAGTCACACATACTATTCTCCTCGAGGCTGAGGCAAGGTCCACACAGCTTTAACAAAATTATGTTCCCTCACAGTATCCCTGTGTTTGAGTCCTAGAAAACTACCAAGAGAAAAACAACAACCAAGCAAAAGCTAACCTAGCAATCACGCTAGCTCTGTCTGCCTGTCATGTGTTATTCAGTCTGTCCATTCATCCGTTTGTTCGTTTAACTGGCCACACCAGCATTCCCTGGACACTCCCTCGGAAGTACAGTGAGAACATTATTTAAGCTGCCACTTAAAAGCTGGATAATGTTTTTAGCGAGTCATGGGCACAGTGCGGTCCACAACATGACCTGTACTGTACATGTTTATGAGCTTATTTCACTTTTTCTCCCTGCTCACGCTTCTGTGCTTAGTTCCGCTTTGTTGGACTGTGTGATGCCAATCATGCATGTTCATTAGAATATTAGGCCAATGCCTGCACAGTTCTCTGACGTGTCAGATGATTTTTAAGCCATGGTTTATTAAAATCTCTATTTTATTGATAGGGTTTTTTTGGTGGATGTTGAACATAACATGAAATTTTAGGATTGTACAAATATCAGATCTGTATCAATATCAGGCACTACTCAAGATCTCAACATTGGCACTGGTATCAGAAAAGTTGTATCATGACATCTCTAATGAAAAGGCTCTTTGCCATTTAGCACATACTGTATAGTCACTGTCTATACAGAAGCAAATGAACTGCCAAGCTAAGTTAGCTGAATGCTCTAGAGTGACTTAGAGTTGAACATTCCAGTGAGAAGCAGGGAATAAAATGTGTTTGGTGAAGGAAATACCACTTTTGCAGAGCTCTGGCCCTTTTTGTTTAAAAGTGGGTATTACACTTGGTTGTGCATGGTGGTACCCTTATTACAAGCAGGGGTCAAGTCCTCCTGTAAATAAACCGAAGTCTGTATTTTTGCTTGGTTAGTCATGCACGACTTTATACTGGGATTTCCCAGTCTACCGCAGCAGCTGCTTCATGAAAAACCTCCTTAACAGACACATGTACAACACGGGCCTCCGTTGATTTGGCATTTCACTTAATTGCCTTTTCTGTTCTCTGTACAAAAAACACTTAACACCCTCCATCTCACCAAAACTAGACTGACATTCGGTAGCTCTCGGCTACTACCTAACCGGCTGCGGTGTTTTGAGAATATCTGTTCCCTGTCTAAGTTTAGAGAAGACACCGTTTGTCACAGCATCTCCTAGGCAGCGGAAAACACCATTGGATTATGTAATGCAAGGCCTCCTGGGCAATTAAAGATCAGGCTTAGAGCTATTCCTAACAACGCCTCCCCTGAAACCAAACTGCAACCTTCTCCAAACCAAACCAAAGGCTTCTAACCTGACCTCAAAGTAATGAAATGAGAGGTTTCTGAGGAATTTCTAATTGCTTGATCTTCTCAAGGATTCCCAACTACCTAGATACAAAACACACAAGTACAAATACCATCAAACATGATAACGTGTGTTTATTTTCTCGCTTCTTGTTTTGCTTTGCAACTGCCCTGTCGTGAGAGGTAATGGTTCATCTTCTGGCTTGTGGGAGGAAGCTAAAGCATCAGTTAAGCCTCAGACTTGGTGCCCACCTAGTAATCATACAGGGGCAATGCGGAGTGATCTGCATGATCTGGTTCTCGAATATACTGTAGCTGGTGATGCACTGACAGGCCAGCTAATGTTAAGAAGAGAAGGAATGGCCCACTCAAAGCTGGCTGTGTATTGAACGTTGGCCTGGTTACTGTGATCTCTTCTTATTTTCCTAAAGAGTTTAAGGTTGGGATTCTTGCACAGGATGCTACGGAAGGGCAGCTGTTGCTCATAGATTCCCTCTCAGTGGCTGAGAGAGGCAGATAAACACTCCGGTTTCGGTCGAACTGTGTGGTTGTTGTTGCTTTCAGCTCGACCAACCTCTTGATTACATAAGCCCAGATATTACGCAAGGAAAAACCATAGGTGGTAAAGAAGGATGGGCAGGGCACAAAAAGGGTATTTTCAATGTTTCAGTGTTTTTCAGTATTTATGTGCAATTTATGCAAGTTAGTAATTCACCTAAATTCTTGTGACCCATATCCTTGAGCATGGTTTTGCTATGACTACTGACAAGACTATTGACATTTATTTTACCAGTTGTATTACTGAGATTACGATCTTTTGGCGCGAGGGTATTCAGGGACAAGGGCAGTCTGTTTAACCCTTTTCTAGTATTTTTCTTCAAGCTCAGCCCAGTGTTGACTTAGGTGTCTGGGAAGACCACAGATAGGGCAAGTGTCTGGGTTGAAGGTTGTCTCTTCAGGTTGAAAATGGGCAAGGAAGACTTGTGGCATTGTAAGTGGCTCTGTGGGCTGTTGTCCCCACACCATTCACGTCCACACCCACAAACTCCTTTTTTTCAATGTCACCCATGTCCAGATAAATACAGGTTTTGCTGTGTCGGGTTAAAGCTTACGTAGCCGTGTGAGGTTATGAATGTTAGGAAAATATATACAGGCTTAGAGGAGAAAAAAAATCCACTAAAGCAATTTATATACTGTCTAATGTCTAGTACAGCATGGAGGGGTCAGCAAGGACATAATGCCCCAGAGACATCTCTATAATATAAAAGTTCATAATTATCAAGTAGCCAATTTTAATACGAGACATTTTAAACATAGGATTGCTGACTTCACATTTAACCGCCTAGTTACCATAACAGCTGACACTGCATGTAAAGGCATATTCACCAGATTTCTATCTTTTACAGCACTAGGAGGAGATGTCTGTGAGGAATGGTTTAAGACTTGTTGTTTTATACTCAGAGTTCTAACTTCGTTTCTATGCTAGAACACAGTTTGACAGAGTTCTCGACTAAGTTCCCAAAGGCTGCAGAAACACTCAAGCAGGCTAGTGATGTGATTTATATGCTGCTATTGGGAAAAAAAAAGTTGGTTCTGTGCATTACTGCAGAACGTTAATCAACTACACTAGTGACAGTGTCCACAGAAAATTGGTGATGATCTCAGGAGTGCTTTGGTGGTCTATTGTTTGTTTATTTAAGATGGAATAAAATCACGAAGACACAATAACTCAGCTTGAGCTTATCCTGTATTTCAAGAACCTTTATTTTCACTGGTATTGACTTTCAATTGAGAGGGACTAAGGCCCCCCATGTTCCCCCGTAGCTACACCCCTGCCTGATACACTCATGTCACCACCTCCCACATTACCATGACAATGGTACACCACCCATATATAATATGTGGTCAATAGTGGTCATGTGGTCAGGAACTGACCAATGATGAATGGGGTAGAGGGCGGCTGACAAATTGTGCATGACAACAGAAGGGCTACAGTCTGTAATTGCACAGTCCTTTCAACTAAAATAGATGGCATTTTTACACTGTTGCTGTAATGGTGTAATGGACCATACATTACCACAGTAAGGCTGCGTACGACGGGGCTCAGGAGAAAGACGAGGTGGCGATGGATCTCTTGGTTCCGCTCCAACAGGATATAGAAGAATTCCACAAAGCCAAAGGATGCCAAGAAGAACCCCAGCAACTGTAGGAGGACAGACAGGAACGGAACTCAGACCTGGGTGAGAGCTCGCCTGAGTCACGCTTCCGGAAATGTTTTTGGTTGCTGACTACTCCTCAGAAGTAGAGCTATGCACTTAGATGTGAAGGATGGCCGTCGTGGGAGGCAATGGCTCTTAACCCTTTGAGAGGTATGTTAACAGAGACATTTCCTCACATGATGTAAGAACCATAAAATTGCATATCCCGTAAAACCGAATGTAATCTCTGGATAAACATATATCTAAGAACATTCCAAACATGCTAGGTGTGTTTCACTCCACTTAAATTGTTTAACATATCACTTTACTGAGAATAATATATATAACAAAAGAGTTTACTCTGTTTTTGATTTTCAGAGACTTAGAAAAATCAGTTGGCTTAACTCATTTTGGTTGTACTTCCTTTAGATACATTCCCAAAAGTCTAAGAAATAACACATGAAGTCAGTTGTTAAGACAGCCAAGCAAAAAGCCTCATCTTACAATTATTTTAATAACTATGCTGTTACTAGGTGTCAAAATGTTGGGTTTTACAAAAGGGCTCTTTAGAAACCTTTCGTAAAAGTACATAAAATGGAGAACTGGGTGTACACATAAATCAGCACACAATGGCTTAGAATATTCATTTCATTGTTGGGTTCTATCAGCATGAATAGGATCATGAAGGGAGGGCCTTAGGACTTTCTACTTGTGATGTAACGGCATCTGGTTCCTTCTAAGAAGGGCAAACAATCAAATTCTAGACATGCACTGAGAAATCTAGATTCCCATCCAAAAGAAAAGCTCACTCCTGAAAGGAGCGAATGGACGAACAACTGTGTACACATGTAGCGAGAGGATTCAATGATAGCAAAGCGAAAATGTGTGTCACTTCTTAGCAAACTCAAACTAGCACCAGTATGCTACCCTCACCCACAAGCTCTTGCGGTGCAGGGCTCCTCTCCCAAATCTTAACCTCTTCCTCTCCCTATTAAGCCTCAAACCTATCCCTGAGCAGAGCATGTGATGTTATATGATGTTATGGGGTTGGAGAGCATGGTTTAGTCATTTCCAGCTCTAGTTTTCCCTGCTTCACTTCAACTTAGTATGGGCTTGGTAATAAGCTGATTTGTTGGACTAGGTGTGTTACAGCATGGACAATATGCAGGGTGGGAATATTTCTGAATCAAGGATGGGAACCACTCACATAGTGAATAGCCATTGCCGTGTGCATGGAAAAATGTTTTTATCCAGGCAGCTATACCAACAAGAGTCCTTGGCCAGGAGTCCTAAACCCCGCAAAGGTCTCCAGCAAACACCACCAAACTCAAACATTAGGTTGGTGTGCCATACCTGAACATGTCCTTTACATTAGTCAGATTTGGCTTGTCAGCTCTTATTCTGGAACAGTAACAAGCCATCTGCCAACATCAGAATGCTGGTGTTTGTTAGAGAATGGTGGGTCAGTGACCCAGGGGCACAATGTGATGCTAATCTACAGCTGTAAGTTATTCTGATAACATACATTAAACATTATCATTGCTCCTAGCTTACCAGCTTGGCACTGCAGAGTAGTGAGAAGGGCAGCCGGTCACGACCATGACAGTACAGATGCAGGCAGTAGAAAGGTGAGCAGATCCATAGGTAGATGCAGGGGGCCCATACCAGTACCGTGTTCTGGAAGCAGTCGCTCAGCTCAGGGGTGTGTGTGTACCATGTCTGGTTCCAGTCCTGGAAGATAAGGAGAAAAGGACCCGTAGGGACCGGTGAAGTAGAAAGCTTCCTCATATCATCACATACCATCTTGAAAGAGGTACTTTTACAGTTTCCATTACACTTTGGCAATTCAGTGAAGCCCATTCTAAACGCATGTTTCAAATCTTCTAATTGCTCCTCATATACATTTTCTGTGCATTAAAGTAGAGCTGGGCTGTGTATAGTCGTTAAAGTCTCAGTTTGAAAGATGATTTTGCAACAGGTTGCGTTGCATTGCGTTTAACTGATGGTTTTCTCAAATTATAAGACAAACAAAACCACACCGTTTTTCAGGCTCCTCTTATCCACTAAGGCAAGGCATTGTTGCATCTGCTGTTTAACTAGCAGTGCACTCAAACAATTCTATACTGGATTTCCGATTTTGATTTTTGACTAATGCAACTGAAGTTAATATGATACATCATTCTATTATGCCACTATGCGAAAGGCATTTTAATTTAATCTGCTCAACCACTTACTTACATCATGTGGCAACATGTTTGATATGTAATGTTATTATATAACCAAAAGAATGTTTCTGAAAAATGTGAAATATTATACTTGGTAGTGGGAAGGAAATCTTTTTTATGTATGACCACAATCCCTGGCCAAAAATGCACCCATTCTAAAATATTGAAGCAAGTCATTAAAAGCAATAAAATGCACAAATTTATATCTGACAAATATTAAGACCAAAAATTTTGCCCACTCTAGTTAACTAAAACCAAGAAAACAGGTGGTGGGCTTTATGTGGTCACTGAATTAAAAATGAGAAACTAATAGAGAGACTATTAGCAACATAATAATATAATCACAGGGGAGGTGGATCAAACATCTAGAAACACATACAGATAAAAATCAAATGATGAAAATAATAATAGGACATAACAACAAAGACATATACAATCAATATGCAATTACTCCAACTTTTATGGGTTGATTTGGACGCTTCATTTCTCCCAGTCACTCACCCAGAGAGGGTCTAGGCCATTGAGGCTGCAGAAAGTATCCATTCACTCTTGTGGTCCTGAAGCTGTTACGCTCTCTGGCTTTCTCTGGCTTTTGGCGGCACTATTCTGTTACTCAGCACAGGATGCGGGTGTGCAGGACCGTGTGAGTCCAAGTCTCGCTGTGTGAATGAATGGCCTTTAAGGGCTCTCCGCCTCTCCCTGTCCCATGCACCTTGTCACTGAGAGCTCCTTGTTTCTGAGGCTGTCTGGAAGACGCTCTGTTTTATGACTGCCAGTCGTTTTGCCAGTCACTTAGGTGGGTGGTTATATTCCCTCTCTCTCTCTCTCTCTCTCTCTCTTTTCTCCCTCCTCCCCCAATTTTACTCTCACCATTCACCCAATCCGTTTCTCTCCACCTATTTCTCTCTCTCTCCCTCCCACGGCTTCCCTCTCTCTCTCACTCCCTTCAACTTTCTTTTTTCTTCCTTGTCTATCTTTCCCTCTTGTCTACCCGTTTTCCTTTCATTTCCTTCTCTTTCCCTCCTACAAAACACACACTCTCAGCACACAGAAAACACAGAACACAAAAGTCATGCATGATGAATTTACTTGATTCAAATCTGAATACTTTCAGATGAATAAAACTGATCCAAGCAATCACTACCAAAATTAAGTGTTGAAGTAATATACACACACTGACCACTTTATAGTGCGCTTTGTTGTTTTATCGTGCAATTTGCAGACCTTTAACATTGTTCTTCAGGGGTCAGGACCCCCACAGGACAACCACAGAGCAGGTATTATGTGGGTGGTGGATCATTCTCAGCACTGCACTGATATTGACAGTGAGAGTGGTGGCAGTGTGTTAGTTTGTGTTGTGCTGGGGTGAGTGGATCAGACACAGCAGTGCTTCTGGAGCATTTAAACATTGTGTCCACTCACTGTCCACTCTATTAGACACTCCTACCTTGCTGGTCCACCTTGTAGATGTAAAGTCAGAGACGACAGTTCATCTGCTGCTGCACAGTTTGTGCTGGTAATCCTCTAGTGGTCACTACAGGTTGGTCATCAGTGGTCACAGGACGCTGCCCACGAGACGCTGTTGGCTGGATAGTTTTGGTTAGTGGATCATTCTCAGCACTGCAGTGACACTAAAGTGTTTAAACACTCCAGCAGCACTGCTGTGTCTGATCCACTCACATCAGCTCAACACACACCACCACACCACCAAGTCAGTGTCACTGCAGTGCTGAGAATGATCCACCACCCACATAATACCTGCTCTGTGGTGGTCCTGACCTTTAAGGAACAGCTAACTCACCTGTTACTAATGTTACTAGTGTGTGTTGGTGTATCTTTAACTCCATTACATTTCAAAGTCTAATATCTTACCATTTATTCCGCTACACTATGGCCAAATCTGTCCTTCCTTTTGCCTTATGTGTGCATAAAAACGTAACGTGTCCAAGCAAAAGAAGTATGAAGCGAGCCCACCAATCAGGATACAGCGGGCACTTGGTTTTGAGCTTGTTTTGACCTGTTGGACAGAGTTACCTAATGGAAACTGTTCTCCTTCAGGGTTTTGTGCTGATGATCATTTGAATAGACAGATAGTGTCAGACTAATTAATGACCTTCTATTAAAAGACTGGTGGACTGAGAGTGACACTAGAGTCTCTTCACCTAAAATGAGTTGATTAAGAGTCTTGTTCCAAAAATTATAGTAGGACATTACTCATAGTACCTTTACTCAAGTGGAGGTCTAAAGGGAGCAACTTCTACTTTTACTGGTATAATATTTTACCTTGGGTATCTCTACTTTAACTCAGGTACATAGCTTGTGTTCTTTGTCCACCACTGATTATGTTCTCCTTTTCAATAAAAAAGGCCAATGAAAATGGCAATAATGCCGATATGTTGAATAATAGTTTTGTGTCCATCCTAGAGTAAAATACAGCATCTGTGTATTTTTGTGGGCAAAGCATCCAAGGCTGAAACTATGGTTAACAGACAGCACTCTACCATATCCATATCCTCACATATTGCTTAACACATAATGGCTCTTGACATTTTGTCACAAAACTATAATATATTTGTCAAGCAGATAATAAGGACCACATGTGTAAAAGAAAAAAAACAAGGATTTCGCCATAAATGCCATAAACCCATCTTCAAACACACACACACACACACACACCTTTACATGAACAGACTGGCACTACTAAAGTAGACAGACAGGTTGATATTATGACTGTCTCTTCTGAAGCTCTCAGTAGTCTGCTATGAGGTAACATCAGTCCAACAGATGCTACTCCAAAGTCCTGGAAAAGTCATGCCTGGCAGCGGAAAGTATTAGGCTGGCCTTGGCCTGAGAGTGGCAGCAGCAAAGACATGGAAAAAACGATAGATGCACAAACCCATCCACACTGCCCGTGTGAAGCCATGTGCTCCAGCAAAGCAAACATTTACAATGCTGTCCCTCAGTGTGAGCAAATGTCTGTGGATCTCAATCAAACCACATAACTTGCTTGGACTGAATTCATGTCAAAAATAGCTTGTTGTGTGCAATAACGGGTTGACCTACAGGCCTATTCTAGTCTCCCTGTACACCTGCAGCTGATCTACAGCACACTGAAAAACATAATTTTGGCACAGAATTTCAACACAGAATGAAGATGGATATAAAGATCCATTACTTTTATAAAAGGTCATGAACCTCATTCATTTTAAGCTGACTTTAACTTCTAGTTTCTAATTGACATTTGCTCAAACAACATGCACTGTAACAACCATTCAGAAGAATGAAAAGAGGGAGATAGCGGTAAACCACCAGCAAAATGTTATCCTTACAAAGTTGTCCAGTGGAGAAAAACAAAACACAAACATTCAGGGGTTTTGGGACAGTCATTATTTGTTTGCAGTGCCTTTAGGCAAACACAAGTAACTTGGAGTAAGTGCAAACCTTGCCAGGTGTTCAGCTGTGGTTTTACAATTGTTGCCAATTATTGAGCTTCACACTGTATAAGGCTTCATTACCTTTAACAAGACTTTCTTCAGACATTCACATGCCCTGTGTTGTCACTCAAAGTGGGCATTCCTGACTTTCTTAAGACCTTCCCGAGACTTTCATGAGCTCAGAATGTACATTTGAGAAAATAAACATTTTCTTAAGACATTCATTTTCATGTGTGCATTGAAACAGGCAAAAACTAACAACGACAGGGACTTCTAGGCTTAGCCTTACGCCGAGCTTTTCGCTGATACACTGAAGCTATTTACATGTGTGGAGCCAGAGAGTCGCATTCTGTTCTGAGTCTTTTATCAGAGGAAAGTTCTTAAAAAGGCCTTTAATTATTCCTGATGAGTATTGCTGGGTGCACCTCCTACACCTGAACTCGACGGCCCCGCATCTGCGGCCTCCTCTGTCAACAACTGTCGCTAATGGATCGTAATCGTCTTGTCACCTCAGATTTAAAGGGCCCTCTTATGGTGGAGTGTAAACAATAGGAACGTACCCATTACCCTGCCAAAGGCGCTATAGAGAGAGATGAATGGAAGCATTCTTGGTGGTTAACCGTGAAGCCACCAGGGGCTTGACTAACTGGCTCTAGACAACAGAGTGACCATGTTATTATGTCTGCAGTAGCAGAGCAGAGTGCTTATGGGAAGAAGCGCTGCAAAAGAGATGCCACATACTGCTACTTGGCAATAACATGGGCAGCAAAACCAGGGGCCTTGGGGGGGGTTTATTTACATGGCGCAGTAGCTCGGGCTTGTGAAACAACAAACAGCTGTCCCAACATGCGTAACTCGGGATGCTTTATTCTCAGATGCCACTTAATCTTTCTTGCTGATCAAGACCAGACAGCTAAATCAGAGGCTCCCAACTCTCAGTCTTGTGAATATACTGCCCGGAACCGTTTAAGGGCATGGACACACCACATTGAGTGTTGGTTATCGGACAGTGGCAGTTGGCGAGCTGTCCATCAACCATACTGTTGACTCTAGTTGGCTGTTGTCAGTGCTGTTTTAGTCGATCATGCACATTGAATTGGCGGTCAGCCATGAGAGCCAGCACATGAGGAAGTGAAGAAAAATAAAGTGCACTAATGGCACTTTCAAGAGGGCCCATAGAGAGAGTAGCCTGATTTATCAACACCAGTGCAAGTAACAAAGTTTTATCACCTAGGGATGATTTATTTTAACCATTTTTGCTAGTGCAATGTTCAGATATTTAAATGAGCAAATAAAGTGTTCCCTAGAAAATATTTAATATTGTTAAAAATGAACACAAACACCCAAAACCTCTGAATGTGCTCTGATAACAGGCCAGCACAAATAAAAGGCCAGCACAAATAAAAACACTCAGTACTTTTTTTTTTACTTTTTATGAATAGCCACCAATCGCAATTAATAGAATGGACCAATGGATGTTCGACTTATATACTGAAATCTGTCAAGATAAATGAAATGAACTGTTCATTTTGATCCAAAGAGAACACATTAAAATTTTGTCCTTCAAACAGTCAGATAATTGTTATTAATTTTCACAGCTCCATAGTCGGGCCGGTGTGCTTTAAACAAGGCCAGCTGACTCTTGGCTTTGAGCACAGACATCTTAAACTTGGGTGCAGCTGCTCAGCCATAGAAACCCATTTCATGAAGCTCCTGATGCACAGGTCATGTCCCAATGTTGATTCCATAGGCAGTCTGGAACTTTGTAGTGAGTGATGCAAAAGAAGAGTTCTACTGTGGGTCGTGGCTGAGCTGTAGCTGCTCCTAGACACTAACTTTTCAAAATAATAGCCTATGAAAATATTTTATAGCAGAGGAGAGGCAATGGTGAGCTAATGCAAGGCAAGTGTCAATCAGCCTTAGCTGACACTAGTTTTTCCTTATTGGATTGGTGTGTCTGGGCCCTAAAGAACCCATGACCCTGTACTGTAGATTTTCCTAATTCAATGCCCTAAGCTCATTAAGACCTTGATAATTTGAGTACCTGATGAGTTGGACCAGGTGTGGGGGGGGGGGGGAGAACACTGAAGGGTGGTGGGTCCACAGGATTGTAGCTATAAATCTGGGCTAAATAAAAGTGTAAATAATGGTCATTTTGCTGCAATAGGGTGGGCCAACTCATTCTACATACAGTGGTGCTTAAAAGTTTGTGAACCGTTTAGAATTGTCTATATGTCTCCATAAATTTGACCTAAAACGTCATCTGATTTCATCAGTGTTCCTAAAGCAGATCAGTTGAACAAATGAGCCAAAAATATTATACCTGGTCGTTTATTTATTGAGGAAAATCATCTAATATCACACACCTGTGAGTGGCAAAAGTATGTGAACCTTTAGTATTAGCAGCAATTAATTTGAAGGTGAAAATAGAGCCAGGTGTTTTCCATCTATCAAAATCTGATCTTCAACACATGTTTTGAAACTCAAACAGAGGAGATTTCTGGAGACCTCAGGAGAAGAGTTGTTGAAGTGATCACTCCAAGAACATAGTTTGTGAGGTCACAGTGTTATGTATGGAGAACGGAAAACAGGAAAAAAAGGAAATCCCATATGTGAAACTTGGTGGTGGTAGTATCATGGTTAGGGCCTGTTTTACTGCTTCTGGGCCAGGACAGCTTGCCATCATTGATGGAACAATAATTTCTGATTTATACCAGCAAATTCAGGACATTACAATTCTTCCAAGCTGATCTGAAGAATAATCAACAGTTACCACAAACTTTTAGTTGCAGTAATTGCTGCACAAGAAGATGCTGAAAGCAAAGGTTTGCATACTTTCGCCCCTCATAGATATGTAGTATGTAATATTTGTTTCATTTGGTTCTCCTCATCTACTTTTAGAACTGATTATTTAGGTCAAATTTATGCATAAATATAGAAAATTCTAAAGGGTTCACAAACTTTCAGGCACCGCTGTATTTTTCACATTTGAACAACTTGTGTTTTGCAAAAGTATTCAGCCCATGTGACTTGGCCTGCATTGACCTCAGAACCTTGGTTCCTTATGACAAAGCAATGAATAACCAGTCTGGGATCTAAAATTAGATACAAGTAAATTAAACATAAGTTTGACCAAAGAATTCTGGGGGTGGCAGAGGTCTCCAGTGCCTGTAAAGTCTACCCAGATGTGACTGTTGTACTCTCATGGCTTTGGCTGAGTGGCATAAATTTGGAATGGCGAAAGGTTTGACAAAAACAAATATGTGTCAAGGCTCTTGCATTTACAGTACATATGCCAAAGATGGCCCAATCCAAGAGCACCAAATTGCTTCGGATCCTTACTACTAAATGCGCTGCCCTATGGAGTTGCTAGTCATTTAACACTGATGGGACAAGGAGGTGAAGCCAGAGCAGTCCACTATTTGTTGGACTATGGCCCTGCACTGGCATAGAGGGGGCTGAAGAGCAGTGTTGAAAGAGAGTGAGACGGAGAGAGAGAGGGGCCTCTGTCTAGAGGCTCTGCCAGACCGGCTCACCTCCACTTCCTCTCGCTCTCACTCATCCTCTCTCGATGAAGGAAAACAGTCTGGTGAAAATAATGGTGTCATTTTCAGCCCACTCTCTCCAAAAGGGGAGGGGGTGACACAAATTTAGAATCAGCCCCAGCAAGAAATGCCAAATCCATTAAGGCTGTTAGGAGCACATAAGAAAATATGTTACTTTATTTTTGAAGGAGCAGCGTAAAGTCTGTGGCTATGAGCCAAAGAGCGGTAATTCCAGATGTTGTCAGCCTACGCGTGCAATTATGACTCAAACTGTTTTTCTCAAAAACTCTCCTTTATCCCCCCTAACCCTACCACCGCCCCTCAAATCTGTACAACCGCACACACACTCCTCCTCTCAGTGTGTCGTCTGCCCCCTCCTTCCTCTCGTGGTCCCAGTCTTGTCTGTGGAGATGATAGGGAGAGGTTTCAGAGTCTGCTCTGTTGTCTGCACGCTCCACTAGCAGACTACTGCAAGCCCATCAGCCTCGCAGCTATTTGCCACTAGACTGGGCCTGAGTCTTGTCTAGAGTTAAAGCACTTTCACATTCCCATGTAGACATCATACAGTATGATCAGTGAGTAAAGGTTTTTGTCTGTATCCTTTCAATTTAGACAGAAAAGCATTTCATCCAAAGCATGTGTTATGTACGATGTATCCTTACATACCTTTTTCTATCTTTCTTTCTGTCTTTCGTTATTTCCTTCTTCCTCTTCTCCTATCTCCCTCGTTGTTCTTAGAGACAGAATTATGTCATGGAGAAAATAATTATTACCTTTTAATTCATACCTTGCTCTTCTATTTATTTTATAGACCATTTTATTTGCTTAACCCCTTAAACAGCATCCTGACTGTGTATTAGGAGGCTTAGGCCCCCTTAAGTCGGTCTCTTGTGGTCGTGTTTGAGGCTGCTCTTGTTGCCCAATGTGGCTTGTCCACTTTCCAACCTCCAACAAGGACATGTGAAAAACATGCTCTGTATACATGTATCATGGTCTTGTTGAAAATATGAACTACTGTTACAGGTTTACAAGTTTGTAAGAGTCTTTTACATTTTACAGTACTGGTAATACGTACGAAATGCCAGTAAACACAGGAGGTTCAGAGAGTACAGAGGACCGCCGTGTGTAGAACTGGTGTGAGGAATTTGAGTTTTCTTAACATAAAGTTAAGAAAATCAAATTTTGATTTTTCGATTGTCGCTGTACTTCTGTTGAAATACATCATCTACATATATAAGAAGTGACTGAGTCTGTGTCACCTGCTGAAATGAACATACAGTTTTGGGTATGTTACCAACCAGGGAATTACACTAGCTTTTCTGCATTGTTCAGTTGTTTCGATGTGAAAGTCATGGTTTGGTGTGAAATGGTGCATAGCAGAGAATCTTGCTGATGTACTGACTTCTTTACAGTGGTGGTTGCAATATGTACAACTCATTTACAGATATTTACTATACAAAACCACCAGTGAACCTATGTGTTTTATATGTGATGCTGGCAATAGTAAAATAGTGATAGATCCATAAAGTAAGTTTTCTCTCGGGGGCTATTCTGCCTTACAATGCCCTACATATACATCTCTTAAAAAAGAGTATTAAAAAAAAACATGTTATCTCAAAAATATCTTGAAACAATGTCTGGTTTAGTGGGGAGTGTCATTGCAATTCTGTTGTTTCATGTAATAAGTTTCTGTGAGGGAACTTTCTGAGGTAATAATCAGATTCAGATGTCTGGTTTACAGTTTATCACCACCACTGTGCACAATTCTGATTGTGTTTCTCATGAAGCATTTAACATGCCAAAAGACACTTTTAACTGATGAAATTTAGTATTATTCTGTAATTACTATAGTTATTCTGAAACTATTGTGAAGCTAATGTGATCCATACAGGCTCTTGTAGTTTAAAGAATTATTCCGGAGAGTCTGTTACTCTCCTTTTTGCTTTGTCACCACAAAAAAACCCTTCTTTGTGAAAGACCTCTGTGTCTCGAAATATAATAATCCTTAAACTAACAGAAAAAATGTGTACAAAATATATTTGTGTCTATCCATCTTATTCTAACAAAGCAACATCCTCCTCCCCCTCCATATCATCATCTCCAGTAAGAAAAGCATCATCTACATTAAAGCTCTAAAGAGGGAATCAGCTCATGAAGACTTTTACTGATGAAGGAGGATGGTATTTCATGGTAAGACATTCAGAACCACAAGAGGAAGACGGATTGCTTACCAAATTGCAGTGGCTGAAAGTCTCGGGTATTCCTGTCTGGATGAGACTCCTGCCGGAAACAGTGACGTCGCAAACACATTAGCACTTCCACGGCACTCCTGATTACAGGGGAGCTGTAACGAAAAAGTGTCTTCATTTTATACGTCTACAAACTTGTCCTACCGTGTAATTATGTCTGGGTGTTGTGCTGATGTGGTCTTGTAGTACCTACGTTGTATAGGTTTGTCTCTGAACTAAGCCTGTGACATACTGAAAGCCTTTCTGCACATCTTTGTGACAGAGCAATGTGAAATGCACAGGCATTCTCTGAGTGCCATGTCTGACCTTTCGCCATTTATCTACCGTAATGAAATTAGGATGCACAGTTGGAATCTGCAACCATCCAATTTATTGGTTTTATTTCGGCCAATCTGAGCTGCAGTTTTATGGTGTAAATAAAGTAAGCCATGCAACTGGATTTGCGATGTATTCGAATGCTGCTGCTACACCTGTGCCAAAACACCACAATTACGCATGACTCACTGTGTTAAATAGCCACTTCATATAAAGTGCTTTATTTGATTTAACTGATGTTTTATTTAACTAAAAATGCCAGTTTGGCCCTTTACAGAGCAAAACATTTTTAGATTGTAACTTGTTAATAAAATATACTGTAAAGGTGCTACTGTGTCTCATGTGCTCACTAAACCCACACAATGTGAGCTTGATAAAAACTGGTTGGTATAGCATAGCACAGGTGTCATCAACTGGTGGATCGAGGTCCAGATGTGGCCCCAGGAACCAGAGAAAAAAAATCTGTATCAAAGCTGGCAAGTAAAGACATAACAATGGTCGTAATTTAAGTGATGTACATGAACGTAAGGCAGCAGGGCTACTGTAACAGTTAATACAGAACAGAGAAACAGAGCTACATATCAGGTCAGAAGTGAATAACTTCACATTTTATAAATCAACTATTTGTGGTCTGAATGATGAACTGACAACGCAGTTTGTTAAAAGCAAAAAGGAAAGTCAACCACAAAGTAGAAAAGTAGAAAAAATACACATCTCGTGCAGCCTAAGATTGTTGCTAGGCAACTGCTATGATATCACTGGTGGTTACTAGGCTTTGCTATACAGTTGCTATGGTATCCCAGCTGGTTGCTAGGGTGTTGATAGGTTGTTGCTAGGGTTTTGCTACGTGGTTGCTACGGTATCCCAGTTGGTTGTTAGAGTTTTGCTAGGTGGTTCCTATGGTATCACAGCTGGTTGCTAGGGTGTTGCAAGTTTGTTGCTAGGGCTTTGCTAGGTGGTTGCTATGGTATCCCAGTTGGTTGTTAGGGTTTTGCTAGGTGGTTGCTATGGTATCTCAGCTGGTTGCTAGGGTGTTGCTTGGATGTTGCCATGAATAATAAGAATAATAGCTAAGAATAATAATACACAATAATACGCCGTTGGATAACAATAGTGATGGCTAGTGTGTTTGAAAATGAATTAGAGAAATCAGAAGAGCATTTCTTTCTCCCCTTCCAAGACTTATCTGTTTAGGGTCTGTGGCGCTGGCCAAAAGTGGAAACCTTGAAGGTGCAATAGAATGGAAAACTGTATAGTTGAATAAGGAGAGTTCAATATACAGAACTAACATACCTTGAACCTCAAACACTGTTAATCCTCCTTCAAATACAAATCCTGTGTTTGTAAAAGAGGGCAGTAAAACAAGGTGTTTCCAAAATACTAGACTGTTACAGTACAGTCCTGACTCCACTGAAAATTACACCGCCAAAATTTACCCATGTTCCAGTCCATCAGAAAAGAAGGACGGTGGAGCAACAGCAAGGGCAGATTATACATGCAGAGTGTACCTCCTCAGGCTGTGGGGGCTACTTTTCATACCCTGCCCAAGGAACTGAATGTTGTGATGGGACTGATGTTCATCTTTAACAAGGCTGAAACTGTCATACTTTCACCAGCTTCTTAATCAAATGTTATGTTCCACCTTAAATGCTGCAGTTTGTACACGGGCCAGCAATGAAGGGGATGTTAGGACTTTTCATTCCCTTGTCAAGGAACTGAACAGGCATCGATGGTGTTCATTTTCGAATAAGGCTACAGGTGACTTGCTATTCACTAGCTTCTTAATCGAAAGTTCCCTTTTACCTTAAATACTACAGCTTGTACAGGTACCAAAACGAAGCTTTGTCACCATTTAAGGTGGAATAGACAATTTGCAAAACAATCTGGTGAACAGAAAGCCAACTTAAGCACCCACATCTTAAGCAGGATCCTGGACAACTTTAATTCCAAGGTGTTACTTTGCTTAGCACATTTCACTCCAGACAGTTTCTCAAACCATGAACAATATTGAGGCTTTGCGCAGTGAGGAGGGGGAAGAGAGGTCCTGTACGGAGCATCCTGTAAGTCCCAACCGCCAATTTCATCCACCGTTTGCCAGTCGAAGTCAGATCATCTTAAATTAAAAGTTCATTTTGTATTTTTGTCGAGGTTTATGTCAAAGCAAAAATCGTCCATTTGCCAATTTGGTTGTAAAGACATTGGAACTGGCCATAAAGATTCAAGATTGATGCATCAAATCCAGAAGCAACATGTGGGTTAGAGGGTACTTTATCACAGCACATTGCAAAGATGGAAAACGTTAACTCTTCTCTTATTGTGGATCAAAGGCCAGGAACTCAAATCATGTCTAAAATTGTTACATAAGCCTTTGGAGACCAAAGCTCTGTGAGTGTCCACAGAACAGAGGCTCTAACCTGAGACTGCATAAATGTTTCCAAACACACACACACAAACACACACACACACACGCATGCACACATACACTCGTGTACATCCACATGGCACGTTCATACACACCATTCAGAGGATGTACAGTCACACATTAATCAGCTTATTTACAAAAAGGATTAGACTGAGGCACTGCTTGGAGCAAGCACTGCCCAATTACTTTCACAGTGGTTACAAGGATGCTGTGGCTTTTTAACAACTAAAAACAGGCCCTCTAACTCCAAAATAGCAGCCTGTGGAAATCCGTGGGCCCGGCCCACAGACAGCTCACTGGAGCCTTTCCTCTAATCTAATGGAGAAGGCCTCCCACTCACCGCTCCTCCGTGACGTACTTCCATTCATCTATGACATAAGTCGCGGCGCGGACGCAAACTGAACAAACACAGCTTAATTTTTACTGCCATATTTCGGGCTAAAAATACTTCACACAATCGAGGGATAAGTGGGAGCACTGAGATGTTTATGAGGATTTCTGCACAGAGGACAACAGCGATTAACAGAACATTATTAGAGACGCGCAAAGAAAAACAAGATCTTTTTTCCCTCTCTCTAAACACTTTGTTTTCTCACTTTTTATAATTAGGCTCAGATTGTTTGCAAAGCAGTCCGCCCTTATTACCAGACGTTTTTATTTGATATTCAGACTGGGAAATGTTGATGAACCAGAGACAACGGCATTTGAGTAGCTCAGAAGAATTACATAATACTCCAATACCCTATTTTTAAAATAAGAATCCTACTAAGTGAACGTATACTGCATATGTGGAATTTGGTTGCTTAAAAAGTTATTCTTTAGTTATTACTGAGTTAATCCTGGGGCTTATTATTTTGTAAGTACCTACTATAAATGATTTAACAGCGACTATTAATTCAATATTTAAGTTATGACGTTATGACAGTGGGTCCACATACAAGCCCTAAGAGTTTAGTGGGTTAAATTAATTGCCACCTGCTGTTTGCTTTCATGTCTCTTGCTGACTGTTTGTGTCGGATGACACAGCTGTAGTCCAGATGGGCTCTCTGTCCACCACAGAAGAATGGCAATGACCTGTGACACCAGTATAACAAAGTTTAAGTGTACAGTAAGCAGTAAGTTTTAGTGGGTTTGAGAACACTGTCATTAGTCAATTTTAGCCTTAAAAGAATATGCCCTCACATTTTCCATTTCCTAATAAAACATGTTCAGAAAATCAGAGCTAAGAATACAATTCCTTACTTATACCAATATACGTGTAGCCAATGGGCGAATGATGGGCTTCATGAATAAAAGGAATTCTATGGATGATGGCAATTATATTTTTTTGATGACACCTCTGATGGTCATTCGTTTTTAGCCATGTTAGCGTGTTTTAGCTTAGTGTTTTAGTTTTATTACTGGTTAGTAGGGGTGCTTGGAATGAACTCAGGGTGCATATTTCTCACATCTATGCATCAGTAAAATAAATTTATTTATATATAACTATTGGTTGAGACCCTATACTTATATAATGCCGATTCTTGTCAAGCCCCTTGACCAAGTCTCAAGCTAGTTGGAGGCGTGTCCAGATGACAATTTGATAAGATGCACAGAGCTTCTATAAAGGCATCACACTGAGACATGGTTCAAGTGCAGAGTCCCAGCGGTAGCTGTGGAAAGACTAGTGAGCACAGCAATGCATCTCCTTTTTCGCAACCTGCTCTGCTCATTCTAAGCCAAAACTTGACACCTCCGCCTTATTAATCTGTAAAGATATCCAGCCTTAGTCTTGTAGAGATAATCTTACAGCTTTTCTTTTCTTTTCTTTTGCACTTGTGAAAAGGCCTGTTTGTGAAAGGGCCAGTGTTTTTACAAGAGATGCTTAGTGAGTTGCAGTACTAGAGAAACATATATGTGAAGTAAAATGGCACTGTTTTGATTAATTTATGATTTGCTGTCTGTTTAACGTCCATGTGAATTGAAAATCATAACGTATTTTCCAAATTACATTGATTTTGTGTCAGGTCATGCTGCATCAGAGTTCAGGTAATTTGTATTGTATCACATTAGTAGGTGCTTCACGTGTATCTTTAATGTATCAGATCTTTGGCAGTGCATCAAGCTGTATATCATATCTGCCTCAGTGATGGAACTGCACATCCCTAGTGTGTGTGATACAGTGAGTTCTGTATGTCATGGCATTACAAATTTGTCATGACTATGCAATGAGATCTTGAACCCTTACCTATCAATCAGTTTGGGGCAAGTTTGTGATGATTTAAGTATGCAGTTTGTATAATGCAAATTGGTATTTCAATCTTGTTACCGGATGGGGAGACAAAAGCAAGATAAAAGGATAAGACTTTACAATTATACTACTACACTCCTACACCTTGATGTTATGTGCCTAAGATGGAATGCAATAAACTCATCATCAAAAAATTGTTGCACCCAGGAGGAAGTGAAGAAATGCTATTGGGAAGGAAGATGAGGGTTACCAGGAACAATAAATGATGATAAATTTAGACTGATATGGGCAATTATTGGCTTACACAGACAGACGTAGTGTCTCTCAGTGTCTCTCAGTGGTGTCCTGTAGCTTGAATATTCTCACACAGTTCCAGTAGATGGTGTGGTAGGGGTGGAGGTGGAGTGACACCAGGCCCTCTGGACGCGTGACGCGTGACAACAAACCATTCATCTTGGCACTGACCACGGTGCCTCCACACACGGATTCGTTGGTCGTCTCCACCAAGACAAAAGCGATTCTTGTCACTGATGATGACCTGCTGCCATTCTGAGTCACTTCATGACAGACTTTGGTGAAGTTGATATGGTGTTAAGGGCGGTCGTCGTAACATTCTGAGTGCATGTAATCCTGGCATTGTGCACTTGTCTGACAATGGGGCCAGCACTAACAGGATGACTCATGGAGGTCATCACTGCTCACTGAATGTCTGCAATCATGGCTGTTGGGTCACTCCATGCATCTCAGGCTCTCTGTGGTTCATGTAGGCCTCCCAGACCCTTCATATCCCTAGTGCATGAACTCTCCACTGCCGGTATTCTCAAAACCGGTATGCGCGCAATACGACGATTAGACCATACCACTTCCTAGAACCCTACAATGTGACCACTCTCCAACTCTTCCAACTGTTCAAATTGCTTTTGAACTCTTCTCTGAGGCATACTTTGCTTGCAAATGATGCTACCAACACAACAGCATGAGTCAGAATGGAAAGCATGGACAAAGTTATATAGTCAGACAGGTACAACAATAAGGCTGAATCTCATGATGTCAAACCTACCCACCAAGTTTGATTCTGTCAGTTGATTCCTTCTGGGTGCAACTTTTTTTCGATGATGAGTGTTTTTCCACCCAGATGTAATAAGTGTAGGTCCATTGTTCCCATCTGAAAATTGTTCATTACAGTGGTCAAATGAAGGTGTCTAACCCCTCACTCCTTTTTGTAATTGTATCTCAGACATAGTGAAAAATGCTGGAGTAAGAACTTTGGAATGAAAGCATTTGATGTGTGGTGTTTTCGCAGTCTATCTGCAATATACAGACTTTCATTTGCTTGTTGGACTGTGTCTGTCTGGACAAGAAAATGTTGCACGATGCTTCCAAGGTCCCGTAGCCAGGTGCAGGTGGAAACAAGACGGACAAGTGCTCAACACTCTGCCGTGTTAAAGGAGCAGGGACAGACGAGGTGTTATGTACTTCCACCAGGCCTACGCCGAATTCCCGCTGTCTGTGAGGGCAGTCTGTTTTGGCCCATTTAACAAGGGCTGCAGATGAAGACAGACATTTTTTAGCGCAAACACGGCCAGTAAAATGTTTGCCTCTGTCTCCCTCTCACTCTGGACTTATATAGCTAGCTATAAAAGGAGCTGGGTGGCTGTAAGAGCTTGCAAATTTCAATCTGAATTTGATTTTTTGGTGTTGTTGACATTGCCTTTACGAGACATCTCGCCTTTTCCAAGGGGATACCGCTAGGCAACAATTAAATGGAAAATGCTGGACCACTGCTATACTGAACTAGTGTTGCATAACAGTCTTAGAAGTGACCCAGTTCCTGACCAAGCACTATTACAGCAAAGTGCCTCCTCCATGTATCTTATTCTGCTCCATAGGTGGTGCTCAAAATGACAAAAGCAGGTAGGCTACCACTGATAGCAATGTTTCTCAATGTGTCTAAGGAATGTTGTTATGAGCCCACACAACCAAGCCTTCACGTATACACATGCATACTTACTGCAGATTTAGCATCTTGAGCCTTTCCTTCCTTGACACTCGAATATAATGAGCATGATGTCGAAATTATGTCTGGAGTAACTTTTTTAGAGTAACGCAGTCTAAACATCTGGTTAACCCTGTTGCACACAAGTCTCTCTCAGGGCAATCAAGAGGATTCCAGAGGTTTTCTTCAATATCTTGAGCAAAGGATGCTGGATCAAATTCAAAACATTTAACTAGCCTCAAGTGCACTGTAGCAATTAATACATTACTCAGCATTACTGCACACAGTGGTACCAATATAAGACTTTTGATATCAATGAATTCAAACAGAAATGATCTTTACTTGTAGTTGGTTCCCTAAAACTACTGAGGTTCTAAAGGCATCTCATCTAAAATGCTTGCTGTTAAAGTGAGTAGTCAATATATACTGCTATGAATCTCATCCGCCATCACTGACCCCCCTCATTAACTTGACTGCCAGTCCTGGAATAATATACACAAGACATTTATGCATAGTGAATAGACCAAACCCACGGCCCCCGTATGTACGTCAATGCAAGACGTGTCATGTCTCCCTGTGCTGGGCAGACGCATTGACTCACACTAGCCTGGGGCCCGTAGCCGAAGCTTCGCCACAGCTATTCGCTGTCTGACCCCAACCATGGAGCAGCGGTGAACAACGCATTGTCTCCTTCCAGCCATGCAGGCCCGCTTCAGACTCAGCCTGCAAGTGCAACAACAAACACTCTGAAAAATCTAGTTCAGACTGATTGATATTTTGATGTTATGCTTAGGGTTCACTGAGAGGACTCTCTCACACCATACTCATCATTCCTGTCATGCTATTAGCTTACATGCTTTAATTTATTCAGAGACGAGACATACAACCTCATATAAGAAAATGGAAAGGTCTGTGTATTTGAGTTGTTAAGGTGTCAATCAGAGTGGTTGGAAGCACCATTCTAGAGAAACTTGCCACAATTATTCTCAGTGACAGTGATAGGAACCAGAAGTCTGAAGTGTTTAATGCCACTGTAAAATAGTAGTTATGAATACATTGGATAAGTTGGGGATAGAATTTGTCCTAAAATGTAGATGTGGGTCATGAGTGCATGAGGCTACATATGCATTGCAATATTTTTCTCCTATTATCAACATTTAATATAAAACTCAGAAGACATGCAGTTTCACTAGTAATTTGTGTATAGTAAATAATATTTCTGTATTTTTGTTTTGCAGATCTTGCAACCCCTGGTTCAGAGAAATCACAGGTAGTAAGTTTCTATACAATGCTTTACAACAAACCACTCTGAACAACTTTGTTTGCACTTTATCCTTTCTATAAAATTATATTATATGATAATTTGCATGATGGTAATACATATTTTAATACATATTCCAGACACTGGCCATATGTGTAAGTCTCTCTATTTGACACTGATGCAAAACCTCTGCAGTCTCCTTGACTGAGGCTCTTACCCATACCATTATAGAACAAACACCAGCCTGCAGCCTCCTAGACTGAGGCTCTTCCCCATACCATTATAGAACAACCACTATAGCTGGTCTCAAATCAAAGAGCAACTTCTGCTGAAACCTTAATGTTTACTAAGCATCATCACTGCATTTTTGCCTTCCAAAGCTTGTCACCAGACCAGAGATGCTCAGGCATGAGAGGACCACTTGAGACAAGTTCTCCTTTCACTCCAGTTAATTTCAGGCTGATTTCAGTCCAGAGACTGGACTGTCTGTTTTTTGAATGATGTTGGTGCAGAAATTATGTGACAATGACTCAAAAGCCTGCACTGTAATATTTGAAGTTGAAGCTCCTCAGTAATAAAGTAAATAAAGTATGCAAATTATAAAATAAAACAACAACAATATTAATAATGATCATAATAATTAATAATCACATTTTTATTTCATCGATTTGCATTATTTACAGTTATTGTTTATTTATTTTTTAATTGCTTAATTTATAAACAACTAATCAGTATTGTAGAGGCTGTTTTCAAGATAACCATCTTGTCTTTCTCCTGTTCTCATCACTAATTCTACAACTGAAAATTAGATGTCTGCAAAGTGTTGCGCATTTCCGCTATATATACACACACACACACACACACACACACACAAACAAATACACACATATGTATATTCCACCGCATGTGAAGCTGATTAAGAAGTGATGTGACTGACCTCACCTGGTTCCCACAGGAAACAACAGCATAACAGAGTTCATACCGAATAGGCTGTCAACGCTCTGACCAGTGCAAATGTGCCACCTTTTGGTTACAAAGTGAAATGTTACTAAGAATTAGGTAATACAACACCAAAAACAAGAACACTCTAAAGTTGTAAGTGTCCACCAGACCTGTTGAAAGTGGTTTAAAGTGTTAGTTGATGTTATTACATTGCTGTTATTCATGTAAACCAAACTTGTCTTTGAACTATTTTATATCAAAGTACTGAAGCATCCTGTGTCTGTCTCGCCTGGCCGCAGAAGCCGGGGAGGGAGCAAGCAAAGGACACTTTCATGTAACTAACAAAGTTGTTGTCCTTACAAGATGTGCAGCTGTGTTGTGCAAGCTCAGTTATGCTGTGCGGTAGGGCTGGTAGTGGCTGTCTAGCGTATACTGTAAAGATGTGTGGCTACGGGTGACCGGCCTGGCCCTCTCTCAATTTAGCCATTTCCACATCTGTAGTTACGTGAACCCACCTAAACTGATCGTTATCACACTTTCACCTTTATTTGTTTTAGTCTTACTATAAAGGTGAAAGTATGACAAAGATCAGTTACATATATATATATATATATATATATATATA
>CM067476.1:6476666-6557023 GCA_034552555.1 Semaprochilodus insignis | reverse complement strand
CAAAGACAGATGTGTCGTTTTTGTGATGTCACAAGAAAAGAAAAAAAAAAATATATATATATATATATATATATATATATATATATATATATATATATATATAAACGTTCTAAAATCATTTTAGACTTCTTGGCAGCCAGCACTTACCTTTCCGTGAGTCATTGTTTGTATAATAATGCATATTTATTATTCAATAAAATATTTAAGTAACAGGACTTTCCACTTCACCCGCCTCTGACAGGCGGTAACACGTCATCTAAATGCGCCACAACCTTTGCTAGCCGTGCGTGTCATAGCATCTTTTAGCTTTTCGCTTTTATAGCTCTGTCACTTATCAAACAGTGGTTATGCAGAGAGCTACGAACTGCGTTTTGAAACATGGCTTTGTTCGAGTTTTGTATCCGATAAACGTAGGAAACGTCCCCGCTGTGATACACGGAGGTAACACAACTAAAGTCTGTGCTGTCCAGCCTGGTTAGCTAATACCTGTAGCATCAGGGTCTCTTCTGCACTGTGGGGCTCCAGTTTGTGGAAGAGGAATATCAGCTTTATAGCATTGGTGTCGCATGACAGGAATGGAAATGCCCTAAAGGGTTTTGCTACACAACAGAAACATAATGCGTGTCGTACAGTAACCAGCCTCTGAGAAAACCCTAGTTAAACAAGTTAGCCAGCGCTGTTAATCTGGAGGTAATAGGGGCGTTAACCCCACTTACACTGTTATCCTAAGGGCACTGAAGTAAAACACTTTTACGGTACGTTTACAGCGTTTTATGGTTACGAATAGGCATTGTGCCCAGCAGCAAACTTTATCATAGTGTCCGTCATCATGGCCAGTTCGGGGTTTTGACTGTCCTGTGGGTAGAATTACTCTGTTTTAAGCCTTGACAAAGTGGCCCTACAGTATCATTCTCTCCTCAATTTGACATACATACTGTGATGATCATTACCATAGTGGTCACTTAACCCTGTACCTACTTTCACTGTCCATTTCATCAGGTCCTGTTATCACATAGCTATTTTTTTCAGTTGTACAGTTACAGATTGTAGTCCAATCAATGGTCAGGACCAGCACCTCACCACCTCTATACAGGTATTTTGGTGGTGAACCATCCTCAGTACTGCAGTGACACTGATCTGGCAGTACGTGTTGCGCTGGTATGAGTAGACCAGACCCAACTGTGCTGCTGGAGTGTTTAAAAACTTCAGCCCTCTCTATTAGACATCTACCCTGTAGATGTAACGCTAGAGATGATAGTTCATCTGTTCGTGCACAGTTTGTGTTCCTCATCTTCTAGTCTTTCTTCAGTAGCCAATTTCAGGCCACAGGATATTTGTGGTTGGCAGACTATTCTTAGTCCAGCAGTGACAGAGTTGTGTACTCCAATTTGAGCAGCTCTGCTGTGTGTGTGGGGTCCACTGTGTACACACACCCACTAAGATGTCACCATCATGTCAGTGTCACTGCAGAGCTGAGAATGATACACCACCCAAATTAGACCTGCTCAGTGGTGAGCTGGAACATGGATGAACGTGGCATGAGGGGGGCAACAAATTAAGCAGAGGAAGCAATCTGTAATCACCTTTGAGACTACAGTTTTCATATAGTACAATGTAGTTCTCCTTTCAGAGAAAGAGGTCCAAATGCATAGCACCATTTACTCTTCAGTCTCAACCCAGAGCTGAGGGCGTTTCTCAAGTTTACTGCATGACTTATCCCTCAAGGACTGCTTAATATGTTGTACTGTGTAAAAGAAGATCTCTTTTGTGTGCTTGTTACAGTAAATAGCTCCATCTTGTGCAGAAAATACACAGTTCTTCCCCCACCACGGGACAAGGAGGAAAAAGCCATGTTGGATAGCATGTTGCGGGTGGACCATGCAGGAGAATATGGAGCCAATCGTATCTACGCTGGACAGATGGCTGTCCTGGGGAGAACTCAGACAGGACCTCTTATACAGGTATATAAGTTCATCCGATTAGCTTACAAAAAGTCATATTTGAGTATCAAATGTGGAATATATTTTGTTTGCAGAATATGTGGGACCAAGAAAAAATGCATTTGCAGAAGTTCAACGAGATCTTGGGAGAGAACAGGGTGAGACCGACATTGATGCTACCTCTGTGGAACATTGCAGGGTTTTTACTTGGTAAGTTTGATCCTTATTTAAGATTCTTATCGAACAGTATTAAACGATCTGTAAGCTGGACAGTGACGCAGTGTTTCCAATATGGTACACCTAATGCCAATCAAATTAAAGCTAGCATGTTTACCTCACCATCACTGTTTTGTTTAAGATTTACTAGGCTTGTGTGCACAGAGCCAAAACATCCAAAACAATAGCCATGTTTACGGGCAGCCTGATAATCTGTTAATATTCTAACTGATAGGGATAATTCAGTTCGAACCAAATACGGCCATATATACACCTCAACCAGAATAGACTAGGCCGAACACAGTTTCTGTTTGATTGAAGTAAGTGGGAAATCCTGTAAATAATTGGTTACCTAGAAGAATAGACATGTAAATGCATACATGTGATGACGTTCCTGATTGAAGTTTAAGTACGTTCTGCGTATGTGCAATTATATCACAACTGTAGTTTATAACATTTAACATGGTGGGAGACATAAATGGTCCACAAAAGGACAAAAGTTTATGCTTCAAGCTTTAAAGTATTTTGGATAATAGAATGGACAGTCATAAAGCCCGCCATAATTGTTTAGTATAGGAAAGAAATGAACAACACTGGGTTTACTACCGAGCTTTAGAGTGGGTTAACTATAGAGCAGATTAAAACAGATGTAAGTTTCTCAAATAAGCGTATTGCAGAGCTAAAACCAGAATGATAAAAGCGATCCTGATGCATTCACTTTTCCGTTTTATGAAACTATGGACGAATTCATGAGAGATTTTCATTAAGTACACGTTAAGAGTCCGCCACAATTTTGAAGCCTTTTAAAACACAGGCACGCCAGCTGAAAACTTGCTGCTTGTCTCCCTCTGACTGCACTCACGTGATGCTCATTGTCATGGTAACATCTGCAGTAAGTGGTACTCTTACAAGTGGTACTCTTACAAGTGGTACTCTTACAAGTGGTACTTGTAGTTCACCAACCAAGACTGCAGTCCATCTGTTTCACTTTCATACTTTGTTGGCCCCTTTCACCCTGTTCTTCACTGGTCAGGACCCCCACAGGACCATCACAGAGCAGGTATTATTTGGGTGGTGGGTCATTCTCAGCACCACAGTGACACTGAGGCAGTGTGTTGGTGTGTGTTGCACTGCTATGACTGGATCAGAGACAGCAGTGCCCCTGGAGTGATTAAACACCTCAGTGTCACTGCTGGACTGAGAATAGTCCACCAACCAAAACTATCCAGCTAACAGCATCATGTGGGCACTGATGAAGGACTAGAGGATGACCAACACGAACTGTGCAGCAGTTTTCGTCTCTGACTGTACATCTACAAGGTGGACCAGCAAGGTAGGAGTGTCTAATAGAGTGCACAGTGAGTGGACACAGTTTGCATAAACTCCAGCAGCACTGCTGCGTCTGATTCACATGTATCAGCACAACTCACACTAACACACCACCACCACATCACTGCAGTGCTGAGAATGACCCACCACTCTGTGGTGGCTCTGTGGTGGCTCTGTGGTGGTCCTATGTGGGTCCTGACCACTGCAGAACAGGGTGAAAGGGGGCTAACAGAGTTTACAGAGAAATAGATGGACTACATTCTGTAACAGTAGAACTACGAAGTGCACCTATATGGTAAATGGAGCTGATAAAATGGATAATGAGTGTAGATACAAGGAGGTTGTTTTAATGTTATGACTGATCAGTGTAGATACCTTTGTTTAAATCTATAATCAGAATAATTTTAACTGAATTGGCAAAAAGCCAATGTAGGTCTTAATTCAACACTGTAGATCACAGTATTAAAGATCTCAATTCAGTAAGCTTAGCAGTACATGCAATTTTGCTCCTGCTGAATGATTTTTTTGACTGCTTTTTGGTAATCAGGTTAGAAAATGAAGGGGGGGATATTGCAAAATCACTAAAAACTTAAATAGAACTAAGAACTAAGCAACCCAAACACATGAAATAATTGTTTGAACAGTGTCTGGTTCGTTGTATTATATAATTCTGAATAAGTGCCGTTCTCTGCATTTGTAGGGGCCTCCACAGCTCTTCTGGGTAAAGAAGGGGCGATGGCCTGCACCGTGGCAGTGGAGGAGAGCATCTCTGAACACTACAATAGCCAGATCAGAGCACTAATGGAAGCAGATCCAGAGAGATATACAGAGCTGTTACAGGTATGAGATAAAAGTCTGCATGTGTTTACACCACTTTGATACTGTTACTGTTCACTGAATCGTATTTCTTGAAGTTGTTGAATGTGAGTGTTCAAAGATTGATTAATGTATAAATAAATCATTTTAACTCGACCAGCTGATTAAGGAGTTTCGTGACGATGAGATGGAGCATCATGATACTGGTCTGGAACACAACGCAGAATCAGTGAGTGTTACCTTCAGTAAGCTGGTATCATGCAGAATGCTAACCATTTATCACATTTATCACTGAATTTCACTCTGATCATTTTTCATCTACTGGAGAATATTGAGTTGCTATATTGATACATAAATTAGCATTTTCTTGTCTTTGTGTTTACTTCAGGTTCCTGGCTATATGCTTTTGAAGGCTGTAATACAGGCCGGCTGTAAGGCAGCTATTTATATCTCTCAACGCATTTAGAGGCACATTTCTGTGTTCTTTGTTTCAAATAAATGTACAGTATTATTTTGATTCAGTTTTAAAATGTAATGCGAGATGTTGAGGTTGCACATTCTTCACCAATTATGGTACATCATTTTGGCCATATGGTAAATTAAACATCTACAAAAAATTCATTAGTGGTGTCTCTTTGTTATAATCTTTATGCATGTTCTTGGACTCAACATCGTGTTCAGGCAGAGGGATGACCCAACAGAGAAATTTTGGCAGTTCACTAAATAAAGCTTACAGTATTTAAGCTAATTAGAGAAACTGCATCTAACCACATCACTGTGGGAAATGTGCCACCTAGTGGTTACCAAATGTAATAAATCTGTAATGTTTGCTGAACAGGCAACACATCTAGAAAAGTTTTTTTTTTTTTTAAATAAAGCTTTTTTTTACCCTTCTTGCTGTGCATCATGATTTTCTGATGTGGGTGATGATTATGCAATGAGCCATAACCGTGCATGAGATCAGTTGGTCTTCTGATCAGGCTGATCTTCACACAATTCCAGACAAAACATTCCTAAAAAAGATTTTTCCTTTCATTTTCTTTCACCGAACATATTATCATCTTTCCATCAAACTTGTCATCTTTTTCCTAAACAGGCCCTTATCCTCATTGTTTAAGTCTCAGAATGTTTCCTCTCAGTGTTTTTGGTAAAAACTGTGTGGTGGATTTTCATATTTGAGAATAGACACATAAGGTTAACTCACTATAAGTCTGATCATACTCTAGTGTCCCTGAAAATAGCCTGTTTACTGCCACACCAAACAAGGAGAAAAATTAAAATAATGTTTTTTGTCTTTTTCTCTCAGAACTCTTTGCTAGGTGAGTGAAAAAACAAGTCCAAACATCTGAAAAATGCTGTGTAAAACACAGTATTAACATGCTTGAATGTATGTCACTATAAGCCCTCTCTGCTTTGCCCTAGGTAACACATGTTTCAATACTTGGATGACATCACCCTGTAACGATACGACACACTAGGCTGAACTACCAATGCACCACTCTCCACATATAAATAAACATGACGCATACCCTCATAAATCACCAATGCCTCCTTTAGCTCCTGTTGCAAAACACTCCATAAATTCTGGCAGGTTTGAGAGCCGAACAAACAAAAGCGTTTTAAGTGAGCAGCTGCACTGATAACGTTTTAGTATCACATCATTGACAGCTTTCCCACTCTTTTGAGGTGCTACATTCCTGTGCAAGATGTGTTTATTTTTCACATCTCAAACATGAGCCAGCTGCTCACACATATCATTGTAAGTTAATCTCTTGGCTCGTTCTGCTAAATGGTGTGAATAAGCATTGCACCGCAGGAAAAACAATGTTAAGACATAATTGCAATAAATCAATTAGAACTTAGGATAAAAGTCCAGTCTGAAAGTAAATTCTGGGTAAATGTTCTTCTTTAATTATTGTTTCTAACCCCCTAATTTTTAGGCGGTTAAATAGGGGGTTTAATATTTAGCTAGCCATGTGTTTTTTAAACTACTGGGCACATAGCCTCACAGAGCCAGGCTTTTGACTATGGCATGAAGCCTGCAACAGTTTGTATTACATTAAAACTATTGGCTAGTGGAAGGCTGAGAAGGACACCCGCTTTGAAGATCTATCATAAACCACTGTAAACAGTGTGTAGTTTAAATATGAGACTATTATTTCTGACTGGCATAAAGCCTAGTCAGTGTGCCCATAAAATTTAATTGATATAATAAGTAATATAATAAGTGATGCACAAGCCTATATTAACTTACCTGTGAACTGTGTTTGATGGTACTGTCGTTATTCTCATGTTCACATCTATAGGTATTAAGATGAGATTGTAATAATCTAGTCTTTAATTATTTATTTAATCTAGCAGTCAAGTAATTTGAAAGGGGCCAAATAATGAAATAGTCTTTACTGAACAATAACAGCATAACCTTTCATAAAAAAAACCCAACAAAGTTAAATCTGGAAGCTTTCAAAAGGGAATTTTGCTAAACACAACCATTAAGAGTGGTATGACGTGCAAAGTGCCATTCTTGAGAAACTTGATGAGTCAAAATTGTTCACAGTGGTGGTGATGTGAACCAGATGTCAGAAACGCTAATCTAAAAAGATGCTAAAAATAAGTTATTGGATGCAAATACACTACCTGATTCATGAGACATTGTTTTCTGATAGTTGCGGTTTTATCTTAAAATTTATTTTTTAGTCCATTAATTTGAAGAGATACATGCAGGGTGTAAGGCAACACAGTTCTAAATTACAGCTATGTTACCAGCATCAGCCAGGGCGTTCACATGCACTTAATAATCCAATAACTGCAGAAAATCTGATTTTGTCAGTAATTTGATCAAAGCTTTCACATGCTCATGCACATGACTGAGTGAGATAAAAGAAATCTGAGTAAGGGTATACATGCACTGAGATATCTAATTACTGAGATTTCGTCAGTAATTTCGTAAATGCATTTAATTATACATATGTCGGTACACAAGCAAGTGCATTGGGTGTTTGGTTAGGAGATCATTATATATTTGCATTATAAAAAAGTCTACAAGGGTTAAATATAAATATCTAAATACATATATATACTGCTGGCCAAGTCCACAAAGAGCTAGTTATTCAACTTAGCCCAGCAGGTTTGGATTTTGCAGAGTGAAAACATCCAAACATCTTCACATGGGGTGATTGGGACTTTCAACTGATTTCCAACAGCAGGGTTCACTTCTGCAGTGTTGCACAATTCATTTCCAGGATGTATATACAGTTAAGCAATGGGCACATTATAAAATTGTACCATAGAGTCAAATTACAAGTATCTAATAAAAGTGTCATGATGCAAGCCTTTAAAAATGCAGCAAGACTAGAAGAATGTATTTGGCCAAATACAAAATAAAGCCATAAGTGATGACTCCATGCGCCCAACAGGTGTTAATAACAGTAAACCATAAAATTAACACACTACTACATTTACTTTGTGGATTTGGACATGTGGCTCATTTCAAACTAGCACAATGGTATCAGCATGACTGTATGCCCAACTATTCTTTGGGGTCTGTAGCAGTACACGCCTTTGCCTAAATTCACCCCTCAGAAGAATCTGCTCATATATCGACCAGGAAATCAGCAACAAGAATATAAAAATGGCTGTAAAAAAATTCAAACTGGCATGGTACTGCATCTGTGAAAAATCATCGGCATAAATTTTGCAAGCAGTGATAGCATAAATCCACACCACTCATAAAAACTTTCGGATGCAGATCATTTTGTTTCTTGGCATCGGCTAGTGTGACCGTCAATCAGGTGCTTAATGTCTCAAACTCGAACTGTGACCAGTCAGGTTGGCAATGGAGTAGAAATGCTTCTTTATTCTTTTTAATTCAGTTTTGCTGCCTATAATTCATAAACAATTCCACAATATTAAGATAAATACACTGATTGCTACTTATAAATGTGAGTGTGCTATAAGTGAAAACATTTGCTGGAACTAACTCACTATATGCTATGTTCTTGACAAATAAATGTTTTGGTATAAAAATGGGATTCTGAATACATTTTGCATTGGAAAATGCACTGATGTTATTTAAAAGTATTTTATATTTATTAATTTTTAAGTATTAAACGCTCATTGTAAAAAGAAATAGCTGCACCCAGAAGAAATGAACCGACAGGAATGAACTTGGTGGATAGGTTTGACATCGTGAGACATGTAAATGATATAAAAGTTTCACATTCGACCGTGGATGTGACATAAGCAAGGATGGGCCTTATCACAGGTGGGATGGTCTTACTAACGTATTGTGCACCAATACCAGTCGTGCAGATATTACCATAGCATGCCATAGTGAGCCATTTACTGAGAAAAGGAAATAGACAAAAAAGAAAATCTGTTCCCAGAAAGGGTAAAGTAATATCTCTGATGCCAAGTGAAAAAGCTGTTTTTACATTTAGTTGTTGAGGCATCACTGTAATGTATTCTGCTGTTTTTCACACTGAAAAATTAGTATGTCTTTTGTATGTCCATATGGTCTTCCAAATTGTAAACTGCCACTGCTTGAAGAACAGAGGACTGTGCTTTAACTTAAAACAGCCTGTCAGGTAGAAATAAATTCCTAATGAATTAGTGATGTGCTATGACATGCTGGCCTGAGGTTTCTGAGAAACTCAGAGCCTTCGGTAGAATGCAGAACCTTTGTACATTTTCATATCTGGGCCATTCCATGAAGAGACACGTGAGATGAACAACAGAGCATTGTCCATAAATAGAACAGAATTTCGTCCTCCACAAAGCAATGTCATGTTTCCACAGAAAGTGACATCATTTTTCCCTTTCTGAAGTAATTTACGTATCTTCAAAGTTTAAAAATGGTGAGCTGCTAATGGTGAACCTTAACTAACCAATTTATAACCTATTCACATCAAATAAATTAATACAAATTAAGAAATAAAAATATGAGACAAAAAGTTGAGCATCGAACAGTTAATCTTAGCAGAAAATGATTCATATGTGGTAGACTGAGCAACACACAGGACATTTGCTGAGTTGATCTTAACACCAAGATGCTTTTGGGAATTGGTTCCAGAACAGTTGAAGATTTGAGGTTGCACTGACAGCCCCTACAGATACTATAAATCTACATATTTAATGAATTCACTCTCAGAGCTCAGTCACTGGACAGAAAATTATATTCGATCTATTTGTGGTATTTTTGGTCATTTCTTTTAACAAGATATTTTGTAGTTAGAGTTCACCATAGAATGTGTTGATTACTTGTTACCAATACTAAATATGTACAATGCAATACTTAACTGGTGACTTAAAAATGAATAATTCTGATCTATATGCAATCATCTGTTACATTCTATACATCTAAAAGTACAATTAGCTTATGTCTGTTCCACTGTCATGCTATAGCTTCATCACTCACAAGCATGACAGCAAAATTCACATGTAATGTAAGTGTAATTTGGAACAGGTGAGCACATGAGCAGACGTATGGTTGTTTATCTTTCTGAGTCATGTCGCTGTTCAGGGAGCAAGCACTTGTGTTGGCACCTTCAGCAGGCGCATTACAGATCAGCTGGGGCAGCTTATGTGGGGTCCCTGGGAGCGCCGTGACCCCAGCAGCCATCAATCACTGGCCATGACAGCAAGGGTGGCCGCTACAGCATGACTCCAAGGCCACGTAGCTACTTGCCTCTGTCATGAGCCTCAGCAGGCTCTTGGAGCTATTCGGCCAAGCATTTGATGAGGCCCCCCATGGCCCAGTTAGGCAACTGGTGATCACCACAGACCCCTGCAGATGGATCTCACAGTGGTCTGAAACGGGTGTCCGGACACATGCAGGTAGGACTGCTGAGCTCCATCTCTTGTGCTTTGAACTGAGAATGGTATGAGAGTAGATCTCCTTGCATGAACATTCAAACTGCGCCAATCATCAAAGATCATCTGAGGCTCCTAACAGTGGGTGAGAACAAGTGTATTGCATTCCTACAAAGCTGTCACAACACTGATGCATAGGCAACGCTGAGGGAGATCATCTGCAAATACCCCTCTTCTCAGCCCTGCACTTGCAGTAGAGCCTGAGCATCATGCCACTCGTTTTCTTTGGGTGTTATATCACTTCTGAGTTGCACAGAGCTTGCCAGACCATCAATTCACTGAGTGCTTGGCGGATTACAGAAGGTTAGTATGTCATCCACCATAATGCCAGACTTTGGTTTGGTCCTAAGCAGCCATGCCACCTGTTAGTCTTCTGTAGTGGCCATCTTGTGCTTTACACCAGTACTCCAAAGCCTTGGATGTCAGCTCCAAAGATTGATGCCCATAGTCATGCTATGCTTCTCAGCAAACATCATCAAGCCTCCTACTGCAGGTGGTCCGTGAACAGGCTAGTCACCTTCTCCACTGCATTTGTATTTCTCTCATAACAACTGCAGTTGAGCACTAGTGACAATCATGACTGTCATAGATCTTCAGATTACGCTACCCTCACACTGCTCATTTCACTCATGTCAGCCAGCTGTTTGAAGTGATCTCCATGCATTAAATGGCCTTGTCATGTGTCTGGTGAGTAAATTGTGAAGGTTTAAGACTTAGGTATTACGTTTGGCTGTTGATCGCGACCTTCTCGCATAATGGAGTGCTGAAAATCCAATGTATTACGATTCTTAGCAGTGTGGCATGCTTTGAAGGATGTCAGCTGAGAAATGTGCTAGCCTGCCTTCAGCTTCTGGTGTGGTGATGACATCCATACACAACACCGTAGACAAAGTGCTAGTCAAGTGCCACCACCCGGCTCCTCTGTGTCAGCAGATGACCTTGAGATGCATTCTAGAAGGCACATTCCAAACTAAAGAGAATCAACCTATGTCCAGTTAATTAATCGTTTAGCTCTGAAGTGCTAAAATATGTGTAAACTGATGCATATCAGTGTAATTACTGGCCATAGGTTGATAAAACTGTTCCATTGCATTAAAAAATGAATAACTCCTGAAATACCCATAAATACCCCTCCCAAATATAATGCTGCAATCTGTTCAGAAAGCATAAATCCTTTGGTGATGTTTCCAAAACCATCATCTAAACAATCAAATTAGGCCATTACTTTAAAACATAAAGGTGAATGATTTTTGTGAGAAGAACCACTACTGTGCATATTTTTTACTTTATAAAGGTTATTCACACTCACCTTCCTTTTGAACAAACAGTTCTAAAGAGCCATCCACTGAACGTTTTAAAGGAACAAAATATGGCTGCTAGAATCCTTTTATCACCTTTATTTTTAAGAGTGTAATGCCTTAAACATACAAAGTTGAATTACTCGATAAATCATCCCAACTTGGATTCCTGGACTCTTCTGTATAAAACTATTTTTTAAAATGAGAATCCCAAAGTATCCCAAAGAGGTTCTTCATGCTCACAAACCTCTTTTTCTAACATGGTTCTTCAATGGCACCACCCAAAGAAACCTTTTCTGGCACCTTTATGTTTTAAGAGTATAGCTGTGCACTGCAAAATACTGTTGCTTTTTGCTGTAATCCTATTTACGGCTGCCTCTTGTATTCCCCTTTACGGCTGCCTCTTGTATTCCCCTTTGACCAATAGGAAATACCAACAAATTATTAACCCACAACTGATCAGAAAGAACAAATCCACGATTAGCTTTTACTTCCACGTACAATTCACTTTGTGCCTATGGGACAAAAAAAGAAGAACCAATACTTCATTCTGACATGGTGCTTTTTGAGGCATTAGCTGTCGACTGCTACTGCATGCCCCTTTGACCAAATGAGGCACTGAAGACCATAATTCTCAGATATAAGGAACATGATGTAGTTCAGAAAAACAAATCCAAGATGATGCTTCCATGACCAGTTCACTTTTTAAAGGCTGTGCACTGCATAGTTATGACTGTTGTCATTGTATTGCTCTTTGACCAAATGAGGGATTGTGGGCATCTGGTGTGTCTGTGTCATCCTAGAGCGGTGAATGTTTGCGTGTTTCAGGTCCAGCAAGAAGGCTTGCCTATTGATCCATAGAGCCGTGTCTTGCCAGGTTCTACAAAAATCTGTTGAAGCAGATATCAAAGAAATAAAAGACCAGCAATGCCATCTAAACGCTTTTTTTCTAAACATTCTGGCTTGTTTTGAAAAAAAATGTATGAAGGATTTACACCATTTTTTCTCAGTTTTTAAGCGTTTTGAGGTCTGCTTAACAGATTGTTGCAATGATTTCTGGGAAGACAGAAGGAGGTTTGCATGCTTTTGAATAGAGAAAGAATGAAAAGCTTTTTAAGCTCAGTAGATCAAATTCAAAAAACAATGTCACTGGATGACTTGTTTAGACATTTCTTTACTGAAATATTTTCACATATGTGAAATATTTTCTGGCAACACTTTAAAGCACCCACAGATCTTAACATGATAAAAATAACATTTCATAAACACCATAAAACTTGAAAATAGCTTATGTCTAAAAGTAGCTGTTGTAAAAGTTAAGAAATAGACAACATTAATCTGTCTGAAAATATACTTCATAATTTCGGGAAAAGTTTATTTGCAGACTTGTAACTATGCCGCTTGTATGAGAACAAGTGAGAAAAATCGAAATACTGTTAAACAGGCTCCTTTCTGAATAATAATGTTAAATGGGCTCCTTCCCTTATAAGACACTTCATTTATGCCTGCAGTGTAACGGGTAGCCAGCAAACAGTTACTTCTGCAGTAACTAAATGTGAGAAGCCAAGTAAAAAGGCTAAGAACATTGTCCACACCAAGACTTTTTGACCACATCTGAAAGATAAGAAAAGTGTCACAAATTTAAAGGTCAAGGCTTGATTCACTTTCTATTTTGGGGAAACCGAGATCTTAATTAGAGATTGATATTTATTTATCAAGATGCAGGGGGTGCAGTGGCTTTCTTGGTTCCTGTTTGATCTCAATACTGATTAAATAACTCTTTAATCTGCTGTTTGTGCTGAAATCAGGCATGATACCATCCAAACTGATAACTGTTAAGGATTCGACATTCTTTAGTATGAAACTCTTGGTTTGTATGGTTGTGTGAGGTGGCCTCCTCTCCGTGTCACGGTGTGCATGTGTGTTCACCCCGCTAAGCATGCCTCAGCACTAGGTGCTCATTAATGGCTTTTGATTGACATGTTAGGATGGTGTACATTTCATTGATGAGAATCTTAGAGGCCAGACCCATGATGTCTTTTGCTGATCACTACGTCAGCTTAAAGCTATCCTAGATCAGTTTCAAATACTCCTCCCCGTCGTCAAACTCCTCGTTCTGAAGCCGGCTCCAACCCGTGCCGTTCAGCCTAGGTAAAATACACTTTGGTTCTTTTGTTTCTTAGGACTCATAAATGACAAGACAGCAGTTATATATACTAATATATGAAATACTGCATGAGTACATGTTTTCAACATGATCTGCCTTGACAGAAATGTATTGTTCAATTTGATCTAAATGTAACACTTTAAATTGTTTTAATTATAAATTCATATTAATTTGACTATTTAAGAAACTTTTTAGTTTCTGCAGGATAGTTAATAATTAGTTGCCTTGGGTTATGGCTATAATACATATGACATAATACATTAGCACAGCTGTTTGTAACTAAGAAAGGTTTGTATTACTTTTAATGGAAGTATATTTCCAGATCTGAAATAAGAAGACCTTCAGAGTCTTAGAAAAGATATTAATGCAAAATTCCCTTTTCCAAGTTGAGTTTGAGTTTCCTCGGCTTGTTCCTTTTGGTTAACTGGTGGAACAGCCTTTAAAGAAGCATGAAGAACAGAGTCTACTTTGCACTACTGTTACTGTCACTGTCGAACTTGTTCCCCATTAAACACCAGTATACAAAGACTTCTTGCCACTTGAGTGGTTAGCTAGGCACTGTTTTTGTTGCAGCGAGCAGGACCCACTGACCTGTTGCATACCATGTATCTGAAGGGCTGTGCAGGTATTTCAGCCATGTAGGTGTTTAAATCAAAGCTGTGCTAAGCCTTTAGTGAGGGAGGGGTTGTTGTGGGACCCAGTTAGATGGGGAGGAGTAGTCTTTGAAATATGGTTGGTAGAGTGCCTGTTATCTTTTCTTCTCGGCATCAGACATCCAGCCTTGGTGGGTCATTTACAGCCCTGAGCTGGCACTGGCTCAAAGGGGATGCTGGGAAATGCAATCCATATGGTGGCACTATAAAGCCTAGCACTGAGCACATCCATAGTCCAAGATCCACTCAGGACTCTTCAAAAACCATCAATTCAGTAACTGCCTCTCCCGTAGCGACCGAGGTGGTCCGCTGTAGAGAAGAATCCTCCAGAGATCAAGGTGACCAGGGCCGGCTGCTTTAAGGGGTAGGTTCACTTTGCTTCGAAAAATACAGCTGGTTTTGTGGTTTTGTACTTTATCATTGTTCATTACTAGGTACAGTAAATAAGTCAACTGAGAAGACATTTTCATGAACTCAGGCATTACATCTTTACAAGTAATTCATTGATTCTTGTCTTCAAGGAGGTCCTGCTGGAACTGATATGCGGATTCTATGCCATGTGATATTCCTGGTTATGCTGGGGGGCATTTCTTGCCAAAACAACCGCAATGCCAAGCCAAGTGGTAAACCAGCAAAAAAAGCCAGCAGCGCCCAGGCAGCTGAGGTTGCCCAGCATGCCCCAGATGCGGACTTGCACCCTGGACCAGGAGCTGCAGCCAGCTCCAGCAAGGACACAAGCCCTGTGGCTCGTGGAGGGACACAGCAGGGAGCATCCACCACCAAGCCGGTTGAAGATATGAAGCTGCACTTCCTTAAGAACACGCTGGCAACATGCAATGATGGCACAGCAGCTGGGTGAGAACACAACATCAAGAAGGCATCCTCACCTCAGAATAAAGATTTATTAAAGGTCAAAAGATTAGATTAACCAGATTAACCCTTAGCCTCAGATCCAGGCTTACTATTCAGTTATTAATATGAAGACCTATTATCTAGTAACACACACGATGGCAAAGTTAACACGACAAAGCAGATATGTAAGTTGTGTAGTTCTAAGACTCAAAGAGCAAAGTCTGGACCCTTAAACTAGAGGTTAGCGGGTTAACAAATTGTAACTTGTCAGCACCAGTTTTCAACTTCACAAATCATTGCTACTTTAGCCAACACTGATTTCATTAACATTTATGCAATAGTGCGTAAACTGAACTAACAATTAACTATAGGCATGATTTTAGATTGTGTCAATGTATAAAATATTTGCTCAATGACAAAAGACAGGAACGTTAGGGAAATATCCCAATATGGCTATGTTCTCTGTATGCCATCCATTCTTATCCCTATCTATATTTATTTGTGGTGCATAGGTTTTACCTAAAGGAGTTCAAAGGAAGCAAGAGGTGGCTGATATTTCTGGAGGGTGAGTATTTAAAACGAAGTTAATTTTGTCAAGGAGAGTCAGCAGGCTTAAATGCACTGCTCAGTGTTATTTTGACTGGTGGTTATCTTATCTTCTTAGACACATGCTCTTTTTGCTTTTTTGGAGCGAGTCACATCGTGTTGCTTCACTTGTATTTAAATATGAGATTTATGGTGTCACCACCAGGCAAGAAAAGCAACCTGCCATGAACCTGGATTAACTCTCCCATTACAATAATACAAGGAGGAAGCCCTGATGAGACCCTAGGCTTAGGGTTATAGCTTCTTACTGGGAGTGTACTTTGGACATGCACTGGTGCTTATATTTGCTAGGGCAGTGCAGCTTTGTATAATTTATTCATGTATTTATTTTTGATGTACTATTATATTGAAACAAAAGCAGGTTTAAGTGGTTTTATAGTGTTGAATTGACATCTATGGTTTTTCAACAGGTTTAATCCCTGTCTAGAACTAAACTGCAGTGCCAATGGCAATTTACCTATGCTTAGGATTAATCTATCTTTAGGATTAATTATGTTACCTATGCTTAGGAATCTGGATCTGGAAAACTGCTTATTTACTTTATTTAGCACTTTTTTATTTAAATTAAATTTATTTAACACGCTTACACTTCCCTGCATGCCCAGTGCTGGTTTTACTGCCTAGATGATGCAGGTGGTCCATACTTTGAAAGCCTACACAAAATCCTAACTGGGGTATCCTTGTCAAACCGGATGTGTGGCTAATATTAGTGAATTATTTTTAGGTGGTTGGTGCTGTTACAACAAAGAGACCTGCGATTCCAGATATAAAAATATCCCTCGCCTCATGAGCTCAGTGGACTGGCCACAGACACGCAAAGGTAGGCTGGCATTAGTCAAAACTTCTAAGATCCAATTTAAGACGTGTATGAAGCTGAATGTTTTGTCCTGCGATGTTTTCTAGGGAGTGGAATTCTTTCTGCACAAGCTGATGAAAATCCTCACTGGTATAATGCCAACATTGTGTAAGTTTCTCCATTGCAAGAAACCGAGTGACTCAGAGCATTCCTTATTTCATTATAACACCTGACTGCATTTTGCATGCAATCTGTGTGCAGGTTCGTGCCCTACTGCTCTAGTGATGTGTGGAGTGGTAACAAGCCAGCAACAAAGGCCAAACAGGGGAAAGAAACAGGTGATTTTTAAAAATAGGAATTTCACTGTTTTGCTTTTCTAATGTTGTGTAATGCAAACACAACTATTGAGGTGCCTAGAAACACTGTAGAGAAACCTACAACTAACCATCTCAGATGGTAATATAGGCATTTTATTTACTATCCAAAAGGACTAGTTTTTATATGTAATGTTAATGACGGCAAAATTGTGTTAAATCTAAAAACACATAACTTCATGCTATAATGCTCTGCTTGTTTCCACCTTGCATATAAATATATATATATATAGTAGTGTATAATACAAATAACAGCTGTGATTCGATTTGCCACGGACGGGACAAGTTTCTGTATCTAAGCGACATCATTGTTCAGACACTTTGCGCAGTTCTGCCAAATTTGTCTTTGAATTTGTCTTTGAATGTCTTTTGTGGCACAATTCTGAGGTGAATTTCCTTCACACTATGGTCTTTGGCATGCCCAAATGCAATCACTCCTTTCAGCCAATCATTAACTTCTGCTTTGGACCCATTTTCCACACATCGAACGAGACCTTCACTGCACTGTACCACCTCTTCTTAATCTATTATGGTATTTATAGCCCCATCATTCTTGTTCTAGGCGTTAAATAATAAAAATATTTTAATTACACAGATTTGTTTTAAAAACCACTGATAGATGTGCAATCAGGAACATCCTGAATCGTTTTCAAATGTCTTATTTCCACTCTTACTTTTGAATTAAGTAAGAAAAAGTACCGGGAATTGTTTATTATCTTAGAACAATTTTCTGCTTGTGCATTGTAAAAGAAATAGATCAAGAAATAAGGAAACAAAGAAGGACAGAAAATGGAAAGCTCTAAACAGCTTTATACTGGAACACATTTCGTATATGGTTTCTAACTGTTATTGCAAACCAACAAAGACTAGATGTCCACTTTTGACAGTCATTAAATTTAATAAAACATGTTTGCCATCTAAAGATTATATGATATGTCTCTGCTCTATGTCAGAATACTCCTTCATGGGATCTGTGATCATTCGGGAGATGATCAAAGACCTTGCATCAAAAGGACTAAAACAGGCCAAGGTTGTGATGCTGGCTGGAACCAGGTAAGTGCTTGCTCAGAGCCTTCAAATAATTGCATTCATAAAGAAAAACTATCAGGCTGGTCTGTGTACGCATGCATCCAATATGGAATTGAATCGTCTAAAGCTTAGCGATTAACATGACTTAATATAGCTGTCAAGATGCATTTAGATGTTATAACAGGTTGCTGGTAACAACAGAAGCAGAGGCATTAGATCAGAGAGATGAAACCCTATCCCCATGTATGGACCAAACCCCTTGTTGGCCCAGTTTGACCACACCACTGCCTCCACACATAACACTGACTGGGACTCTATTTTCAGCCCATCCTGTCATCTACCATAAAGATGTATACTGCAGCTTGTGATGCTATGGACAATGACATAATACCTATGTATGTCCTGCCATGAAGGGAGAGTTCTAAAGATTCCTCAGGGGTTAGTAGTGCATTCGGTTTGCCTGTTGCAAGTGCCAAAAAAGAACACACAGTCATGCTTGCAGTTACATATGAAATATGAAAGCCACCGTTTCACACAAAAGACAATCCCAATCAGTTTTCTGTGTCAGCCTTGGTGTGTTTTGGCTCTGGTTTTGTCTAAAAAAAGGTTTCAAACAGAACAGTTTCCTCCTACCAACAGTGCCGGTGGAACAGGTGTGCTACTCAACATTGAGAAAGTGGCCAGTCAGCTGGAGCAGCTGGGGGTGGATGCACAGGTCCGTGGACTGGTCGATTCTGGATGGTTTCTGGAAAGCAAGCAGCAAAAGGCCCCTGACTGCCCAGACAGCGTCTCTTGTTCTCCTGTTGATGCTATTAAGAAAGGGATCCGGTAAGGTGTAATGGTCATAAATTTCTTTCTAAACATTGGAGCTACACAAAGCTCTTATTGACAATATCTACTCCAAATTTAAAAAAAACATGACTGCAATTTCCTTCAGGTTATGGAATGGAGTGATTCCAGAGAAGTGTAAGCAACACTACAAGAGAGGCGAAGAGTGGCAATGCTTTTTCGGACACAAACTGTACTCCTTCTTGAGCTGTGAGTTGCTCCAGAGTCATTTCATTTCATATTTCAGTCCTAAATGTTTCAATAGGGGCATAAGCTATAATCTTGTATCAACACTCTTAATAATACAGGTGACAGGTGGAACCGAGAAAGATCGTTTGTAACTATGCCACAGAAAACAAAACACTTTAGCTGCCTAGAAAAAAAACACACTCTGGGCCAGATTTCCAGATCCAGATTTGATCCAACCCCAGGCTAACTGGCTTCTTTTAACCTGAAACAGCAATGGCATTATAGTTTAAGACAAGAACAGGCTTAACCCATGATTTTTCACAGCACCCTTTCAGACATGTTCACTGTTCACCCTCTCTTTAAAAGGCTCTTTATGAAGCCAAACAGAAACCTGAATGGAAAAGAAATACACACTCAAAAATCATTGTATGGACTTAGCTACCTTACTCACCTGCGTCATCCACTCAAATAAAGCAGAGTCGTTTTGTTATCCCAAAAATAAGACGAAACTGCAATTAATGTAGATATACTGCATAATGCTAGCTAGCTTGGTAATGCTAGCTAACTAGCCAATTAACAGTAATATGTCACGCTAGCTAATTTTGACCTTTTTGGTGAAACCTCTGCGCAATGCTACCAGCTTAGGTATGTATAATGATATATGTTTGTTGACGTTAACTACAGTTTATAAAACCTCACCAATGTTTCACTTAGTAATGAAACATTTAATGTATAAGAAGTTTCACGAAGTGGACGCGTTAACTGCCCCGCGCGCACCGAGTAAAGGGACGCGGGAAAACTAACGCAGAGGGACATGAAACTATAGCTGGATTAAAGACGATTTCAACTTTATTTCTCTCTGGTAAATTAAGATGAATGAAGTCGTTTTAAGCCACGTTTGATTAGCTTTGCAAGAGGAGATCTGTCTTGTAGTAAGTGCATAATTTGCCCGGATCGAAACGTCATCACGGGGTCAGTTACATCAGCATTACACAACAGGCGCCGCGTATCACAACGGAGAGAGAGAGAGAAAGAGAGAGAGAGAGACCCACATACAGAAAAAAGGAGAGAGAGAGAAAGAATATGCATATTCCTCACTGGAGAGAGGACATCTCCATCATATCGGCGGACAGGGTTGGGTTTTCTGCCGTAGGCCGGCTCGGGATGCATTGCTTTGGCTGCGTGTGTGTGGTGCGAGTGCTGTGACTGTTGCTCCCTTCGCTTCTTCCTGCTGCCCTCTCTCCTCTCCTCCTTCTGCCGGATCCGCTTCAGCTGCACCCGCCGTTGCTGCCGGCTTATCAGCACTGAGACATTGAAACACAAGCACAGAGAGAGACCATAAATACTGTCAGAGAGCGAGCTAGGGAGCAAACCTGCTGAGAGAGAAAGCTTTATCTATACTGTACTTATGTAAAGCGAGAGAAAGAGAGAGAGAGAGAGAGAGAGACAGACAGACAGGGAGACCCACATACAGAGACGGAGAGAGAGAGAGAGAGAGACACCCACATACATAGAGACAGAGTTTATAGTGATGATTCTATATGACAAATGTGAAAAACATTTTAAAGTATAACTTGTTTTCTACCACAGCACACCCAAGCTAAGAGACATTTTGAAACTTTCTATATGAAAGAATGATATATATACATAATAACATTTATAACGAGTATATTGTGTTTTAAAATACATTATATGGGCCAGGACTGTACATGTGCACATCCTTCTCAGTATATTAAAGTATATGCAGTAGATCAGTAATATGTAGAAGTGTCCGTTTAAATATCTATATAAGTAAAAAATACTGTACATTTAATTGCGGTGGAATAGAGTTGAGGGAAGCATAGCGCTTTACGCGAATGCTCTTTTATTGAACACAACAGCAGAAAAGAGCTATAGCCAGAAAGTAGGCAGGTTCACGCAGGACTGATTTTTTAATCCCTCTCCCGTGTGTTTCCACCTAAAAACAGTAACATTTGCTCCCGCCCACAGCTCCATACTAGGATAAATGACATCCAGTATTTGACATGATCTATAAAGACTTCTCTATATTCTCTATAAATTCCGGCATTTTCTGAAATAACCACAGCTGAACATGACTGGCATATGTCAGATTTGCCTTTAGTCGGCTTAACTGGACTGTATGTAATGCTTTTGTACTAAACACAGCAGCAGAAAAGATCCACCACCATTGCTGACTGATACAGCCAGGAAGCAGGCAGGTCACTTCTACCCAACTCTACTTGACGGCAGACAGTAAACCCACTGCAACTACTGCAAAACAGAGCACAATATTTCACATGCAACACTAAACTCAGTTCAGCAATGACAGTGTTTGAAAACTCAAGCAGCACTGCTGTGTCTGATCCACTCACACCACCACCATGTCAGTGTCAGAGAATGATCCATCACATACCTAGTACCTGCCCTGTGGCGGTTCCGTGGGGGACCATCTGACCATAGATGAACAGGGTAAAGGTGGGATAACAAAGTACACAGAGAAACAGAGAGAGATACAGTCTGTAACTGTAGGACTACAGATTTGCACCTTCATAGTAGACAGATCAGATAACTTTGATGTTACTGTATTGTCTTGCAGCCCCACTATTTGTGGTACAATGGCTCTTTGATGAGGAACAGTTGCGTGTCGAGAACATTTACATGGGTGGCCAGTCCCTTTCTGAGCAACAGTGGACCTACATGCAGAACCTGGGAAAAGAGCTCAAAAACTCCCTCAAGGATGTGACGTGAGTGCCCTACCATCATACCAGCTGCTCTGCGCTAAAAAGCATGTTAGGACTAACGTTAATTAAAGGCACTTGTAGGAGGGAATCGTCTGAATCGTGACCTGCCTGATGAAGTAAATTAACATAAGTAACATTAGAGCCTCAGTGCAAATTCTACAGACGGGTCTGTGCACCTCAGGAGCGTATGTTCAAGGCCCTGCCTCCTACTTGTGCTGACAGCGTTGTGCTCGATGTTTTTTTTTTCAGGGCTGTGTTCGCCCCCTCCTGCCTGTCGCACACATTGATCACCAGAAGGTAAGGACACCCTAGCCCCACACAGTGAACTCGTGCTGCTGTTTTTGGACACTCATCCGTCATGCCGCATTCTGGGTGTCACCAGAATGCCACCTCACACTTTCACACACCTAGCAAGTGGCCCCCTTACTGGGCCCAGCCACGCAAAGCAGTGGAATGAACCATAAGGGTTTACGGGTGCCATAGAGTAACCTCACGGTTTCATTTTTGTACCCGTGCTATGAACACAGTAAAACAAATCTGTATTTAGGTATTTAGGTGACAGGTTACTGTAACAGTCAAGTCTTTAGTAATAACATTGCAATTATTCCTCTACCAGATGCTTTTGTTCAAAGTTATCTCATTTTTTATCAGTATGTGTGCTAGAGGAACACAACCAAATGCATACCAGCAACACGTTTCAAAAACGTTGGGACAGGTTCGTGTTTACCCCTATGGTCATCACCTCTTCTTTTAACCTCTTTGCCTCTTTTTAAGTGTTTGGGAACTGAGGAGACCAGTTGCTGTAGTTTTGAAAGTGAAATGTTTCCCATTCTTGGTTGATAGAGGATTCCAGTTGTTCAACTGTTTGGGCTCTCCTTTGTCACATCTTTCTTTATATGTGCTAGAATGTGCTAGGGTGACTGGTCTGAACTGCAGGCAGGCCAGTGCAGTACCCGGACTACATGCTAAGCCATGCTGTTATAATACGTGCAGAATGTGTTTTTTCTTGCTAAAATAACCATGACCTTCCCTGAAGAAGATGGCAGCATATGTTGCTTCAAATCTCATCATCAAAAGGATAGTTGTACAAATAGTTGCACCCAGTATGAACCAACCAACAGGAATGAAAATTGGTTTGTAGGTGTGACACCGTGAGACATGCCAAGTTTCATGCTCATGTGCCGTGCATGTGACTTAAGCAAGGACGAGCCTTATCGCTGTACCTGACTGACCCTACAGCCACGATTTCAGACATTCAGCGAGCAGTGATGCCTTCCATTAGTCATCCTGCCAGCATGTCAACCATGTCACCATGTCAACGTGCGCCAAAGACTGCAATGGTGTCGTGCCAGACTGTCATGGAGTGACTCAGAATTGCAGCAGGTCATCTTCAGCGGTGAGTCCTGCTTTTGTCTTGGTGGAGACGACCAATGAATCCGTGTGTGGAGGCACCGTGGTCAGCGCCAAGATGAATGGTTTGTTGTCACGGATCACATTTCCAGAAGACCTGGTGTCACTCCACCTCAACCACTATGCCAAAATCTGCAGGAACTGTGTGAGAATATTCAAGCTGCATGGGATGGATTATCACAGGACACCATTAGGAACCTCTACAACTCCATGCCAATACATCTGGTATGTTGCATTAGCAAATATGGCGGCCTGATGCCATACTGAGAGACACTACTTCTGTATGTGTAGCTCAGTAAATATTACCCATATCAGTCTAAATTGATCATCATTTATTGTTCCTGATAACCTTTATCTTTCTTTTGAATAGCATTGCAATCCAACACTTCCTTCTGGGTGCAACGATTCTTTTGATGATGAGTGTATATTGACCCAAATGGTAAAGAAAAATGTAGGTTATGGGCTCTTTAAAGCTGGTGAACACTAGTGGTGAAATAACTGAACTAAGGAAAAAAAAACCATATACAATTATGTGTATAAACACATTTCATTTGAAAAGTGTTCAAACATTCAAACCTATTATACATACTAACACAGAACATTAGAGAATAGCATGAAAACTGATACAAATCTTCAACAAAATGAACATTAAGAAGACAAATCCCAGATAAACTGCCCCATAAATCCCTGATAACCATGCTCTAAAGGCGCTCACATCATGCTCATACCCTCTTTATACCTCTCTGATCCCAGTCATTCACGTCCATCTTTGGTTCTTTTTCAGTAAGTGGATGGAGTTCCAAGTGAAGGGCACATCCTTGTCTCGCGCTCTGCAGTGCTGGGACAGGAGCCTTCAGGAGGCCAACAAGAGCAGCAAAACTGCGTTGAAAGGCTGCCCCTTCCATCTGATCGATAGTTGCCAGTGGCCTCAGTGCAACCCCACCTGTCCTGCACTGATCGACCAGGCCACCCAGCAGGAGATGACCCTGCTCCAGGTGCTAGCCAGCATGGGTTTGGACCTGCAAAAACTCGGCTTAGACACACGGCGGGACAGTAGCACATCCACTGGCATGATCAGCAACGGTGGCTAAAGAGTTTGGAGAGCCGATGGTGGAGCAAGTTCCCATTGTCAGAAAAATAGAATCACTTTATCCATACTGTAGAGATTGCTCAGTGGCACCTCCTACAGCCACCCAGCATTCTGTTGTGTTCCACAAGGAATTGAGATGTTTGTCAAGTGGGTTTGGGTTTGGACAGCCTGTCTTTGCAACTCTGTGTATCCAGTAGGGATTGGGTTTTGGGTTTGGCCTGAGACTCTTGAGTGAAGTTATGAGTCACAGTTAATCCACAACTAATGCTATATAATCTGCAACTCTTGAATGAGGAGAAAATAGATAGAGCGGCCATTTTTACTGAACCAAACTGTTTTACCTACTTCTATGTACAGGACATACCTTGCCAACAGATGAAAAAGGCTCTAGATGGTTGAATGTTGGCTCACCAAACCTTGACAATGATCACAGAACAGTAAAGTAAAACCTGTACTTCAGAGAGCTGTACTGTGGAAAAATGAATATCTGTACTTCAGATATTAATATCTATAACAAGCAATATATGTACTTCAGAAAAAGCATCAGCGTCTTTCTAGTTTAGAATGCTAGTCATTGTGATAGGTCAGATACAAGGCCATAAGCAGTACTGATTACTCCTCTATACTGTCCCCGTATGTTCTTAGACGAGTGTATGCCGACATAGAAAAGGCATGCATAAATAGAAAGACATGATATCTACTGTATTTATTAATTTTGTGTCTTGATGAAGAAGAGTGTGACTCACATACTGATAACTACCCTTAAATGGAAATATGACTATACTTTTTCAGCTATGAATATTTACTGTATATTTACTAATGTATTAAATGTTATAGCCACACACACACACACACACACACACACATATTATTATTTATATATTTCTTGCACATTTCCTTGTACCATATATTAAATTTCATGTGTCTCTGACATTAATGGACTGCTGAACATTAATTAAAAAATGATGACACTTTTTTATGTGTAAGAGGTCTTTAACATGTACATAAATATACAGTATATTCACACTTTACGCTACACTGGTCTGAGTCTTAAAGGGGGATTCTGTAATTAATTATTATATGTAATTAAACTGTTAAGCAGTAAAATCACTGAGGGTGGCTTAATGTGAAATGTGCTATACTAGCAAAGCTCAGAACTTGGTGGTAGTGGGTATAGGAACCTGATGTCCAGAGCTTCCTAAAGCTCCCTCACAGTTACGAATATACTGCCCCTAACCCAAGACATGGTTTGACACCAGTTCTGAGATAAAACATCATTTGTGGCGGAAGGGGTACAACTGGATGGCAAATAAAATGTCTGTATTTGTGTTATAACCAATATGACCCCTGGTTCCTATCACATCCTATCCTCAGTCATTGGCCGGAGATTAGGTCGCTTGTTCCATTGTGCAAGGCACCTAACCCCCTAACTGCTTCCTGGGTGCTGTGGATAGTGCTTCCCACTGCTCCGGGCAAGTGTGCTTACTGCCCCCTGGTGTGTGTTCACTAGTATGTGTATGTGGGTGTTTCTTTTCACAGGGTTAAATGCGGTATGCATATTCCTCTGTGTGTAAATGCAATCGGCAAATAGTTCTAAATTCGAATTCTTATTTTAATTCTAATTTTAATTCTAATCACCACAATAGTAAGTAAAATCTCTAGGTCTCAATACAGTTAATCATTTCACATGAGATCACTCTGCAGGCCTTCATTTATATCTTGAATTACGCCAAAGTTAATTCTATTACACCTTCGAAGGCAAGATGGGTGGATACAAGTCTATGTTATTATTACAGTCCAAGTTAACATTGCAAGGCGATAACAGAAAGGCTAAGCTAACAGAACATAATCAGACAAAGCTATAAAAGGAACGAGAACAGTGAAACAGCAAGCAAGCATCCAACACGCCAATGCATGTCAACACTGGGAACAAACTGGGTGGCATTTAAACACACAGACTGACAAGGAGCACCTGGGAAAGAGAGGAGCTACAAACTAGACACAGGTGAGGAGGATGGGATGGGCGGGACAATGGAGGAGACAGAGACCAAAGCACTTTATTAGGAACACCTCCTTGTATCTGCACTCATTGTCCATTTCATCAGCTCCACGTACCATATAGGAGCAGTTTGTAGTTCTGCGATTACAGGCTGCACTCTGTCCATTTCCCCGTATACTTTGTTAGTATCACAATGTCTCCACCCATGTCTACCCCTACTCCTGTTTAGTACTGCCTCTTAGTACTAAATGCTAACCCTAATGCTGCATTTCTAATAGTGTTTCCCCAGCCATGTCTCTTCTGGGCTTGTTGTGTTTGTGTATTTGTTGTCCTCTTTGTTTTGTTGTCTGGTTGTCACGTATGGTTCCCTCCTCATGCTTGTCTCTTGCTGATGCTTCTTGTTGCTGTTTGTTAGTTTCTTAATGCCTGTTTTTTGTGGTCTGAGTCATGATTCTGTGTGGTCTAGTCTGGCTGTTTGTATCGCTGCTCTAGTTTTGGTTCTGTTAAGTTGCTCATTGTCATGTATGTTATTTTGCTTATTGTCTGATGCTGTGGTTGCTGTCTTGTCTCTGTTTATGCTATTAATGTCTTTTGTCACTGGTACTCTTTCACCTACTGCCTACGTAGCATTAGCTTATTGTTTTTTCCTTTGCATAGTTTCTTTCCTACCCTTAAGTACCTCATTAGCTTTAGCATTCAGCAACATCTGAGCAGACAGCATGTTATTAACACTGACTGTATTCCCCGAATTGTAGTCCACCCCTTGTTCAGTTTAGCCTAGCAGTTTGGCTTCTGTGTTTTCCTATCTGTCTCTCCTCATACCAAGTGGATAGCTAAACTAAAAAATCCTGTTTTGTAAAACCTGGTGCTCAATTATTGCTTTCCATAAGACTGCTTCCACTTACGCTGACGTGGTGGTGTGTTAGTGTTTGCTGTGCTGGTGTGAGTGGATCAGACACAGCAGTGTTGCTGGAGTGTTTAAGACCCATGGACCCCATAACCAGCTAAAATGGACACTTTCTATTTGTTCATTTTGTCCATATCCGGCAGGATCTGCAAGGGCCCTGGGCTTACGCTTCAAGACCCGGGCCCAGGATGGGGCCTATGCCAAAGACTCTATATTTCTTAAAAATTGTCGTCCATCAAATTGTACACCTCATCGAGGATTAAAATATTGTTTTCCATCACTTATGTCTTTTGAGTCTTTCCGGCAGAAATTTAAAAAAAAGAAAAAAAAGAAACAAAAAAAAGCATTAACCAACAAGACTCTGTCTTGTGATAAAAGTATGTTCACACATTTGAAGTGATAGGAACGGACAGACTTACATGTATTTTAGGGGTAATTATCATTTTCTGATCTTAAGTCATACAAATGGGTATTTAAATCAGTGGCCTTGGTTTGGTGCCTAGAGAACACACAAATAACCAGCTTATACCCACAGTGGGTCGGTTCCCCAAATAAGAACTGATTCCCCCAAACAAAACAGTTTTCTTTCTTTTTGGGAGCTTCACGCTTTTGAAAGAAAGATCAACCCAAGCAGAGACTACATCTGAGATGTAGGAATCTTTGGCAAAGGTGTGTAGTGATAAGCTGAAGCATATACATCTACTGTTGTGCATGAAAGCGATGATCTTGTAAAACCCCCTTTGAATTGTTTTTGTCTTGCTACACCACTTTCAGTTCCTCAGAAATCTATGGTTGGAACACTGAAATGATCTGCACTTCTCAAAATGACAAAGACCTTCCAGATTTACCCCCGGCAGAGCAAACAACGGAAATCTGGTGCACGCTTGAAACCACTATAACTCAATCTATATTTTTAAAGATTGTAGAAGCCTTTTGAGCTTTTACGTCCATTGTGTAAGTGGGGGCTTATCAAAAGCCTTCAAACTGAAAGTGTTTTTAGACCGATAAAATGTGGTTTGTAGAAAGGAAGTCGTGCACTTTCCCTGCATGTTTCATTGATCCTTTTTTCTTTGATCACCCTGCTCAAGCGTTCCGGTGTTACTTCAGTCCCTAAGGTAGGCACAGCTGATACCTGCCCCACACAACAGATAAGATTGATATGAAACGATGTATAGTATCATTTTTGCCTTTCATTCTTAATTTTATAATTTATTGTTCGTGGTGCTTTTTCTTCCTATGCTGCAAAAATATGGAGACCTTGTCATAAGTGCTTATGAGCACTTATACACTGAGGGTAACTGTATACACCTGTACATAGGCCATTACAGACAGACCATTAGTTGTAAAAAAAAAAAAAATCTGATTAAATCTACAGCTGCAGATTCACACGAGTACAGATTTCTGCCCTGTTTTTAAGAGTGCTCTCTGATGGCTCTTTGGTCACATGACTCACCTGGATTGTGGTTAGCGCAGTTCTTCCTGCCACAGCTTCTTTCCTAGCAGCAGTGTAGCCTACACACCAACCGCAGCTGCACATGTGCAGCCCAGTATATACCTGTGCACACCCAAAACTGAGGTGCTGGGAAAGGGGGCTCTCAAAGACAAAACGTTCATCTGATTGTTTGCCGTTGTTTGCCAGCATGGCCACTGATTGTTCTGTGCTGCTGTGTGCAGGTTAAACTTCAATGGCATACAAAACTGGGAGCTTTGAGGGACAGAAGTGTGATTTCCATCAAGATGCACTTTCACACAATCACATTGACCCCAGTTACACTTGTCAGTTCATGTGACTATCAGGATCGTGATCTGATAAGAATTGCAACCACATGTATTAGTCCAATGTATAGCCAGTTAGTCCGATTAATATTTTATTGCTATCTGCGTGTAATATGCTAACAATTTCATGATTAGTACATTTCACGTCAGTGTTGCTACTTCCTTTTCCTGTTCAATTAAAAAAAAGGTTGCCGTCTCAAATTCACTGTCATTTTCTCACACTGACCTACACGGTACACACAAAGATGACTGTTTCGAATATTTAGCTTGCTGCATTAGTCATCGCAGTCATGAACCACATGCGCTAAAACAAAATGTATAATAGCAAATTCAGCCAAAACTGGTAACAGATGTATCTTGTGAGGATGTGAGTTAATTATCTACTACTGATGTCAGAATAATGTTGATCTTCAATTTGAGACCTAAACATTGAACTTGACCTTCTGTGCATGTGCAGTTAATAAGAGATATGATGTGGTCTCATGTAATCTGACTTGACACCATAGTCTTTGGGGGAGGCCCCGTTCCTCGGTTAAGGAGCCTTAAGACCCTCTCAGATCCTGTTGGATCTAAATGGCAGGGAATGAGGCTACACCAAGGCAGTGGTGTTGGTGAGGAAGTGAAGGCTCCTGGAAGCTGCAGAAGAGGAACATAAGTGAGATCATTTTAAAGACAGTCAGGAATAAATGAACAAACAAATGATGCAGCATTAGAGTTTTTTTCATTCTTAACAACAAGAAAATGTACATACTGCAGCTTTATTTAGTTATTTAAATATAAAAAAATAAAGTAGAAAAATATATTTTCTTGTGATGTTTTAATGTGTGGATGTGTGAACAACATCTTAGATTAAGCAAAATGGCCATGTAAGCAGAGCTATGACAAAATGGTACAGACTTAGTTATGCTAGATTTCATCTTGTAGGTTTGTTAAACCACATGCGCCTAAAACCTAACAACTGACCGCTAAATAAAGCAAACTATGAGGTACAGATCATCTCTTCTGCATTCAAAATACATCCAAGCCGTTGACCTACTCTGTAACTCACTCAAACGCGTTTAGCAGAGTTTTGTCTTCATAGGCTTATCAAACCTCTTCTTATATGAAGAAGGTGGGGGCACACCTTCAGGCAGTGACACTGATTGGTTTCATGACCAGTGACAACCAAGCAATGTATCTCAAGGTGCCCAGCAATGTAGCAGCTCTGGTGCACAGAGCTCCAGTGACCAAGCACCTTCAGTCTGATTTATCCTTGCAATGAACCAAATCAGCATCAGTTGAGTGTGTTTACATGCACTTAATAACCTGAACCTTAATAACTGCAGAAAATCTGATTTCACGACTCACAGAAGGAGACATGACATAAACGTAATGGGAAACCCAAACCTCAACCTGAGGTTTTGTTAAAGAGAAGTCGTAATATTAGGGTGACTGTATTTTGGTTTTCCAAAAAGAGGACACCTGGGGCAGGTTGACGGCAAGAGGCAGATGGACACCTGCAGTGGGTGGAAAGTATGGGCTGGGGGGAGGGGGCGTTGAAGTAATTGGTGACACTGTGTCAGTGTGTTTGGGGAGGTTGAGGTGTAAATAGACAGACACGGTGCTAATGAACATTAATACATAAACGGCCACTTTTTAACATGTCAAATAACAAATGCCTTCATTTCCAAAAGTGCTATTGTGTTATTGTATCCAAAAAAAGAAAACACAGCTGACTGAGTGATGAAATGCATTTTTAATTGGAATAAACATTTAAAATTTATGTTTTTATAGGTTTTGACCTGCATGCTACCAGGTTCAGTCTCAGATAGCAAACTCTGCTAACTAGCTAACATCCTCATGTATTAATGCGGACCATGTGTGATCCTAGCTGCCCTGCACATATGTGCCAGCTTTGCAGGTGGGATCTAAAGAGAAAGGTCAAAGCATTGCAATGACAGAGACTGAATAGCGACTGCAGAAAGTAATTTTTCAGGTCCCAAACAGAGGACATGTCTGGGAAAATGAGGACATATGGTCATTACACTGTATATAAACATATAAACATCATTAAGAAGGTAAAGAATATTCATATCTTTCATTTCTTCATGCATGTATTTGGTCTCTGTATCCTTCCAAAAGTGTTCTGTTGCAATCTGGCGTGTGTTACTGTGGTAGCATTCTTATGGAGCCACAGTCTATGTTTTGCACATGTGCAAACTGAAAGAAATCACAGTACGGGTACAAAGGTATTGAGAAACCCGATTACTGAGCTAAACACCCCGCTCTTTTTATCAGATTTTTAGGCCCTAATCCAATCTAAAAAATCAGAGTAGCCTGTTCACATTGCTATTTGCATAATTAGATAGAAATTTGAATATGATTGGATGATTAAGTGCTGGGTTTGTACGCTATTTGATTTATTGCCCGATGATACTGAAAGAAATGTACTGATAAAAAGGAAATCATGTGGTTAAAGATGAGAATATTTACGTGCAATACAAATAGAGAATCTGCTTTTAAATTTAATTATGACAAAAACATTAGAATGATTACAACTACATGTATATATAAACAAACTTTTAAGTACCGACTACAATAAAAAAAAACATTATCATTAAAATCATAATAGTAGTTTCCGAGATAAGCCACGAAATAATGCACAATAAAAAAACCACAGTCAAAGGGAAAACACAGTTGTGACAACAGCTACTTAAACCTTGTGCAGAAAAATGTTGAAATCTTGTTTTTCTCGAAACGGCACTGGCTGAGGTGAAAACCCTTTTCCTCTGCTTGTGGCTTCAAAGACAGGAGATGTGGTTCCATGCTAAGCAGAGGAGCAGACAGCAAACATTGTCGATCACTGCGCTCTAACCAGTCGTGCGGAGAGCTACAAAGACACGCTCATTCAAAAACATGAACTCGTTCATAGGTGAGTACCAGCATCTTAAACACCAAATAACGAAATATCTTGATGCATATCAAGGAAACTTTGTCTCGGTTGCCCTGTTTGTCAGGACGATGTCCAAACAGGGTCTCTAAATCAGTCTGAAGTCTTTGTAGGTGCAGTCACGTGTTTAGCACTTTGTTACATGCTTGATTGTTCAGATGTGACATCTAGATATTGATTTGTTCCCTAATTCTGCTTTTCTTCATTGCTAGTAATCGGCTCTGTTCTGTTGATGTGGTCGTGCCACGTTAAGGTAATTCGCACCAAAATACTAAAGCCACACTTTGCACACCAACACATGCACTGCTGTCATAGCAGGCTCATCACACTTTTGTCTCATCTCACCTTTCAAGGTTTAAAGCGGCGTCAGACCTGGCACTTATACAGTTGCATGCAAACGTCCTGCACACGTCCTGCACACGTCCTGCACAGAGAACACACTTTTGCACATTTTAATGTGCTAGAAATGTTTATTTGCTGGATTATTTGCTAGAAATATATAACATGTGGACTTTGCAATGTGGACTTTTTTCTCCCAAATATGATAAATTAATAAATATGAATTGTATATTGGCAGAAAAATGGCACATTTGAGTTTGTTCACCATAGAGGATGTGTTCACTTATTTAACTAAGGAAATCAACAAGACATGCCTTTTGACCAGGGATGTTCAAGCATTTGCATAGAACTTTGTACAGGGTTCTGGTTTCATAATGAATTCAAAGGGCTTGTGCACACGTACACTGTGTTTTAAACACTTAGTGTTTTTAAAGCAAATTTTGTATTTTATCTTTATGTCAGATCAACATTTAGTCTCCGGACGCTCTTTTATTTAGATGCCTCAGAAGAACCTTTCATACCCTGTCAGGAGCTATCGGTTTTGATTCCATTTTCACCAACAATATTATCATAACCAAATCAAGCTTCAGAACTCAGATGATAGACTTGTCAGCCATAACACTATTGCAGAGTAACCTCATGAATGAAGGTATTTTGTCAGTGGTGTTACAGAAGCATAAAATGTAATTTAATCATAAAAAAACAATGAAATAAATAAAGAAAGATGGTCTTCTTGAATTATGTCTTGCATGGACATATTAAAGAATGAAAGAATAATTCTGAGAAGTTCACAGTTAGTGCTGTGTTGCAACAAATACGTCAGTGGTGTTACTCTTGAAACATTTAAAAAGTGAAATAAAACAACAAATTAAATGCAATAAATGTCATTTTCTACATACAATGAGACTGAAATGGCAGTGGAAGAGCTAAGGAACATGTTCTGAAGAGTTGCTCAAGCACTGTTCACACTGTGTTAACACTCATCTGTTTCTTACCTTCTTTCAGATGAGCTGGTCCATTGTGACTCCTGCTGAATACGATGACTATAACACCACCAGTTTTGACTATGAGAACTTTCAAGCTCCGTGCCAAAAAGATGCCAACCGAAATTTCCGATTCTGGTTCCTTCCCACAATCTATAGCATAATCTGCTTCCTGGCTCTCTTGGGAAACTTCCTGGTCATCCTCACCTACCTTTATTTCAAGCGGCTTAAGACCATGACGGACATCTTTCTGCTGAACCTGGCCATGGCTGACCTGCTATTTGCTCTTTCCCTGCCCTTTTGGGCTGCTAGTGTCATGACCAAATGGCAGCTTGGCCAGTTTTTGTGCAAGGCCATGCACGGCATCTACAAGATCAGCTTCTTCAGTGGGATGTTCCTCCTGACCTGCATCAGTGTGGACAGGTACTTTTCCATCACCAAAGCCGTGTCTGCCCACCGCTGCCGCTCCAGCGCCATCCAATATGGACGAGTGTCATCACTGGTCACTTGGGTACTGGCCGTGATCTTCTCATTGCCTGAGATCATCTACTCCGATGTCACTGCCAACAGCACCTGTGTGGCATACAGCACAGGGCACAAAGACCTGCGTGTCTCGATGCAAGTCAGCCAGATGGTCCTGGGCTTTGTGCTGCCAGCACTGGTCATGGGCTTCTGTTACAGCTGCATCATAAAGACCCTTGTGCAGGCCAGGAACTTTGAGAAGAACAAAGCCCTGAAGGTCATCTTCGCCGTGGTGGCCGTCTTTGTGGTTAGTCAGCTGCCGTATAATGTGGTGTTGGGTCTGAGCACGCAAAGCACCACTGTGTGCGAATACGACAACAGCCTCCTCTATGCCATGGACGTGACCCGTGGCATCGCTTTCCTGCGCTGCTGTGTCAACCCTTTCTTGTATGCCTTCATTGGAGTCAAGTTTCGCAATGACCTGCTGAAGCTGATGAAAGATCTTGGATGCATCAGCCAGAGGCACGTCATATACTCCTGCGGCAAACGCAAGTCCTCAGCTGGATTTGAGACCGAAACCACCACCTCGTTTTCCCCCTGACTGCACCCCTGAACCCTGTGCCTTAATCTCCGGTATACAATCTTACTTTGCAAAGCATTGCTCTTTAAATGTCCTTAACCGCTTTGTCGTATGATGCAGTGTTGTTTAACCATCTTACACTCTGAGTTAGGGTTAAGGTTAGCTTTAGGACCAGGATTAGTGTTTTTGGATTAGAACTAGGATAAGGAATTAGGTTTAAAAGCAGGATTAGGGATAGGATTAGGATTAGAACTAGGATAAGGAATTAGGTTTAAAAGCAGGATTAGGGATAGAATTAGGATTAGAACTAGGATTAGGGTTAGATTTAGGACTAGTATTAGGGATAGGTTTAGGATTAGAACTAGGATTAGGGTTCGCTTAGGACCAAAATGAGGTTAAGGTTTAGAATTAGAACTAGGATTAGGGTTAGATTTAGGACTAGTATTAGGGATAGGTTTGGATTAGAACTAGGATTTGGTTATCTTTAAGACCATTAGGATTAGACATAGGACAAGGATTGGGTTTTACAGCAAAATTAGGGATATGTTTAGGATTAGAACTAGGATTAGTGTTAGATTTAGGGCCAGGATTAGGCATAGGTTTAGAATTAGGACTAGGATTAGAGTTAGGTTTAGGACTAGAACTAGGCGTAGTAATAGACAGAGTAAATGCAATAGATATTTAACTGAATATGAATTAAATGCAGGATAAGTATCTACAAAGCATGCACAGCGGGCTATCCAAAAAGGGTATTAGCTTTATTTGATGACTATTTTGAAACTACTGTGTTGGGTTCATAGTTGCTAAAGTAAAGAACTGAGATCTGTACATGCCAGTAGATCTTAGGCGGGTAAATAAGACTTGGTTAGAGGTGTTTCTGTACTTCTGTTGTTACAACATTTTTTGGATGTATGTAATAAGAGAAGACCTCAGCTGCTGAATATTTCTGAATGAAAACCTTCAAAACTGTACATGATCTGTCTGTCTGTTCCATACTCTTTAAATACTGAATACATTTGCTTGAGTAACGCCTTCATCTGAGCAAAATGTTACAACAACCTGCTGATGCTTATGAAGGATCTCGGATGCATCGTCCAGAGGCACATCATACACTCCCGGTGCACCTTATTTAACAGGACTACTCTGCTAAGAACTGTTTCTATTCAAGCAATTCCAATGCGACTGGAATTGTCTCTTGTATTTCATTCTATATTGCTTTCTTAAGTATAAAAAGGCTTTTCAGGATGTGTCTGCCAAGATGGAGACAACTTCTAATCTGATACTAACGTCTGTAGGATTTTGTTTTTTTGATTAAAACTGTTGGATAAACTTTATTCCACTATTGAATAAACCATACGATAAAAAGACATTTGACTCGAACTTTGACTTGAACTACTTGAAGAGCCACTAACTGACTTTGCACCTTACACACAGTGTTACGGCAGAGGCTCATAGGTTCGTTTGAACATCCCTGTGATGCACTCTGAGATACTTTCAGCGTGCTCGGCGGTTTGTGTACATAGATAGTTGAGGAGAGGAACTGAAACTGTAGTACCTTTTTATGTTTTTTGGTTTTGTGTGTGTGTGTGTGTGTGTGTGTGTGTGTGTGTGTTTCATTGCAGGATATGCACCTCACAGGAAGGGGATGGGGGCACTGAAACAGATTATCATTGATATCTAAATTTTAAATATTAATTGGCCTAATACTATATGCTATCAGTCAATCAATATTTATTTGCATAGTCCTTTTATGACTAATGTTGTCTCAAAGCAGCTTTACAGAGAAGCATTTTATATAAAGGAAAAGAAAAGTCCATGTATAGACGTAGGGAAAGGAAATCCGGGTCCAAGCCCCCCGCCCCATGACCAAGCCAGAGGCAACAGTGGTAAGGAAAAACTCCCTTAGAGCAAAAGGAAGAAACCTTGAGAGGAACCAGGCTCAAGGGGAGAACCCATCCTCTTTAGGTTGATCCTGGATGAAGAGAGAAAGACAGAGCTAACAGGAAAAGGAGCTTGGAACATCTATTAGATACATTCAGATTAATCCAGGAGGTAGTAATTCCAAAGCCATTCCATAGGTTCTCCGTTTAAGTGAGAGATAGAATTCATGATCAGAGCCATGATGCTGGCGGCTCTATTGTGGTCATTGTAGTCGCTGTAGTCGTGTAAGGTGATGAGCTGGAGAACCAGGGCAGGAGACCCACATTGGAGACGACGCTCTGGTGACTCTAGCAGCTCTGGGGGCTCCCATGTGATCACTCAGGAGAAATGTCACTCCTGGGCTCAACAAAGAGAGAAAAAGAGAGTGTGGAGAGAGAGCAAGATGGAGATGCTACTGAATGGACAGAACTACTTGATGGCTCAAAATGAACCGCTATGGGAGTACTTCAAAAGAACAATAACAAATTGTCAGGTTCAGCTGAGGAAACATTTCAACAGATAAAAAAAGAATGGAATTAAAGCTGGACATTAACAGCAATATACGACATTACAGACTTGGTCCATTTGCCTTTCTGGAGATATTTTGAGGAAACAAGATATTAAATCTAAGTCTACTTAGATGAAGAAAGGGGGATGTCTATGGAAAATAAGAGGGGGGAAGCGATTTTCCAAAATTCTGTTTCTAAATAAATAAATAAATAAATAAATAACTTTATAAGAAACACAGAAAGAGAAGAGGCATCTAACAACTGTGTGCTGGTAGACCACCAAAACCGTCACCATCCGATAAAATCCTATTCTAAGCATTCATCTTTCATAGATAAGATCATTCCACTGTGAAAGTGCTATTCAACACTTGAATCTGTGAAGAATAAAAGAGGCTGCTGGTGTTCTCCTCAACATCATGTGTGTGGATTGTTGATTTGTGAGATGCAGAGATGAAACCCACTTCTAAGACTGAATTTTAGAGGTGTGGAATTCTTTGAAAGGTTTCTTTAAAAGCCTTGAAAGCATGTTTCCTGAAAACGATGGGAGCTATAATAATAGTGCACAGTTACCATTATTACACTAAAATACTGATTACATTAAATGATTATTAACAGAATTCTGAGAAGATGATATTATATTCAGTTGTTGGTGCTTCTGTTAAATTATCTGTTAAATATATGCTTAAATATGGCCATTTGCACCGAAAGTTAACTCAGTTAAAGATGGTCAGTACTGCATGTGTACAGATTTAAATACAATTAAGTCACATAATATAAAGTGGTGTAAAAACAATACATTTGTTTTCACATCTCTTACACACCACAGTGACATCGATTGTGTGAGCTGACGCACTTCTGCCTCTCACGCCTATTTTTGACTTGACATTTGTAAACCAGCATGAGCACTTGCCTAAAAAGAAAAGCGAGCAGCAACATTGAAATAGAACTACAACATACAATTATACAACATACAACATAGTCAAAGCAAAAACAAACACATTGTTAGAAAGCTAGGTGAATGATCTTATCTATCTCTGGTCTCCAGCCTTACAGGTTTACTGTGTTTACTGTTTACTGTAATCCTTTTGATGCCATTCACAGTTCATTAAACCACCTCTACCCCACTGATCAGTTTCTGATAACAGATGTTTTGTTGAGAGTGTTCAGATGTGTTGGGAGTAAAACACACTCACAGGGGACACAAAAAATAAAGGCTGTGGTACCAGGACTAATATTTCTCTCTACTGGACTAGAAGACAATCAACACAAGTTGATCACCGCAACAGATGGGCTACAGTCTCTGACCTACATAAGGTAGGGTTATTTGGAGCAATGCTATTGAGGAAACACTTTTGGTTCCTTAAAGAAACTTTCAGAGGATGGCTCAACAACTTTCATTGCCACAAAACCATTTTTGCCTCAGTGAAGAATTCTTAAAACATTGATATAACCCTGCTGAAAAAAACAGCTGCTTTGTCATGGTCATTGCTGGTCTGGTGCTGGTTTAGCTGGTCTTGTCAGCATGGACATACTGGTTGACCAGCATACCAGCATCAAAATAAAACATATCGGTGCTTTCAGAGCCAAAATGTTCTCTAACATATGAACTTCACAGGGGAATGAAAAATGTACTTTTAATGAAAGCCAATGGGACCACACCAGTTCTAGGCCAATTTTGGGTCATTTTGTTTTTTGATCTATTCATTTAATTCATGAAGTTTATGCACAATGTAATGGCCAACTGGTACTTTCAAAACGTAAAAAAAAAAAAAAAAAAAAAAAGGTCAAAAATAAAGAAACAAGGTTTTGTTCTTACAACAGTAATATTCGCTCCCTGTTAGCGGGAAAGCTTGAGGAGTTCTTCACAGCAGCTTTCCAAAAATGCTTTGGAACTTTTACACACTTCAAAAAAGGGTTTAAGGGTTCTTTAGGCAAGAAAATAGTTCTATATAGAACAATGGATGCATGACTACATGCTTCTTTGCATTGTGAAAGGGTTCTGCAGATTAATGGAGGAAGCACCAAATATATAGCACCAAAAAGGATTCTGCTATACTTATCATGTTGTGAATCATGTACAGAAAAGGGCTATTTTAGTGTGTTAATGATTGTATATAGAACCATTTTCTTGGTTAAGGAGCTCTTGAAGAAACATCTTTGTTGAGTGTTTACTTCACAGGTTCTTTGTGGAGCCCTAATTGGTTCCCTCACACAATCAGATTTAGATGTTTCTAACAGGCCTAGCTGCACTAATGGCTGGTTTTAGCTGGAATCAACTTAGTGTTTGTTGGTGGATGGGAGGTGGAGGTTATGCTTGGGCCTGTGAGCTGCTATACACATCAAACGTTTAATTTCAGTTTTACTTCATGTCACTAGAGGGCAGACTTGCATAAGGAGAGCCTGTGTTCTGTGAAGAGCTAAAAAACAACCCTGCAGTTCAGTACATGGACAGAAGGCGTCGCAGTCTATCACCTGGTGGCATCAGGCAGGAAACTCTAGAAGACCGCAGTCAGCAGGGTGTGGGAGATAGGGAAAGATAAGAAGTCATTGTGGTGACAAGGGCGCTTGTTGTATGTGGATTTGCTGATGATTTGTTTTATTATTTTGCTATATATCTGAACACAACTGGGAAGGGAGGACATATTTGTCTATCAGCGCTCTCTCACTCTTGGCTGAGGTTAAACTCAGGGAGCTAATCAGCTAATGCTAGCTGTGCAAACTATATACATGTATAAATAGATAGATAGATATAGAGATATATAGATAGATTTGATCCCTTGCAGCTTCCAGGCACTCATATAACTAACCTTACTAGAGTTAATAAAGTAAGGATGATGGTACTGGGGGGTTCCACCAATTGGGGAAATGGTGAGGCCTATTGGGTGAGAGATTTTTAAACTGGTACTGAAATGGATGGTGAATCTCTGAAACTTTGAGTCTGAAACTTCATTGCCCACAATGCACTGTCAGGTGCTAGATTTAGCCCTGTCCAGTGTCTCAGCCACACACAGTCTCTCTAAAGGTGACACTGACCTTCACACACCACAGGAAGGTACAAACTGAAACCTACAGGGCCAGAAAAGTCAAATTTTGAAGCTGTTCAAAGCAACTGAGTAGACTGCAATCATATAAAAACACAAGAGCAAAACAGGAGCTTTATAAATATCATAGGAGTCATACGAGAACAGCTTCCGGCTGTTTTCCTATAAAAGTAATCTCTTCCTCCTTCACGTGCAGTAGATATAGCACACATGAACACATACTCTCTCTCTCTCTTCCTGTCTACCTCCCTGACTACCCTTTGGAGAGTAGTACAGTCACCTATGAATGTACTATTCCCCCAGCAAAACAATCTTTTGTTAATAGGCAGATCACATGGTAGGTGTGTGTGGGAAGGTTCATGTGGTGCATGTTTACAGGAGAAATATAAGGTTACAGTTACACCAGTTAAAGTGCAACTACTGCAGGAAATACATATTGTGAAGGTATTTTAGATCAGCTATAGCTTCACTCTGGGTAAAACAAGCAAATTATCCATCAAAACATTACAAAACATTAAAATTGTAATTAATTTATTATGTAAAAATTTATTTTTTATTTTACGCCCTGAAGTAATAATAATGTATATGTGTTTTAACGTACATATAATTATTATTTTTACTACAGGGGGTGAAATAAAAAAACATAGCATTAAACAGCCTGTTTTAGTTACTGTGCCTAAATGTAATGACCTTGTGATGTAAATGACCTTGTAAATGATATTGTGATTGTCTGCCCTAAATTTAATTTCATTAAAAAGTGGTCCAGGCTAAAACAGTCCTTATAACTTCAGCTAAATTGTTGTAGACTAAATATTCAGATATGTGTCAATGTGACATCACAATAACTGTGACTTAAAAATGACCTGTTTCCTCAGCTTAGTTTCTGTTTATGGACTGTATGGTATTACATCAAGCTTATATGTTTTATAAAGTGGAGGAAATATTGTTTTCCCATGATATAGGCCCTCTAGTATTGCATAATATATCATTAATATAGCATGTTCTATATTAAACTAACTGACAATAGTTCAAAAGTTCAACACCTGGGTAATTAACATGCAGTGTGAAGGCCCTCCCTGTGCAGCATTAGCTGCCCCCACTCTTCCAGGAAAATCTTCCACTAGATTATGGAAAAAAAATGACCATGGGTGTTTCATTCAGACACTAGTGCATCAATGAGGTTGGGCATTGATGCAGGTGATGAGGCCTGGTTCACAGTTAGCACCTTTTCATTACAGTTGGCACAAGTTGGCAGGTAGTGTTCCCCTGCATCCTTTAGAGGCAAATTTGTCCAGCTAACTGTCAGATGGTGAAATTTCATTCATCACTACAGTGATTACAATGCTTTCACTGCTCCGGAATCTAGTGGTAGTGTACTTCACACCACATCACCTGATGTTTGGCGTTGTGTGTGGTGATCTTAGGCCTGTGTGCATCTGCTCAGACATTAAAACACTAAGCAGTTATTGTGCTGACGTTCCTTCTGGAGGTGAGAGTTGTAACCAAGGACATTGGTTCACAATGCAGTTTAGCAGTGTGCAATACACAATAGTGTGAGAATTCAAGCTGCATGGGATGGATTATCACAGGACACCATTAGGAGCTTCTACAACTCCATGCTGAGACGTCTGGCATGTTGCTTTAGTAAACATGGTGACCCAATAGCATACTGAGAGACACTACTTCTTTATGTGTAGCTCAATAAATATAAATAATAAATACAGTCTAAATTTATCATCATTTATTGTTCCTGGTAACCTTTATCTTCCTTCCCAATAGCACTGCAATCCCACACTACCTTCTGGGTGCAACTATTCTTCTGACGATGAGTATAAATAGCTATAATAAAACTCTCTGAATCACGCCAACTAGCTATGTGCACATAGTACCTCAATATTTTCAAAATGTACTTCATTCCAGTGTGCATTCCTTAAGACATCATATCCAGTCAGCAGTGACACAACTGAGTCTCCAAGGACCTCAGAGCAGCTGCGGCCTAACCTTAGATTTATTGCTCACTATATTTAACCCCGATTGAGACGCTACGACTTTGACTTTTTGTTAAAATGCACAGGTATGCAATACTATAGTATAGAGCTATATAGTGTTGGAGTTTACGTAAGAATACACAATATAAACGTGTTTTATATTCAGGTAAAGCAGTAGGCCTCCAGGACCAGGGTTGAGAAACAGTGCTTTACTTGTTACCACTGACGGGTAAATCAGCATGTACCCTAAATCTCCAGTTGGTGGGTCATATTAGTGATTAAGTTCACCTTGTTCTGGCAAAAACACAATTCGACATTCACAATACGAGGACAAGTCCACACAAAACTATGGACACGTATCAGCAGTTTAAGAAAGAATGAAGGTATATTGAACAATTCATTTATGTACAAAAACAAAACAAAACAAAATTAAATGATATCTACAAAATGGCAATTTTGTAGAAAGAGAGGGCAAAAAACATTCTCTATTGTTAATGTAAATTGATGTAAAGAGATTTATTTCCAAGCCATTCTACAGCATTCCTATTGGTCCATTGATTGTGATTACACTAAACATAGGAGCTGCAATAAAAAAATGAAATAAATACAAAAAACAAACTTTCTAAGACAGTAATGTAGTGAAAAATATGAATGATCAACCAAAACCTAAAAATCATATTTGGCACTGTATTTTATGAACTGTGTGACGTAAGGTCACATTTCTGCAATACGGACACAAAAAATCAGATTGTGGTTACGGCCCTGCTTCCAACTGGACAAATGACTGGTGACTAGACATGATTACCAGCCTGAAGCAGAAGCATGACAATGTAACCTGAGTTAAGAGGCGAAGTGTCTAGCTCTGATCTTCTAACACTACTAAAATATGCTTAATCATTTGTGATTTGCATGGTCGTTTGTAATGCTGATGCAATTCTCAGTATCGGTATATTTCACTATCAGCCTGAACATGAAAAAGCAATATCTAGCCATCCCCAGTTATTTGTAATATGTCATTTTCCTTCATACAAAATGGTCTTATCTTCTAAATTGTACTCTAAGAGCACCAAATGCTAGAATGGCATGGAATCCAAAGAATGCACAAGCTGAAAATAATGTTTACAGCCTTAGGAAATACGAGCTGGTGAGACAGAACAAGGGGATCAGCGTCACCTCCTTTTCTTCCTGTTCTCAGCTGCTTGGCAAACAGTAGTGAGATTGTAATGTAGGCCTAATATATATATGACTTCAGAGTAAAGACACACAGATACACATAGACTGAACGTGTCTACCTGCAGATCTCAGCCCTGTTGAATGAATCAGGTTTTTAAATGCAATCTGCCTCTCCCAAGTGTCACAGTCTGCCTGTTCTGTCTAATCTGTTTCCCCATTAGACAAACAGAAGAGCAAAATATGTCTTTTCAGTCAACATGTTGTAGATTTGCAAATATAGGAATCTATAAGTGAGCTTCCAGAAGTAGGCCATTAAAGGGCATGTCCAGGAAACATGTACGTACACACTGCATGCACATTGCAAGGTATGTGGACACCCTTCTAATTAGTGACTAGATTAGTGACTAGTCACACCAATTGCTAATTGGAAGTGCATAATATCAATCATGCCATGCAGTCTCCGCAGACAACAGCTGGCAATAGTATGAGTCATAATGAATGAGTCCTGTGACTTTCAATGTGGCACTAATGCCACCTAACCACATGCCCCTGTCCTCTGTTATTGTGAAGCAGAAATGTCTACAAGTAAAAACAGCTCAGAACTGGATCAGCAAGTGTTGAAGCACACAGCGTAAATATCAGCTGTCCTGAAGTGATGTAAATCGAGCAGCCACTGGACTCTGGAGCACTACAAACGTGTTCTGCAGTATTTAGAAATCTGACAGGATAAATCTAGGTTTGGACGCTAGACAACATGGTTGCCACCTCAGCCTTGTAAGAAACCTGAAAGAGTGTCGGTGACTTCGTTCCTAAATTTCACTGAATGAGTAGCTATGCTCATTATGTAGTCTAGGGTAGATAGATGTCAACCTGATCTTCTCAGTTACCCTGTTACCTCATGTTCCCTATTGGTCTGTGAACATCTTAGAGGTTGTGATTTTTGTAATACACTTATCAGCATATTTCCAAAAAGAATGCTGGAACCCATTGCTGAAAACATCACATGACCATGCTTACTCCTAGACTGTGGTGTTTAACGTATGTCTGGACTTGCCCATGCATTCTCTCTGTAGTAAAGCATATTATTATGAGCTCTTTTTTCAGCGTAGTTGACAGCTGGCAGCACTGGATGGAGCTTTTGTTTATTACATGCTAGAAATATTTTAAAGGTGATTTTACAGTAAGTTATAACTTATAAATCACTTTTCATAAAGTTAATGAAAGGGCTAGATGTATGCAGCAATCTATACATGTATGAACAAAGCTTTAGAAACAACTAGCATTGAATAATTTGATGAAAACCAGTTTTATGAATTCTGGTATTTAGGTATTTTCCTAAAACTTTAAATGGTTAATTATAAGTTAAATGATTTAATTATTTGTATTCAGTCCAAATGACATTTTACATTATGTAATATGTGGTTTTCTGAATTGTCTTTTATTTTATATTTATAGATAGATAGAGAGAGAGAGAGAGAGAGAGAGAGAGAATGGACTATGTAGATACATAGAACCTCTCTACAGCACACAATAACACAACTACGTATAACCTGATATATATTTCAGTAATCTTTGAATTCATTTACCATCTCATGCTTAGAACATCTTCTTTTCATGAGTCATCAAGTACAAGTCCGTCCTGTTTTCTGAATACGTTCTCCCCTAGGGAATATTTAGAATGTTCCAGAAATCAGATGTTCAACAGATCCGCATTATCCAAATTTCCTGTAGGTCATACGAAGAAAAAAGTTTTTCATTAAGTCCATACAATGGATGATATCTCTAATGCCATCACACCATTAGCATCTATATTAGTTAACCACTTTTTATGTATCTCCTGATTTTATGCTAAAAAACTAAACCCTGTTTCTTTACAGCCCTGTTTTTTGCTGTTTTGAGTAAGATATATATAATCTGTGAACACTATTAATGTTAAACGTCCCTTTTAGTCCATACAGTCCAACTACAGAAAATATTCTGCAGGAATCTGTGATGTCACAAAAAACAGCAGTAACACCTGTAGCAGTTTAGCTCCACCTACTCACCATGAAGTTAGAAGGAATGTTTCAGTCAAGAACAACACAGGGCAGGCAATCAGAACAGAGGTCATTTACAGATATCCAGGCACTGTAACAAACCCAGGCTGAGCCATCAAGAGAGGCTGGAAATGGTCATGTAACAGGCTGTCTTTTGTACATAAACCCACAAATATAAGACATCAGAGGAGCAAATACAATGTAAATATGATGTGGGTCCTTCAACATCTCTCACCTGAAACATACTTTTTCATGAGTCATTCAGGACACGTTACTCCTGTTCTCTGAAGATGGAAGTGCTTTGGTTTGTTTGTGTGTGTGTGTGTGTGTGTGTGTGTGTGTGTGTGTGTGTGTCTGTGAGTTCTCAGGAGGGGAGTTTATTTACATGCAGCTAATCAGTGCATGTGATGAAGAAGTGTCTTTGTCTGAAATGTTTGTTCTGACTATGTTCACCCTCATTTACTGTGCACTTGTTTCAGCCCTGTGCAAACACAGGCATCAAGTCACTTTCCCTGCTATGTTTACTTAACAGAAAGATCTTATCCTTTGTTTGGTTTGTGGCATGGGCGGATATTATATACTCCTGGGGGGCAACAAAAAATCCTGAAGAGCAATTTCTAAATGGGACACCAAAGGAGTTTCTTTGCACAGATATAAATACAGAGATGTGATGTTGTATGATGTTCTCTATCTGAGGCGCCTGCATGTCTGTCAGAGCAGTCATGATCCGCTTGTAAACAAATAAATGTGTATTGAAATATGATGGTTAAATTGGCCATGACTTCCTTATTACCCAAGCAATTTTAACCAAATTCGTTTGGTTCTAAGCTTCAGACATTTAAGCATGTTGCTGATTATATAAATGTATGATTTATATGGCACTATATCTGTAATGCATCTTGGTTTGTAGGAAGCTGATACAGTCATTAGAAATGTCTGAGTGAGCTGATATTTGTGTTTATCTGATGCTTACAGGCAGCGGCAGACAGCAGATCAAGCACATAACAATCAACCTGTACACGATCTAGATTTTACAAGCCTGAACATTAATGCTATACTGCAATTTCCACTCAGCACAGCAGAGACAGAACTTCTGCCTCGCGAAGATAACAAAACCAAAATCAAACAGCTGACATGAGGAAAGATGGAGAGAAACTACACGGCAAATATAAAACCTAAACCTAATCAGCATGCTGTCATGATGGGAATGAAACATGTTTATAGTCCTTTAAATGTCTTGCCTGAAATGACCTGATGCCCTGAAATAACGTTATAGGTTTGCTTTGATATATTCACAAACCCAGCTTTCACAGCGAAAGAGCATCATTTTTGGCTTTGGACACATAAAAAACAACATACATTAAGGAATATAGTTTTAAGTGTCAACAAATGTCATCTTTTACCTGGAAAATGGAGCTTTAAATTGTAAAAGTGGCGCCTGATAACCAACTGAAGGCTTGAAGCAGATGTAATAAACACTGTAGAGCTGCCTGTTGTTTTAGCCAGAACCAGACTTCATGATATCGTGGACAGATTTACACAGTCGCACAGAATTTGAACTGCTAAAATCTTGAGGCTGAAGTTTCCACCTTAAATACTGCAGCAGTTTCATTCTAGAGCTCGTCCCGGTGTCTGCTTACAGTGCCTGCTCATTAACAGTCACCGTAAATAAATGAATATAACTACAACTAAATCAGGTTAAGATCCCCTGTATAGTACAAAGCCAGAGAAAAACAATCAGACCTAGTGTGATTCTCTGGGCTCATTTGTTGCATTCCTAACGCACTTTATAATTCAGATAAATCACTGCATATTAATATTTGATTTAAAATTAAGAACTTATTTGTACAATGTATTGAGAGGAACAGCACTTTGTTTTACCCAAGGGTCAGGACCCCTGTAGTGACAACACTGTTGTGCCTGGTGCTGTAAAGATACCAGTGTCACACTACCATGAGCACTAACATGTCCGGTCACTGCTGTGTTAATAGTCCACCACTCAAATAAGATCATCTTATTAATAGCCCTGTGGTCAGAAACTGAACACAGATGAGTGGACTGACAAACAGCACTGGCCGTGTCTTCGGGCCTTCCTGGCACTGCCACTGCTCACTGCCAAGTCAAGTCAGGCTGTCCTCCAGGCTCTGCTGTCATGCCTTTCCGCCTGTTGCTCCCCTCTCATGGTCTTCAGCCAGGTTCAGCTCTCTCTGCTGGTACACCGCTGAGTTCATCTGCAGTCCACTAGGGGATGCAGGTCAGCAACAGTCCCACAGCCCAGTACAGCCCAAAAACCTACTTACACTTACTGAGATACTGTACACCAACACACTACTTACAGTACACTAACACATTACACTACCCGAGTTACTGTACACCTAAACACTACTTACAGTACACTAACACATAACACTTACTGAGTTACTCTACACTAACACACTACTTACAGTACACTAACACATTACACTACTTGAGTTACTGTACACCAACACACTATTTACAGTACACTAACACATTACACTACTCAAGTTACTGTACACCAACACACTACTTACGTACACTAACACATTACACTACTCGAGTTACTGTACACCAACACACTACTTACAGCACACTAACACATTGCACTTACTGAGTTACTGTACACCAACACACTACTTACAGTACACTAACACATTGCACTTTATGGGCTAGCACAGTAACCAGTTACATTTGCTTTATTACATATGGACAGTGTGATCAAGTGGATTGTGAGCAGATGGTGGTTGTGTTTCTCAGCCCTGCTTCAGGAGGCTCATAACCCAATAATGGTCTGCTAATGAGCTGATTAATTGGATCATATCTGCTGGGAGCAGGAAAAACACAACACAGTGCAGTGCAGTGGACCTCCAGAACAGGCCTGAGAAACCTTGACTTAGGAGATACGGGTCTCCTAATGCGTCCTAATGCCCCCTGTTGGCTAAAAAGAAAAGTTAGTGCCTCCGTGAGGGCACTGTTCTCCACGTGGCCATTAACACTGGCAGGAGTTTGTGATAGAGCACTAAGCGCTTGAAGAACTGTAAGAGGTAGCCTTCCTGTCACAGACAGAGGAATGACACCATATAGGAGTGTTATTTAGATACATAAGTAACTACGAGCCAGGTTGTCTAGTAGTAGCCATCAAAGTAAGGAGACTGCACTTGTGTCATAATCTTGAAGGGTTACAGTTCAATTCAGACTCGTACCACGATTGGAATGGTGTCTGGCTTAATCTGTAAACCTACACGCCCGAACCATTCAATAAAACGTTTTACAGACATTCTAGCGAGGTGGCGAGTACTCTGAAGGCCTCACTCTCATTTCCTACGTTGAGGGATAGTGAACCCTGGACACGTTCTGTACTCCATGTGACTTCTAGACGGAGAACCGACTGTGCCCCCTCGTCCTCTCCATAGAAGGATCTGGGCTACGTGCACTGAATGTACCGCGCGATGAGATTCGTGGAATGGCTCATAAACGAATCGTTCTCTGAATCGGTTCTCTTACAAATTAATCTGTCGAATCGACTCTCGAGCCCAAATGAATCTTTGAAGCATCTATTATGAAATTGATTTTTAAAATCACTGTTTTAAGAACAACCTTACTGAATTCGTTTTCGTTTAGGTTAGTAGACTAACCATTCACTATGCAAGAGTTTATAGACCCTTGCTCATCTAACATAGTTGAGGACTTGATTGGATTCAGCCACAAGAACATTTGTGAGGTCATTCTGATGCTGGATGATGATCTGGTTCACAAATGCCAATTCAGCTCTTTCCAAAGGTATTCATAAGGGCTCCATCACTACAGAGAATTCAGTTCCATAGGCCAACATGCTTCATAACTGGAGAGCCACTGTCAGCTCTAGGGTCCATGGCGGAGAGGGGCCCTTGAGATGCTGTGATGAGGCTTGATAGCAGAGCCCTGCTGGAGGATAGCCTAGCGGGGCTTGCTGGACATGGCAGTGCGGCAAAGCCTGTGCAGAACAGCTGGAGGCTCAGTAGCAAGGCTAGTGTGGCGAGGCTGGAGAGGTAGTGTGCATGGCTGATATTCAGGGCCTTAGTGAACATGTACAGCACATGTGCCTTAGGGACTCTACTCTGCCCCTATGCGCCTTAGGGGCTGTACTCAGACTCTGGACTATGTGGGGTTGTCTCTTTTGAAAATGGGGAGCGCTGTAGCATACTGCGACTGGTTAGTGTGTGGTTGTACAGACACAGGCCCCCCGGAGAATGCTGGACACGCAGAGAGAGTGATACTTAAAACTTGTGGTTTTAACTGTTACCCTAAAGTTGTATATATGTGCCTAATAAGCTGTGCTGTGCTGTTTAGTGGGGTAGTGGTGCAGGGCTGGTGTCTACCATCTGGGAGAGTTGCATGGCTACAGATGACTTGCCTGCTATCTTTGCCATTAAGTGGTACTGGGTGGCGAGTAATGGTGCTGCTGCTGCTGTGTTCAATGAAAAGATTTTTCCTGTGTCGATATATTTAACATATCATGTTCATCCAACATGCTGGTGATGCTGGTGGGTGGAGTGGCACATCTTGAACGCATCCACTCGTTTAACACACATAAAGAGAATAAACCTGCGTATTACTCTGTCGTTGAATTGTATTTTATAGGGGTGTGTGCCAAGTTGTCCAAGTTATACCACTGATTGTGAGTCTGAAGGAGTCGTTGAATCTGATATTGAATGTCCTTCAGCAGTTCGAAAGAATCGGTTCGGTAAAATGAATCGAAGCACGTGACGAGGCGGCGCTGCGATGTTACGTCATATGCATGAGCCTCTAAAATGTACTGACCTTCTTGTGTTCGAGTGGCAGAATCTGACTGTTCGGTTTGATAGCAGGGAAGTGAACTCCTCTAGAGGGTAAGCAGGATTTCTCCTTTGTGAAAGGTGATATTTTGGAGTTCATGGTTTACAGTGGCCGCTTTATGGTTGTGTGCTTGTTCTACAGATAACGTTACACGTTATGGGCTATTTTGGGCGAAACTGCTGAAATGGCAGAAGAATAGCTCAGTAAGAAGAGTTAGCCTGTTAAGCTAGCCGGTCAGCCGGCGTTTTCTATTGAATTCCCAACAGCGCAAAGAGTGTTATACCTGAATATGTTTCTGTTCGCTGTGAGGGAGCGTGTTACTCCTTCGTAGTGAGCTGAACAGCTGTGTTTGAGGTATTAAGTGTCGAGAGTTCAGGCCGGCCTACTGTAATTTGTAATGTGTCTGCTCGTTAGCCACCCGGCTAACACATTAATCATGATGGAGGATAGAGGTTTAGCTCTCATCCGGCATGAAAAATGTACATCTTTGAATTGTCTGATTTCAGTGTTTTACATCTTGAATGGTGACTGACTTTGCTGCTTTTTATTTAGAATGGTATTTAGCTAAATGTAGTTTCTATATGTACATTCCTATGTTAAGTTACCTACCCAGCTCTTCATTTTCTTCAGCCAGCGCTGAGGAAGACGAAGATGCTCATGCTCGACCCTGCTTGATAGTTGCTAACCTAGTTAGCATGGCTAGCTTACTGATTGTTTTGGCCGCTGTATGATATATTTTTTTAATCGTATGGCGTATTTGTGCCCATAAATCGATTTCAAGGCCGATTCAAGTTTGATCTTTTGCCCCGGTTTCTTGTTCTCACGGTTAGCAGGCTGAGGGAATGCTGTCGTAGGCTCACTGTTAGCTTCCGCTACGTTAGCTAGCTAGCATATAGTCATTGCTAGTATGCCGGCTTGATGCTCTACAGGCTTTTTTTGAGTTCCCTGTTTGGCTGGATTTTGCTTTCGCTTTCACCAAAACTGCCTGTCTCGGTTAGCAATAGTTGTGCTAGGCTGAAAGACAAATGATCCGTTCTCCTTGAATGACCTTAGTTTGTCCTGAGCGTAGCATCACCTACAGCGTGGTGCGGAGAAAAGCACAGAGCATTTACATAAACGTTGCAACTGAATGTGAATGAATGTATATCTTTTTTGGGATTTTTACATGTTTGTGTCTCTTTTTAGGACAACATGGGTGACGCTGAAAAGGGAAAGAAGGTCTTCGTCCAGAAGTGCGCCCAGTGCCATACAGTCGAGAACGGTGGCAAGCACAAAGTTGGCCCCAACCTGTGGGGTCTGTTTGGGCGCAAGACGGGTCAGGCAGATGGCTTCTCCTACACAGAGGCCAACAAGAGCAAAGGTAAGATTCTGGATCACATGCTATAGTCGGGGGGTATTTGACCTGTCAGGATTGGTTCTAACAAAGGGGAAAGTGACCTATAGGACTGTTCCCACTTGCTGAATATTTATCTGGTGAACAGGAGTTCTGTTAATCTCACAGCAGGATTAAACCACATACTTGTATCCATCCAGTTCGATCTCCCCTCCTTCTCTGTACGTCTATCTAATGGTGGTTTCTCTCCACAGGAATTGTTTGGAGTGAGGATACCTTGATGGAGTACCTAGAAAACCCCAAGAAATACATTCCTGGAACAAAAATGATCTTCGCTGGCATCAAGAAGAAGGGAGAGCGCGCAGACCTTATTGCATACCTGAAGTCGGCCACGTCGTAATGCTGTTGGAAGCTGAAAATATTTAAATTAAATGTCTGTAGTTTTCTCATTTTGTCTTTTAACAATATCTTCTCATACAATTAAACATCACCAAATGGCAAGGACTCTTTGTTGTGGTTTTAAGTCATGGCATGTCACTAATGCCTGTCCATGAGGATTTTCATCTTTGTCTACCACTGAGCTACCAGCACTGTTGGACTGAGGTTCGTTCCTGTGGATTTAAGGTGTTTTCACTTGGGGGAGTGAGAACTGTATCCCCTGGTTTCACAGGAGCAGTTGCATGTTAAGTTATAAGACTGTATCAATGTGTGCAAGTATTGTGGGTTACGTTAAGGCCGAGAGTGTCTGTGTGCTTATTGGTAGCCATGATAATCTGTGTAATGGCTAAAACTGTACCATCAATAAAAGAACAGAGGAATTCTCTTGTCACGGTCTTGTAATTACACCAAAACTCTTGGTTTCTCTAGAATGTTACTACATGTCAAGGGAGGGAACATGCGACATGACATGAGTCATGGGTTGTAGTCATTGTCACCGATCTTTTATCTCGGATAAATTTTTAAAGGGTGTATTACAACCATACAGAACATCTAATATTTTAGCAAGGCAGTGATTGCTGCTCATACTAAACCCAAATGCAATTTTGCCTGTGTTAAGGGAGACAATACAGTGATATATTGGATTTTACCATGAAATAGTGCAGTTTATGCAACGTGGTACTAGGTTTTGCATAGTTACTGTAAGTAGATATATTTCTGTGTACACTATCCATAGTAGAAAGTTGATCCCACTTTCCCCTAATGCTTTGCTGCCTGGATTGCTGAAGCATTGTGGATACCGGAACAGGTTGAGAATTAAGTAAGGTGACCTCACGTGACAGCAGTCAACTGAGGGAGGGAGCATGACATGAGGACATCAACCCATTTGACCCTGTGAAGATAAAAAGATAATCTTGGTTAATCTACTGAGCTAAATTTGCCCAGTGCCTTTGGAATTGAGGGGTCTGGTGTTAAACGCTATCTGTAAGGTTATTTAAAGGTAGTTAAATGGAGTCAGTGCATGTAGTGTGGCCACCAAATCATATGTCAAATAAACTCTACAGAAGTCCTTATCAGCTAGACTGATTGAGCTGCAATACCGAGGGACGTTCAAGACTGAATTACACACCAGAGTGCTAAGTCCACTCAGCCTTCACAGCTGGGGAGAAGAAAAGCACTCGGTCAGATGGTTGCTGCTTTCAGGAGGGCAACAGCGCCGCCAAGTGGTCTCTAGAACGTTGCGCAACGCTCTTTTGTAACCATTTTTTACTGCGGGGTTGGGGGGCGGGGGGGGGTTGACTTGCACAATCAACTTGATGTAGGTGTGAGGTTCACGTGTGTTCTGCGTAATGTTTTCTGACGTCAGGACACGCTTTATACGTAGTTGTCCTTTGTCTTCTCAACTGTATTGTTGGTACTCTCAGTATGATGGTAACAGGCTGGTAACAGGCTACTGTAATGAGATCTAACATAAGGTGCTGTCATTACTAGTGATGGTCCTGCTGTTTGAAATCTTCATGCAGTCTTATAAATGTCTTAAATGGAAATTCCACTGATTGAACAATGACAAACAAAGTCATCCAGAGTGGACTGATGTGAAATGCTCTGGAGATACCAGACACCCAAAGCAGTTACTGCTTCCCAAACTTCCCTCACTGAAAGCTTTTACACAATATAATTGCAAATATGTCAGAATGATGCCTGAGACATAGTTTTGAGTTTTTAGCCGAAAACATACTGGCAGGTCATTTCAGCCCTCTTGGTGAGTCAATAGAATCCGCCAGGACGTTTCACAGTAACTCAGGTTGTGTACAGTAACTCAGTAAGTGTAATGTGTTAGTGTACAGTAAGTAGTGTGTTGGTGTACAGTAACTCAGTAAGTGTAATGCGTTAGTGTACTGTAAGTAGTGTGTTGGTGTACAGTAAGTGTAATGCATTAGTGTACTGCAAGTAGCGTGTAGGTGTACAGTAAGTGCAATGTGTTAGTGTACTGTAAGTAGTGTGCTGGTGTACAGTAAGTGTAATGTGTTAGTGTACTGTAAGTAGTGTGTTGGTGTACAGTAAGTGTAATGCATTAGTGTACTGTAAGTAGCGTGTTGGTGTACAGTAACTCAGTAAGTGTAATGCGTTAGTGCACTGTAAGTAGTGTGTCGGTGTACAGTAACTCAATAGGTGTAATGTGTTAGTGTACTGTAAGTAGTGTGTCGGTGTACAGTAACTCAGTAAGTGTAATGTGTTAGTGTGCTGTAAGTAGTGTGTCGGTGTACAGTAACTCAGTAAGTGTAATGTGTTAGTGTGCTGTAAGTAGTGTGTCGGTGTAGAGTAACTCAGTAAGTGTAATGTGTTAGTCTGCTGTAAGTAGTGTGTCGGTGTAGAGTAACTCAGTAAGTGTAATGTGTTAGTCTGCTGTAAGTAGTGTGTCAGTGTAGAGTAACTCAGTAAGTGTAATGTGTTAGTGCACTGTAAGTAGTGTGTCGGTGTACAGTAACTCAGTAAGTGTAATGCGTTAGTGCACTGTAAGTAGTGTGTTGGTGTACAGTAACTCAGTAAGTGTAATGTGTTAGTGTACTGTAAGTAGTGTTTAGGTGTACAGTAACTCAGTAAGTGTAATGCGTTAGTGCACTGTAAGTAGTGTGTTGGTGTACCGTAACTCAGTAGGTGTAATGCGTTAGTGTACTGTAAGTAGTGCGTTAGTGTAGAGTAACTCAGTATGTGTAATGTGTTAGTGTACTGTAAGTAGTGCGTTAGTGTAGAGTAACTCAGTGAGTGTAATGTGTTAGTGTACAGTAAGTCATGCGTTAGAGTACCTCAGTAAGTGTAAAGTGTTAGTGTACTATAAGTAGTGTGTTAGTGTAGAGTAACTCAGTAAGTGTAATGTGTTAGTGTACTGTAAGTAGTGCATTAGTGTAGAGTAACTCAGTGAGTGTAATGTGTTAGTGTGCTGTAAGTAGTGTGTTAGAGTACCTCAGTAAGTGTAATGTGTTAGTGTACTGTAAGTAGTGTGTTAGTGTAGAGTAACTCAGTAAGTGTAATGTGTTAGTGTACTGTAAGTAGTGTGTTAGTGTAGAGTAACTCAGCAAGTGTAATGTGTTAGTGTGCTGTAAGTAGCGTGTTAGAGTACCTCAGTAAGTGTAATGTGTTAGTGTACTGTAAGTAGTGCGTTAGTGTAGAGTAACTCAGTAAGTGTAATGTGTTAGTGTGCTGTAAGTAGTGTGTTAGAGTACCTCAGTAAGTGTAATGTGTTAGTATACTGTAAGTAGTGTGTTGGTGTACAGTAACTCAGTAAGTGTAATGTGTTAGTGTACTGTAAGTAGTGTTTAGGTGTACAGTAACTCAGTAAGTGTAATGCGTTAGTGCACTGTAAGTAGTGTGTTGGTGTACCGTAACTCAGTAGGTGTAATGCGTTAGTGTACTGTAAGTAGTGCGTTAGTGTAGAGTAACTCAGTATGTGTAATGTGTTAGTGTACTGTAAGTAGTGCGTTAGTGTAGAGTAACTCAGTAAGTGTAATGTGTTAGTGTACAGTAAGTCGTGCGTTAGAGTACCTCAGTAAGTGTAAAGTGTTAGTGTACTATAAGTAGTGTGTTAGTGTAGAGTAACTCAGTAAGTGTAATGTGTTAGTGTACTGTAAGTAGTGCATTAGTGTAGAGTAACTCAGTGAGTGTAATGTGTTAGTGTGCTGTAAGTGGTGTGTTAGAGTACCTCAGTAAGTGTAATGTGTTAGTGTACTGTAAGTAGTGTGTTAGTGTAGAGTAACTCAGTGAGTGTAATGTGTTAGTGTGCTGTAAGTAGTGTGTTAGAGTACCTCAGTAAGTGTAATGTGTTAGTGTACTATAAGTAGTGTGTTAGTGTAGAGTAACTCAGTAAGTGTAATGTGTTAGTGTACTGTAAGTAGTGCATTAGTGTAGAGTAACTCAGTGAGTGTAATGTGTTAGTGTGCTGTAAGTAGTGTGTTAGAGTACCTCAGTAAGTGTAATGTGTTAGTGTACTGTAAGTAGTGCGTTAGTGTAGAGTAACTCAGTAAGTGTAATGTGTTAGTGTGCTGTAAGTAGTGTGTTAGAGTACCTCAGTAAGTGTAATGTGTTAGTGTACTATAAGTAGTGTGTTAGTGTATCTTTAACTCCACCACATTTTAAAGTCGAATACTTTAATGTTTACTCCACTACATTATGGCCAAATTTGTCCTTCCTGTTGGCTAATGTGTGCATATAAACGTAATATCTCCAAATGAAAGAAGTATAAAATGACCCCAACAATCAGGCTGACACACTTTGTTTTGAGCTTGTTTTGACCTGTTGGACAGAGCTTGGTTCTAGCTAATGGAAACTGTTCTTTTTAAGTGTTTTTTTTTTTGTTTTCATTTGGCTAGACATCAGGGTCAGACTAATTAATGACCTTCTATTAAAGACTGGTGGACAGAGAGTGACACTGGAGTCTCTTCACCTAAAATAAGTTGATTAAGAATCTTGTTCCAGAAATGATAATAGGACATTACTTAAGTACTTAAGGACTCTCCATACTTAAGTACATTTGAAGGGATATACTTTAGTACATTTACTCAAGTGGAGGTCTTAAAGGGATGGACTTCTACTTACTTTTACTGGAGGAATATTTTACCTTAGGGATCTCTCCTTGAACTGAAGTACATGGTTAGTGTTCTTCGTCCAACACTGACTCACAGTTAAGGCTAGGGTTATTGGCAAAACACCAAAATGGCTGAAAAACACTGCTTATTCATAGGATGAGGGGCGTAGCCTAGGGTGGCAAGTTGCATCCTGGAATGAAGCACGGACACCTTCTTGACCACCCTAATTATGTAATGTAAAACAGTCAATCATCAGTTATGCTTGATGGTGAGAATCTGCTGTCAGGATAGTTACCAATCAGTTAAGAGAGTCTGATGATGGTACATGTAATATTTATTTTATTTTGCTGTGACTTTGCTGCTAATTGGCTCAGCAAACCATCTGTACGGCGGCACTGGGACTCTGCAGCAGTGTTGCTCTGTGAGCTACATGATGAAGTAGTTTCTTCCTCCATGCTCTAATGATCTGGAGGAGACTGCACACATTAGTAATACCTGAGCTGCGTCTGAATAAAACTTCCTTTTAGCTCAGACAGTTTATTTAAAGAAGCCATGTACTACCACATCAAGGAAGTGTGGCTGGAAAATGGGAGTGTGCTATATAATAACGGGGCAGTTCAAACCCTGTCATTAGAGGTCAGTATTTCTTTAGACTTAAACTTATCACACTAATTAAGTGTTCTGCTAGTCTAGTTTCTCTACTTACACCATTTATAAACGGGAAAATGATTTGAAAAGTATTTAATCTAAATGTATTGTTAAAAGAAATTCAAACTGAAATACACTGATATTAATACCAGTAAAATGTGAAGTTCAACACATACAAATATGATCCAAATCATGGAAATGAAGTAATATGTAACATTTTCATCAGTCCATATACGGAAACTATGCTGCTGAAAAGCCTGTTTTTAATTCATTGTTTCTGTGGTGTCACAGAAACCAACTCATTTACATACATCCACCTATTCAGCCTACAGTGGTTTAACATCATCCAAGTTTTAAGGAATGTTCAGCTCTGATTGCTTTTCTGAATGAGGCTCAGTACAGGACAACCAATCAGAACATATGTCAATCCTTTCAGATCACTGGTAAAGGAACAGTTACAAACACAGCCAGTTCAGGGATAAAGAAAGGTTGGAAAATAAATTGTGGTCGTATACATAAAACATAAATAAAACCACACAAATGTTATAAGTTAACCTTAATGACAAAAATAAAATACAAGAAGAATGAGCCACTTTAACTTTTCAGACTTTTACAGGCTGGAATATTTCAGCTTTCGCATTTGAGAACTCATAGGTTCTCCTATTCATTTTAATAGGCAGAATAGTTATTATCAGGTTCACAAGTTTTCACAAGTAAAAAATTAACTGTTCAATTTGTAATTGTTGTTGTATTAGTAATTATAAATTATTTCTAACCAGTTAAAAAACTGATACATAAATTTAGTTCTTACAGGTAAAAAAAATATATATACTCTAGTATGTAAGATGAATTTTGACATGTAACTATTGCTTTTTCACTAGTAAATATTCAAACACTAGTTTTTTAACAATTTATTTCAACTTTAACAATTTATTTCAAGGAAAACAAATTACCAGAGAATTGAAATGCTAGTAAAATTGTTCTTCTCCTTATAAAAAATAATTGTGGGAAAGCATTTCACCTTTAGTACCACATTGCCCAAAATTAATTTGTAATATCAAGAATCTAAAACAGACTGCCATAAAGAAGATAACAATAACCAGAAGATTAGCATCAATATCACAGTTTATATAGTTATTACTTGTCATGGTTGTATCTTCACTTTTAGATGTAATTAAATGCATGTAGTATTTCAGTAATTTTAGCAGATCAAGACTTAGATATGTGTAATCAACAGGACAACAAATTAGGAGACATGGACACACAGTCACCATGTGGCTCTAAAATTCAGCTGATATATAATATATGTGAAACAGTATTTTTATTCAGTTGAAAGTTTTACAACAATTACAGAATTATCCCCACCTTTATGCACATAGCATACTCAGGACAGTGATACCATGATACAATAACCCCTTTACAGTTGGAAACAAATACAGTTTCATAATCTCTTTTACAGACATGTTTACCTACATGATAGAGGTACACTGCTGAATACACAGCGTTTTAGACAAACTGCAGCAGGAACCTCTTGTTTCACTGCATTTAACACTAGGCCTACTGATTACACGGCATCTTTTGATGCTACCCAAACTCTTTTTTAATGCAGCATTGCCAGAAGGGACCATTTTATACAATGTCAGTGTTACATAGCAGTGCTATACTTAAGTCATATAGCACAATGCAATCTGAGTAAGGTTAGTTTATATACGAAGTCCCAGCACAGAATCCTATTATTAACATAGCTAATCAACACATTCAGAAACTTCTGGAGTTCATTTGAGTGGGCTGAAACCGGGAAACATTAAACTGTGTAATTCTGTGGCTCTTCAGGAATGTAGTTTGACCCCTCTGAAATGTGCCAAAAGCTCCCATACCGCCGTGAAATTCACCACAATGCAGACCAGAACAATCCAGTGAAGTTCAGTCTGCTTGGGGCTGGCCTGTGGTTTCAGGGGGAGATCCTGCTGCTGCCAGCAGGGGGCGCTAAGACTATATAAAAACCTATATAAAACCCCCAGTTGTGAAAAGTTGGCATCCTTTGACAAAAGAAGGGATATTAACCTTGATGTTCTGGACATTGTCAACAATGAACTGCAATATGAAGACATTCTGATTTTGTAACTAACCTCATTCTGGCACCATGCATGGCATGATTCAGGCTGCTTGGCAGCAAACCAGCTGTCAGTTAGCCAGGACGGAACAGCTAAGTGCATGAAACCAATATCAACTCAATCAACCCCCCTTTTTAAAACCCACCACCTGCCAGATGGCTGGAGCTCCTAAAGCAAAGTTCTGTAATGCACTGACCACAATTTCACACACAGTCATAGTGGACCACAGAACTTCACCTGAGGAGCCTTGCTGCATATTGGCACACTTTGCAGTACATCATGCTAGTAATTATTGGCCTAGGCATCACAACCAAAATCCAAGTCTTGGACACATCATTGTAGGCTTCAGTCAGGGAGTTCTTGTTCCACTGGTTTCCCACTGGTAGTCCAGCCATGTGCTCTCTGGATCTTCCAGGCCCCCTGGGAAATAACACATATGGCATTTAGTCTCCTGGCTTGAAGGAGATGACGTGTCTTCTGCATACCCCCTATTACAATATAGTAGCCCACATAACCATTCAGGGCCTATTTGTCCCATAACAGTGGCCTCAGCCAGGAAAATGTGTTGTATGCATTGCTTTGTAGGTAGAACACATGCAGTCTGGCTCACTACTGATAGTACAGGGAGCAGAAAATAGCTAAAGCAATGAAATCAGGTGAGCTGGTAGAGAAAAAGTACACTCAGCCAGGCCTCTCAGGTAAACTTCTTTTCAAGAATACTCTTTCTAAATAGGTGCTCTGAGAGACAAGAAACTAGCTGAAATTGAGCCCATAACTAACCTGGTAGGTGTATACAGCAGACATAGCGGAGTCTCCATACCTCCATGAAGTTCCAGGCACACTGTAACTCCTCCGCGAGCCTAAACTCCTCACTGTTTGAGTCCTAAGCGACTCTGAAACAGCATCTGCCGTCTAGTCTTAGCGTCTTCCACACTTTTCTCGCGTTGGTACCGCAGTTTTCTGGCTCCAAGTAAAGCTTTCTACTTGGACCCCCGGCTCGGCTCCCTCTCTGAAGGAATGTCGACGTGGAGCTGCCAAACGTGAACGTGTGTAGAGTTTCACATGAACGCGCAGAAGAGGCTTCTCACACAGAGCTGAGCTGAGTTTCCTCCCCCTGTCTCGCGTTAGCACTCTCGGCTAACGGGAAAATGGACATGTTTCATCAGAAAGTAGACTGCAGTGTAGCAGGGGGGACTTACAACAGCAAGATATGCACTTTCGCCAAACCTGAATCTCAACTGCGCTATTCTTCTATATATAGGCTACCTCTGAGCCTGTTATATTCGTTCTCCATAGATTTTAGCGTAGCCCTTTGGGACCACCACTGCAACTGGCGGATTGGATTAATGAATGGGTAATGACAACAAAAACAGCAGATATACCGCTTTTCTCTTGTATTATACAGCTGCGAGAGTGAAGTCTGTAGAATTAGCTGGATATCTGCATTGCTTACTAATGAAATTGGTCTGATTGTTATCTAAGTCACAACCCAGATGGCATGTGGATATGGGCTACATCTGGCGAAGCTATGGCACTGCTGGCCTACTGTTGCACTGACAATCTGCAGTGAGTCAAAAGTGCCCCACATATTTAAAACATGCATTTGGCCCACATGTTCCAATACAGATCTGGCCCGCTTCTGGCACAGATACAGCAGAGTAGCCTTGTTTTGGCTGAAGTATTGCCCTAATCTGGTACCTATGTAGTCCATGTCTTGCTACCAAGAGCAGTCCACCCAGTTCACCCAGTGGCATCAGTTCATGTGGCAAGTGGGCCAGTTGAAAATGGGAAATGTGGGCCAGAACAATTCTGCTTCCTGGGAATTACAGACAAACACTCTCTAACTAAACAAATAACTCACTAATAGTTGTACTTATAATGTCTTTTACAGAGCACAAAAAGTAAGCGAACCCTTGAATTTAATAACGTGTCGAACCCCCTGTAGCTAGGGATGCGTGATACTACTGATTTTCCTTTCGATCCAATACCAAGTAGGCTAATACCAAAGCTGATATTCCGATACCAGTACCGATACCGACACTTTAAAGTACGTGCTTTTCAACAATGACAAATGGTAAATAAAAAAAAAAAAATGTAACAGAAAGTGTTTAATTATTATTAATTATTGTTGTGGCTATTAAATAAACATTCAGAAATAGGAATTCTCTCTGTGCTTCTTTTTTATAACATCACTAAACAAAATTCAAATAAGAAATTATATATTCACTTAAACTAGTATTATGTCAAGTGAAAATTCTAATCTAGTTACATTCTGAATAGTTACAGAGGAAGAAAGTGGAAGGAAATGTACTTCCTATACTGCACCATCATTTACAGCAGCATTTTGTTTGAGAGATAGAATACACATCCATCCCACTACATAAATAAACAAATGATGCTGATCATTTTGCTTTAGAATCGTTTCTCAAAAGTAACTCCAGGACCGGAAGCATCCCTACCTGTAGCAGCAACACCTCCACCAAATGTTATCTGTAGCTGTAAATAAGATTTGCACTATGTTGAGGAGGAATTTTTTACCATTCCTGTCTGCAAATGTGTTTCACTTCATCAGTATTTCTGGGATGCCTTGCATGCACAGCTCTCTTCAAGTCATACCACAGCATCGCAACAGGCTTAATCTTCCTACTCCCTATGTAGACTGCCCCATGTAGGTCAGTAGATAAGGACTTTAACATGCAAACGACGCTGTAAATGTTTAAATAAAAGTCATTCATATTCATAGCTACACAACATCCTGTCTAACATTTACTGAACTAATTTGGGGCAGATGCCATTTCTTGACCTATGCAGCACACTATAGTAAAGACCCATCTGACATTCAGTCATAGACATGCTCTCATGCTAAACTGAACAGATAGTAGCATTGAGCGGGGTTTTGTCCACATCCCTTTCGTCTTCCAGTGTTCTAACCTGAATGTGAATGAGACTGCTTATATAGTGGTTCCAGCATTAGACACGACATTAACTGCTGTAGGCTGAATAGACAAATATATGCAAATTAGCTGTTTTGTGACATCACAAAATTCAAAACAGGCTGTTTTTTTGTTTTGCAATTTAGTTTCTATATGTGAACAGTATAGACTGGGGAGTGAATTGTGTGAGTGATTAATGTTGTGAAAGTTTAGGAAGGCTGTTTTATTCACTGATGAGAAATGCTGCTATTTAATGTTGTTGTAGAAGGATCTTTTTTGCAGTTGCTAAAAGTGGGTGGAGCTGGAACATACAGGGGTTCACTGCCCTGCACCATGTTGGTTTATTCTTCTACAACGGCTTCACAGCTCTAGCATGGTAGAATTCTTCCAACCAGCTGTGCTCCAAAATGAGTAGGTGAGAGACTGGTACATAGAGAGAGTGATGTGGGGTAAAATAGACCGAGCTGCCACGTTACAGTTGTGTGTAAGAAGCTGGGCTTTAGTGCTTGGCCAGTCTGGATATTACTGAAGGGTTTAGCGCTGCTTTAAAGTGCTTTAACAGTGCTGTGTCCTGTGAAAAGGTGCCTCCACTTAAAGGGAAACCATTTTTTTTAAAAACTCAGCATAATTCAATGGCTCAGATGTGTACACAGTAATTCAGAGTGGTTTGGTGTGAAATGCTCTGCTCTAGAGAAACTTACAGAGTCAGAATTATTCACAGTAGTAGGTGATGGGAACCATCAGCCCAAAACAACTGGTACCATGACTCATCACACCACGCCACATGTTGCCAATCTTCTAGGGTCCAATTAGCAACCTCACAAGCCCAGGTGGGGTGCTATGTCTGGTGTCGTGGGGTTAACAGAGGCACTCTGGTCGGTCTTCTGCTCCCATATCCTATGGAAACTAAAAAACACTTTACGGACCTGCAGGATTTGCATGTGGGGCCTTCCGCATTAAATGCGGATGTGACGGCAACAAAAATGACAGCCTACAAGTTTTTGTAAAGACTTTGTCTATTTTTAATAGTATAATATTTTGCAACATATTGGAATGGTATTTCCATGTATATTCACAATATTAAGGACTCAATATCTTCAAAGTCAGGGGTCCCTTTAATTGGGAAAAATTTAACTGTAGGCTAAGACTATGTTGGCAGCATTGTGATAAATAAGAGACATAAAAACTGGGAAATATAGCATTAATGCTTATCTAATGATCCCAACATATAATACTACACTTCTATATGCTGCTTCCATGGACTAAATGGAAGTTAGAGTAAATGTAAAACTCCAGACACTTAGACCAGTGGTGGTCCTAAATCCAGATATCACTGCCCCAAGTTTCCACTACTCCTAAACAGCTGATGCAACTAACGAATTACTGAACAAGCCCTTCCTGAGTTGAACTGGGGAAACACTTACAACGTGCGGGGCAGAGCAACTCCAGGACCGAGCAAGAGCAGCACAGGAGGCGTTCCGCTCTGCTGCCGCAGAACCATCTCATTGGCTGTTGATAAAAGTAGGCGGAGCTGAAACATACAGGAGTTCAGCTCCCAGCAGAGCAGAGCAGGCTGGTTTATTCCAGAGTTTATTACTCTACGGACAGAGAGGAGCGTGTGGGGGTTGTACATGGAGCCGCAGCATCAGCGGGACCCACAGCTCTGCTAAGGAAACTTCACCATGGAAAAACTAGCCGTTCTTCAAAGTGAGCAGGTGAGAACCTGAGATGTACTGATGATAATGACGTCTGAGATGTCACGTTACAGTCGGTATGTGAGAAGGAGATCGGTTGTAATGATGCATTAGTGCTCGGTCAGTCGTAACGGGCAAGTCTGGACATGAATGTTGGCTTCAGCGCTGCTTTGAAGCAAAGCATTTAGATTCAGTGAAAGTCGAGAATGAAGATGTTGTACTGTGGTGTTTGTGTCCTGTTTAAAGGTGTAACAGAACACAGCAGGTCGCACTTGACACTCTCCACGTGGAGCATAAGCTGGTTCAAAACTGTAGGCAATATTAGAGCTGTCTCCGAGACTATCACACTATACAGAGCTCTTAAATGTGTTTATATTAAGAACTAAAACAGTTAAAAGATTTTTGTTTCTCCCCGTCGGGGAATCGAACCCCGGTCTTCCGCGTGACAGGCGGAGATACTGTCCACTATACTAACGAGGAGTGAAGGTATAGCACCGGCAACCAGCATTTATTCACTGTTAGCATTAGCATTTCGGACTTACTCGTTGCGTTAATTCGGCGTATAATGAAATATGACATGTAAAAAGTTATTTTACGCCACTTCTCATCTGCTCTGTAGCTAGATATCGGTTTCCGAAATCTGAAAACATTACCGAGGAAGCTGTTGCATTTAGTCTAAATGAGTTAACTGACATCCGACAACCAGTGTTCACACATCTGCTGATGCTGTGACTGGAACAGGCAGGAAAAACTGACAGCCCGTCTGACGATTCTGACGTACAAATAGGCTCGTTCGCTGTTTTTCTCCCGCTTACGGCCATACCACTCTGAGAACGCCCGATCTCGTCTGATCTCGGAAGCTAAGCAGGGTTGGGCCTGGTTAGTACTTGGATGGGAGACCGCCTGGGAATACCAGGTGCTGTAAGCTTTTCTCTTCCGTACTTTTTAAATAATACAGTTTGTTTTTGCTTTTTGAACTATATATTGTCTATATATTAGATAGGTTACTTTGGTCAGGGCGAAAAATGCTGGATGTTGTTTTACACTCCCAGTTTATCGTGAGTTCCATTTGAACTGGGAAGTCAGAATTTTTTTTCGAGTTCCAGTTTGAAGTTTCAGCTGGAACGACCCACAGGTCGCATTTCCTAATTGGAAACCTGGAAGAGACCTTTAAATCCAATTTGTCTGCACCGTCCATCAATCTTGCACCATTAAGACTCATTAGTACATGTACGAGAATTAGGATGTCCGTTTGAGCGCTGTAACGTCACTGTCTCATACTTCCTTGCGTCATTTACGTTGGAACAGACGTTAAGCAGTACATCCACTACTGTAGAGCAGGTTTCCCCAGTAACAACAATGACCATGGCGACTGTGAAGAAGGGTGTAATGATTTTCAGATTATGAAAAACACACTATGAAATACTTCACGTCATGTGGACAGAGGATTTGTTTCACTTATATTACTGATGAGAGAAACTGATGTTGTGTTACATTAGAACTTTTGGCCACTCTGTTTTGTCTGTATCCGTATAAAACATTGCACATAGATTAGTCTTTATACAGTTTATTAGCACTTACGTCTATTTCAGTTTAATTAAATTAGTCATACACACAATACCGTATGACTGCAGACATGTTGCTACAGTGTTTGCATTCACAAATAATATCACACATAATGCATAGTTTTTAACTGCCATTGCTAACATTCGCTAATGGATAACGGCTAACCTGGCTAGTGTGCTAACTGACTGTATTCCAAAAGAGCAAGCACAACAAAGGTTTTCCCGGAGGTGTCAATTTTTGTCTTCGGAATGTTTTACTCAAATGGAGTGCACCATTAAAAGCCTATGATTTGGCCCTAGTATGAAACAAGCTGTTTTGTTGAGCTCATGAATAATTTGATGAGCTCTGGTCTGATTTGCTGTTTTACTGACAGTACAGTAAAATGAACCTTTGTGTAAATAGACCAGGTTGGCAGGCTGCTAGTAGCTAAAGTTGTCTATACTACTTTTTAAATTGACGTCGACACAGTAAATTAAAGTTTTTACTCACTATGAACCTTTCGGTTTAAGATGATCTGCTTCAACCAGCAAACAGTGATATACTCACAGCATGGCTGCTACTTACAGGATGCTGTTGAGATTGTGATGTTAATAAAGGTGGACCTGCTCCTCTCTACAGTCTCTTCACTGTTAAATGCTGAGTGAAGCTGCTCCATAATGTACAAGGTTTGAGAGACTATCCGGATTGAAGTGTGCAGAGTAGACTTAACAGTTTTGAATTAAGGCTGTTTTAGATCTTTTCTCTTCCATGTCAAAAGCTGAGTAAAGCTCCTCAATATTGTCCAAGGGTTGAGAAGCTGTCTGGAGTGAAATGTGCAGAGCAAGCTAACAGCTTTGTTTTAAAAGCTGTCCAGGATCTTGTTGAAGATAAAAAAAATTGAAGGCTGAAGATTTTTTTTCTAGCAATAGAGAAATAGTAACAAGTAAGTAACACATAAATGGCTTCAGTTGGGCCCCTGAGCTAAGGAGTAATGTCTACCAACAAGAAGGTACACCTATGTGTATAACCTATAAAGATAGGAAGGTTAAAGAAAATGGAGGCTTGTGTAATCTACACCACACGTTTTGGCAGATAGGTAGCTCACTAATGTTTTGTTTATTTAAAAGAACATAGCACTTTTAGTCTATAATTGAATGAGGATGCTGATCCTAAGCTTATACGAATATCTCCTATATATGAGTATCTCCTATATTCATAAATAACATACATATATTAGAAATAGATCATTTTCGGCAAAGCAATCATCAAATAATTTTTATGACAAACACCAAGTTAGGATAACAAAATCTATGCTCATAATGATTATGTTGTCAGTTGTGAAATATATAACCAATTCAGGTAATACAGATTTGAAAGCAATACTAATTAACTAATTAACACTAAAATATATTTTACTACAGTTCTGTTATATGTTTCTATGGATTCTATTCTATGTGTCTACATGCACTTATTACCTGCAGAAAATCAGATCGTTTTAGAAATCAGGTCACTGTGTTTACGTGGACTTGTGATAATGGGAACTCTGTGTCTGTCGGAATTCTGCTTTGCAGCCAGCCAATACACTCACAGAGTAAGACGAGACCTAAAACCATATGACTTTTAAAAAAAACACGTTACCTGAAAATATGAACATACAACATCTAGAAGATGAAGAATATTTAAATCAACCATTTTGTTGGATTAATTGTGGCATCAAAAAAAAATTGTTGCCATATTGTGGTTGCTGTGTTAAATGCTGCTTGCTGTTTCCAGTACTGTGGTGCACAGAGTGAGAAATCTGAAAGAAATCAGAGTAAGGGTAAACATGCACCAAAATACATGATTACTGAATTACACAGAAACCTCAACAGCTACATTTTCAGTATTGTGTCCACTCTTTGCTTTTATTACTTGCTTTCAGGTTTTCAAATAAATTTACAGGGATATATTTCCACAACTCCAAAATTCAGTCTTTAAAATTGGTTCTATTTTCTGATTCTCAGCATATCAAGTAATCCCAAACACATTCAGTGATGTTGAGTTGACAGTAGGGTGTTCATTTCATTTTCCACCAGCTTCTTTGTTTGACTTGCAAACATCTTTTCAGACCTGTAGTGTTTTTTCTCTGTAGTTATGGAAGTGGATTATTTTATATCTAATCTTATCAGAAACATCTCCTGAAACAGAATGAGCTAATTGAATGAAATTTAAACAAATGGGAGGTATCTTAATTTTACACAGTACTGTTCATTTGAATCAGCTTTATCTTCTAACCCAAGCTACAATAACTAGGGTTTTAGGATGCAATCAGCCAGGTGGTACTGTGTTTTGAAATGCAAAAGTCAGTTCTGGTCTCGCTTATAGATCTCATGGTGCAGAGACAAGGCCAGACATTTACGGACACAGAGGGATGTTCATGCACGGTCGTCCTTTATACACACTAAGCCTTATCACCTGTCTACTCTTTGCCCCATTTCCATTATCACATGGAACACATCCACTCCAGGTATTTGTGTGGGTATTGTGCCAAACCAACAGCAGATCATTTACCTATCCATTTATGTCCCTGTTTTTCTTGTTCTGGTTCAGTTTTTTGTTTTTTATTTTTTTTATTTGGATTTCTTTTCATGCATCACTGAGGAAAAAAAACTTCTAATCTAATCAGCACATGTCACAAAACCCACATTTAAAACTATGTGAATGCAGTGTACTGGGGAAAATGAGCTGGACTTTAAAAAGGAAATTCTCCATAATTCAGTCATTTGAAATGTTTTGATGTGCAATCGTGTATTTGAGTTTTTGCAAGGCCCTACACTTATAGCCGTTTTATTCACTATCCAGATTGACTAACATGTGTCTTCTGTGCCTTTATATGTAATGTGGACAATGGTAAAATGGTGGTAAAGCGGAAAAAAATAGGTTGTCTTTGGGTACTCTTTTGTCTTATAACCTGTAAGCACGCACCCCTCTATTAAAAATACATTCTAGACCAAACCCTTATCTAAAAAAACAAATATATAAATGAAGGCAGCATATTCATAACCATTTCATGCAATACCTGTCTGTGTTAGCTTTTAGAGGCCGTAAAACAACATTATGTAACCAGTTTAGTTCATAATAGCAGCTTCAAAATAATTTTGATGGTACACTGACTTATAATAGGGAGAATGGCGCCCCTGTCACTGGAACGCCTGCTATTGCGCTATGCAACTCTGAAGGAGCAGGAACAAGAACTTTCACGAGAACTGTGCAATGCTTTACAGCACCACATCACACACCAACAACTATGAGTCTTCAGCTGGATATATATGATGAAGGTACCTCAGTATTCCCAGAATGGGCATCATAATACAGGCTGTGAAGACAAGAGAAGACTATGCTGTTGGAGGAAGCGAGAAAGAGAAAAACAGAGTACCAATGTCAGGTTCTGCGTAATGCTGATTAAAAACTTTGAAAGCCTGGTTCCCATCTCCACTGCTGTGGACACTTATGATACTTACACCTTAATGATGAAATTACACTGCAATTCTATATCATTTTTGTGGAATTCCTCTTTAATGTAATTTTTATGGGTTTAGGCCAGAAAACTTGTGTTGTGTTACCACAATGGTTGAACATTAACAATAATCTCTATCTCTTTCTCTAGCCTTGGCCCCCATGTGAGCTGAATCTGTTTGATGATGTTTTCTATTTGTATGAAAGAAAGGCAACAGTAAGCTTAATTACAAGTATGTTAAAGAGGACAGACAGACTCCAAACTGCAGCTACATTTACGCATCTTTGGCTCAGATACAGCTGCTGAGGTGTGCACCTTTTGATGTATGCAGAGATAATAGCGTGCGTGGTAGTGTATTCACATCACTGGAAAGCATGCCAGTGCAAACACAAAAATACACCCAGTGAGTGTGATAAGAAACGTAGTAAGTTAGTCGTAGATAAGCTACTTGAGTGGTGGCTGTTGCAACCTCTGACCATACTTACAATCAGGAGATTACATCACTGTGTTATTGTAGGCCTGATAAAGTAAGAAAGGTGAAGGCCTTTTAAGCGTGTGCTCAAAACTAATTGAATTATTTGTCTGTATCTGTGTCTGATAAAACTGGGCTCTTCACTGGTTTACAGACATACTGGAGATCCCCAGCTTGGTTCATGTATAACTAGCTGCTGAGGTGTGGTGATATGTACAGTGTGCATTAACTGTATATGTGATATGCTTATCTAATACAATACCAATTAACCCCCGCCTTCAGGAAAAAGTCTGATTACTTAGTCAGATTGAGATATTCATTTACCCCTAAATGTTGTTGATCGGGCATGTTTGGAGTCAACTTTTTTTTAGTTTTGCACCGGAACGTTGTGGCTAATGTAGCTAACAAGTAAGTATATCTTACATTCCAATCAGCATGGTGCCAACCGCATACATAAATCAACACAAACCTGACTCAAAGTGTCTCGGGTTTTAGATGATTCTCAAGCAGACCTAACTATGTTATTTCTGGCATAGAGTTATTAACACAAATGGACAAAGGTACACAGCATTAAGCTTATACGACGATATAAATTATTATCTGCATGTAAGAGTTATTATCTGCAGAGTTATAAACAATATCACTGTCATACAAATTCATTTACAAAGTACCACTTGCGGGCATTTAGCTTTGGCCTACATTGACCTTGTAAATTATATGGTAATATAATTACCAACCAACTTGGCTAGCTTCTAATATTACTTAAGACTGTGTTTCTCAACCCTGGTCCTGGAGGCACCCTGCCCTGGACATTTTTGTGGGTTTACTGCATTAACACATCCACTGCAATTCTGAAAGGGCTTGTTAATGGGCTGATAAGATGTATCAGTTGTGCTGGTAGCAGGGAAAGCACTAAAATGTGCAGGGCAGGGTGCCTCCAGGACCAGGGCTGAGAAACATTGTCTTAAAGTCATGTTAACTAGGTTCTGCCTAGAGACTACATGTAACACTGTGGGCATCCAGTGATCTCTCCACATTCATTTGGTTGGAAACCTAAATATTGCACCCTTTTTCTGGTTCTAGATTTCCTATGCAAGAGTCTTTGGTCTCAGTTGCATATAACCCAGCACTGAGAAGCTACAGTTTAATGGAGTTGAAAGTATATATTGATGTTATTTTGATGTTCTGTTTGTATAGTGTAGTCTTCTAAATGGTGTACATTTTGATCTAACCATAAATTACAATGATTGGTAGTAGAAAGAAAGGGAGTAGTTTAATGAAGGTGATGCAATAAAACTAATTATGTGACACATAAAAGATAACAAAAGAACAATAATTTATTATTATTTATACTTATTTTAAGAACAGCGATATTCCAAAATATCAATAATCAATCCAGGCACTGCTTATGTAAAAACAGGCATCTTGAAGCCTGAAATTTCTTGCTCAGAGAATGAACCCAGTTTTATGGTCTCTGATAGGAATGTGCAAGTTAACTATCCGAGGTATCAATTTTCAAAATACTGAAATCACAGTTTGACTATTTGTTATGCCTCATCACGGGAAGACTCTGTGAAATGCGGATTTTATGATTTAACGAGACTGTAAAATGTGAAACTGTAAAAACATTCCTTTGACACAGTAACATGTTGGAACATCATCCACTGAGAATAAAAACATCAGAGAGTCCTCATCAGCATCTAAGGTTGTACCAGTTAGCTTTAGCTTTAGTTCCTCTTAAGAAGTAGCCTCCTTTAATAATTCAACACATAGACCTATTTCCCTTAAACCTGATTGCCGTTGGCTGCTTCTAAATAATAAAATATGTTTTCCAATTTGAATCTTCAGTGCCATCATCTCAAAATAATATGCGTACAGCAGTAAGTTGTTTTCCTAGTTAGTAATACCAGCATAGACTACCATCAGCAAAACCAACACATTTTGGAAGCTGGTTTTCTGGTCAACAGCAGTGGACATTATTAGGCTGATCACCTGCAAACCAGCATATGTTGTGTTTTGGTCAACCAGCATGACCAGCACGGAATGCATGCTGGCAGTGTTACCTTTACGTTAACCGATTTCCATCAAGTTTTATGGATACTCAAATATAAAATTAGTATACCGTAGTCAGTGCCCTGTCTAGTCTAGCCAGTAATGTTTTGCCGTCTTTGGTTACTGTTGGTGTATGTTTACTTTACCCACATGTGCTGCTAAGGGTGTGTATGAAGGATTTAGTCATGAAGCCAAAGTCATATTGGCATGTGTGTTCATGCAGAACACTGTATGAACAAAAGAGCGACTTTTCAGGTCGTTTCTGTCTTCCAGGAGATCATTTTGATTGATGTCCTGTGGAGGCAGGACATTGACAGGACAGTAAAATGTGACAAATTTGCAAATGACTTACTGCTTTGCTACAACAAAACATGTGAGCTGGTTGCCAAGGGTGTGCCAGAGAGGGAAGCGATTTTTCAGGTTTTTAACTAATTAGGCTCTAGCTGATGTTAGCTAGGCCCAGAAACTGTGAAAATGTGCAGTAGCACATGAAAACGTCAATAACTGAAAATTGAAGGCCTCATGTAGAAAACTACAACTTCTTATCAGCATCTAAGTTTGTACCAGGTAGCTTTAGGTCTAGCTTTTCTGAAGATGTAGCCACCGTTACCCACTTAGCACAAATCCTATCGATTTCCGTAGGGTATTTATAAATGACAAAATATGCTTTCAAACTTCAGTCTCCAGTGCTATTATCTACAAAGAATGCCTACAGCCCTTCGGGTAAACCAGTGTAGACCAACATGCCATGTCACCGGGAAAATCAACATATGCTTTGCTTTGGATGCTGGTATTCTGGTCAGCACCAGTTCACTTTATTAGGCTGTTCACCATCAAACCAGTATATGTTGTAATTTGCATGCTGGTGTGCAACCAAAATAACCATGCTGGATGACCAGCTAAACCAGCCTGAGACCAATGTAGAGCAGTGTGAAAGACCTTTTTCGAATTAAGGTATAAACCATTCCTTATGGGTACTTAAATATCAGAATTAGGCTGAACAGACATCCCTACTGTACCATAGTCAGTGCCCTGTCTAGTCTAGTCAGTAATGTTTTGCTGTCTATAGGGTGCTGGGGGTGTATGTTTACTATAATGTGCTGCTGAGGATGTGTATGAAGCCCAAGGCATAATGGCATGTGTGTTCATGAAATATGCAGCCTGAACAAAATGATTTGACCGCTGGTTTCTGTCTTCCAGGATATCAGTTTGATTGACATCCTGTGGAGGCAGGATATTGATCTGGGTGTGGAGCGGGAGGTGTTTGATGTCCACTTTCAGGAGAGAGAGGAGGATGCAAGGAGAGCGAGGGAGCAAGAGGAGGAGAGGAGAAAGCAAGAGAGAGAGCTGGAGAGAATTCTTTTAACGCTTGGGACACTGGACAAGGAAACCGGAGAAGTCTTGCCCTGTTGTATATCAGAAATGTTTAAGGTGAAATATAAGCATTTGCACATACAAAGATACAAATACATACAAATAAATATGCACTGAATTAAGAAGTGCACTGAGTTTATTATAATAATAATAATAATATAATACATGTATTTATACCTCACCCTGTCTGTGTAAAATGCAGCTCCATGTGCAGAATACAATAAAACAGACTGAAAAATATTACAAATTGAAGCAAAAAAGAATAAGAACGAACCTTGAAACAATGTGTCAAATAGAATGTAGGATATAATATATAAAGAAATAAGATATAATAAGGATAAATATGAAACATGCAGCACTGTGCAAAAGTCAGAAACAAACAAGCCATTAAGTACAAGTTTGTTTCAGGAGATGTTCGTAAAGAGATTAGACATAATAAAAGTCACTTGCACAAGAAAGGATAAAGGATAAACAGTACTTAAAGCTTCATCCCTTAGAGATAGGAGAATATCAAGCTAGTGATAGAGGACTCCAGATTTTCTGGAGTCAACAAACAATCTCAAGTCCTGCCACTAGAATCGTCTGACTCCACTTAATTTTAACCAAGACAGCTTCAGAGTGGAAGATAAAAGGATACCGCAGAGATGAAACCATCTTAACTGTAGTTTACCCACTTTTCAGTGGCTACATTTTACTCTAGTATGATAAAAATTCAGCTTATTTCACATAATGAGGGGAAGGGGGAGTGATGTACTGAGAAAGTCAGTACTGTAGGTCAGAATTGTTTGAAAAGGAACCAGTCAGATGAACTGTTGCTCCTCCTTTTAGGAGGCTGAAGTTGTCTTTGTTTTCTCTAGCTTCGTATTTGACTTTTCTGGTCTACCTTAGGTGATGGAGAAACAAAAACAAAACTTGCTTTCAACCTCAGACTCTTTCTGACTTTACACTTGAACTGATTTTGATCAAAAAAAGAGTTGACTCCAACCATTTTGACTCTTAGATTCATCTCCAAAGAGTCCACCTAGAATCCCAGACATGCTAGGCAAGGCATGGCAAAGAATCGGTTTTCTTGTAGCAATGGACTGACTGCTCCAGAGTCCAGAACCTAAATATCGCTGAATGTGTTTAGGATTATCTGGATCATAGGAATCAGAAAGTGCAACCAACTAATAGCGAACTTTGGAGATGTGGGAAAATATCTCAGCAGATTTCTCAGTTTAGAAGTCTTCTAAAAAAGAATAGAGGTTATGTAATGTTTCATAAATTACACATATATTTTTTCCTGATTCCACAATAGCTTGTACTCAATAGCTGTTTTCACTGGAAATTAAATGAATAAAGGATGGTCTCTGACTTTTGTAAACTACTGAATTCATATAAAACAGAACAGCTAATGAGTGCTAAAGTAAATATAAAGATTTTCAGCTACTTTTTGAAACTTGATGTAATGATAAATGGACACATTATTACTGTAGTAGTAAAATATACAAGCATGTTCTGGTGTAATACGTTTGTTTAAATGTAGAAATGTTGTAAGTAATGTCAGGGCATTGCTTTTCTCAGTAGCACCCACACACACCCAGCTTAACTGTTCTTTATATTTCAGGAAGCTGAAGACTCCACCACATCTGATCCATACACTGAGCTCCTCTCTGGACAGGTAAGACACACGCATACACACACCCACGCATACAAGCAGCTGAGCTCGTAATTACTGTTTTCGGAGAACTGATTTCTATAGGTTGCCCTTTCCCCTGTATTGCAGGCTCCGCCCCCGTCTTTGGTTTCCCCTGGCAACATTCATTCCACACCTTCCTCTCAGGGTTCTCCCGTTACCCAGAATCCCCTGCTGTCTGCACTGCTCTTCTCTAAGAAGCCGCCCGCCGAGGAAGAGAAAGCTTCTATTGAGCTCATGCCATTGCCTGATCTCCAGGTAGCCTGCACACACACACACACACACACACACACACACACAGTCAAAGTTCTGGCCAGTGCTTGATTGTTTTCACATCCACACAGTCTGTTGTACTGAGCTGCACTGTCCAGGTTTTATTTATGTGCAGCAGTATTTTAACATAGAGATCATGATGCATTTGTAATAGCAAAACACACATTCTAATAGAAAGCTACAGCATGTATTGGTACATTTAGCTGTATTTAAATTTACTTGAGTTTGTTAAACAGAGACAATAAATATGTAACACATGATGTATGTAAGGCTCATAATTTGCTACCTATGTCCTTGATTAGCCTTCTAATCTATCTCAAACAGACTAAGAAGGCAGCATGTACAGTCAACAGAGCAAAGTAACAGAGCACAGATCATATTTGTGAATGTGAACACCTTTGGAATTATGGTTCAAACATTTGGAATAATTTGGGATAAATATTTTTGATAATATGAAACCAGTTTAGGTTCAGAAACATATCAAATGAATTTATTTAGGCTCCTATGCAATCTTAGATATTTCAAAGAATCTGCTGTATAGCATCAAGTATGTTATAACATCCAGAGGTTACTCATATGTGAAAAGTGGTCTGGAGATAAGTTGACAAAATTAGTGGAAATTGATGATTACAGTATATCCCCTGGTCATATTTTTATGAAGCAATACAGTGCAGTGTCTAGTTAGCTGCTGATCATATTTGTTTAAATGTTGCCGTGTACCAATACTTTTATACAGTTATAGCAAGCTTACAGAACAGTCACAGTATATTTCACAGCCTTATTGTACTTTGTATCAACTACAACATGCATAGTACATGACCACACTGAAGTTGAAATCATTACTACTGTTATCATGGCTTAATGATAATATAATACTGCAAATCCTATAAGGGTGCTAACAGAAATTAGCATTATTATAACATCAGACTTCTTATGAAGCAAATTAATAATTTATGTTTTTCAGCTTCTATGCATTTATTAACCATAAATTAATGTAGATGCCAAAAATGAATGCTAACTTTAATTCAATTTTTTATAAAAACAAAGGAAGGGCTTGGCCATACATCTAAAATAAGCATTTCTTGGTTACTTTATAAGATTTAAAAGTTACTGTTGTATATAAATGAACAAAAATGATTAATATGTGATTCCAGACGTTTGAACAGTACTGTATCTGTGCAAGCACTTGTATGTCTCTGTAAGATGTGATTGACTGTATGTTAACTCTGCTGGTTTTTGTTGGTTGTTTTCCAGCATTATCTGGATCTCTTGGAGGCTCATGTTCCTGAAAGTCCAGGGGAGCCCCTAGTGAAGACTATGGACAGCTACACTCACCAGCTGCCTGAGCCGCAGGGGGAGAACACAGAAGCGGCCACAGTTTCTGGCGCTCATCCACTCACACATGCGCAGTCTGGTCCTAGTGAGATTATGCAAACCCAGGAATACGCAGTTTCTGATACCAGTGAAGTGACTCAACCATTAGAACAAATACAAGCAGCTGAACTGGAACAAACCTTCTGTAATCCAGATCTCACAGAATCCTTCCTGGATACAATTATGAGCACAAGTCCACCTGATAACCTAAACCAGATGAGTTTAGGAGAGCGTGAGCTGGGCGTAAGCCTGTGCACACAAACAGAATTGTACCCAGAGCATGCAAACACAATAGCCCCCGAACATTCGCTAAGTCAAAGTGAGTCTACACAAAAGGACTCCTCATATTTCACAGACGACGTTACTTTGTTCAGCCTTGAAAGCTCCAAACAACCCATGGATCTAGATCTGTCCCTATATGGAGAGGACCCATTTAGCAGCAGCCAAGTGGAGGCTGAAGATAGTGGCTGTGTCCAGCCAGATCACACAGAGCTGTTGGACTTGTCCCTCCTTTCTGAAGCAATGGATCTGCAGCCTCCACTTTTTCCACCATCTGAGACAGAAACTGACCCACAACATTTAACACAGGACGATTCTCACACAGAAGGAGCTTCTGACCAATCTGAGCATTCAGCTGAGGTCATTCAAATGAGTCCCTCATGCAAAACAAAAATGGCCTCCCAAACTCAACAGGGCCACCGCAGCTGGAGCATATGCCGTGATGAACAGCGTGCTCAGACCTTAAGCCTCCCGCTAAGTGTGGAGGACATCATCAACATGTCAGTGGACGCCTTCAACGAGGCCGTGAGCACTTACGACCTCAGTGAAGGTCAGCTCATCCTCATGAGGGACATTCGCAGGCGTGGCAAGAACAAGATGGCCGCCCAGAGCTGTCGCAAAAGGAAGCTGGACAGTCTGGTGGACCTGGACGACGAGGTGAAGGCACTCAGAGAGGAGAGCCAACGAAGGCTGAGGGAGAGAGAGATAAATTCCAAAGCTCTGTCTGAGACCAGAGAGAAACTCAGTAAGCTGTACGAAGAGGTGTTCTCTAAGCTGAGGGATGAGCACGGAAATCCCTACAGCTCCAAAGAATATACGCTGCAGTACAGCACTGATGGACGAATCTTCCTACTGCCTTGTAAACCCCACATGAAGAAGCGCACATGAGTACACGCTACAGTAATTCACTAATGGGAGGACCCTACGTGCTGCCATATAACCATACATGAGGAAATGCATCTGGATTTACACAGCCGCACAGCACAAACAGGAAAAGTACATGTCTCAATGAATACGGCTGTTTCTAACTATAAGCAGTGTAAGCAGTAGTCTTAGGGGCAGCACTGTCAGAGACCACTTGTCAGTTCTTCACTTTCTAGCCACATGGGCCATTAAGTACAAGTTACTCATTTTTCAAGTAAGATTTCTAAAGAGATTACATATATAATAATCCACTTGCTGGATAATGTATAGTCTCTGTATAGCTCTCTATAGTCTTGCTCATTGGCGCAGGTTCTAAGTGGGACACCCAATATTGGAAACAAGTTACAGTTGTCCCACCCAAAAATTATTCCATGGAGGTCTGGGCCGGGGGGCAAATCAAACAGCCTTCTCATTTCATGTTATGTTGTGTATACTGGGTGGTGCTGTGCCTTCTTTTACTCTCTGCTAAGGCTTGTGTTGAGGTTCCTGTTCAAAAATAACAAGCTTTTTCATGGTCTATGCTGCTGGCATGACATCAACCAAGATACCACAGAGCAGCTGTGAACTTTTTCACAAACATTAACATGGACAGAATCTCCAAAAGCAGCCCAAACTGGGCTACAACTTAAATTATGGCCTATGCGGAAGCACTCAAGAGTTTCAGCCTCTGAAAAAATTGATGAACATTCTTAACGTTACATTCACTGTTGTCCCATTGCAAAAGTCCAGTTGTCCCCCTTTACACTGATCTAGTCTACTATAGACCAGCCTAGTCTTGTAACACTAGAAGTGTAACTTCAATGTTAATGATATTAGCTAATTTGTCATGAATAATGCTACAAAAAAGGAATAAATAGATTAAAAGCATCACATGACACGTTGCTAGCGGGGAGTTGGACTTTGACTCATAGTAGCAAATATGCCTCCCCCCAATGTCAAACTCACTCCTATGTCCTTGGCCATGCCCACATAGTTCTCAGACAGGTCTGATCAGTGTTTTTTGAGACATGTTTTATCATATTTATATCTATACTGTGTTTTTCATTCAATCTTTACTAGATGGTTAATATAAAACTCAAGTTTAGCATCATACAACATGTCTTTTCATGGTTGTTAAGAGTCCCATTTTCTGTATATCTGTTAAACATTTTTCTGACCTCCAGTCTTGGAAACTTTTTCCACTTATCTTCCTTTGACTTTTCTCTTCATTGTGCAAGTGTCTTATATCTAATCTCTCAAGAAATATCCTGAAAACATAATAACTAGAATTTAACAGCTGCTTTAATTAGTGATTAAACTCTGACTTTTTTTTAATATACAGTGCTGTACATTAAAGGTGTATAATTCAACTATTAGCTTCCAAGTGAACACCAACTTGGCTGAGGCATAGCAGTAGCCAATAGCTAATTCCAAGACTTCAATGGTCGGATGTCTTACACTTTTTTTTGTCCACTGGGGCCCATAAGGTCTTACCTAGGCTGTTGACACTCCTAGTATAGATGTCATAATTCAGCACTAATGGGAGAACCTATCTACTGCCACGGATCCAAGACACGAACAAACATGCATTAACCTGTACAATCACTCAAGATAATATACGCATGCAAACGTACACACTGCACACAAAACAGATAGCATAGCCTATATCTCCACACATGCATATACAAATTTATCGCAGGCACGATTAGCCAAGCCTACCTATTGCGACACCTCAGCAGAGACTAAATCACCTTATAACTACAATAGCATACATGCAGTATTGTGCAAAAGTCAGAGAATACTATTTAGTCATTCTTTTTGCAGTCAAAAGCACCAACAGGAGTTTCAAAGCTTGAAGTTCAAATAATTATCAATAGATATACAGAAAATGGGACACCTAATCGTGCCAGGCCAGGTAGACCACCAAAACCATCCCATCAGATAAACAACACTTAAATCTATCCTATTTTGAGAGAGAGAGAGAGAGAGAGAGAGAGAGAGAGAGAGGAGGAGGATATCAAGCTCCACTCTTGCTTCAGATCTGAACAAAATCTTCACATTTCTGTTTTTTCTGAAAAAAATCCAGACTTTCCAGAAGCTTTTGAGGTGTGGAAGAATGCAGAAGAAACCAAGTCTCCTAAAAAAGAATGGAAGCTGTAATAAAGGATGTTATATTTATATTTGTTCTGTGCACTTTTCACACACGTGTATATATAATATATAAGCTCACCGGACCAAAAATTAGGCACTTGTGACTGAAACATACCTAATAGCATATAATACCTCCAGGAGCACAAATAACAGCTGTGATTCAATTTGGCATGGACTGGACAAGTTTCTGGATGTTGGTACCATCAATGTTCAGCCTCTTTTGCATCAAAGAATGGCACAGTTGGGCCAAATATAGTGGATGCCGTCCCTGGCACAATTCTGAGGAGAATTTCCTGTAGACTCAAGTATTAAAAGCCCCACCATCATCCACGTGCAGTGGCATCTGCAGGAGCCTGAAGTTACTTATATATATATATTGAAATGTTGAAAAATTAATGACTTAACAACTGTTTTGGCTGACCAAGAAACAGATGGCAGGTGGTCTCTGACTATTGTAGCATAGGAGGGTATAAGCATCTGCTGGTGCAAGAAGGATCACAGGTCTGTTTCTCACACGTACATGTGCAGGAACAATGTGCACAAATAAACAATGTGCACTCTCCCGCTCTCCACACAGTGGAGAATAAAAACATGCCATAACTCTCACAAACACACCCACTTAAACACACAGAGACAAAGAATGCGCTGTACAGCTTCGCATATCATAACAGCATGCAGCAGCCAAGGGTGTGGGCTGCTGTGGGATCGAGCCAACAGAGGAGGCGGTCAGAGGGAGTGTCTGGACATTGGAGAGGGAGTGTCTGGACTCTGCATAGCTCCTTACCTGGTCAACCTTTTGAGATTGTTGGAGTTTCTGCCCAAGAATAAAAAAACTCTTCAGCAGATTAAAAGAGGTGAAAGGACTTTGTTTATGCCTTACTAATTATTTTCTGTGGCATTTTTAATAAGGAAAAAAAGTGAATTTTTCCCTCATTTTGATTTTACGTATTGGTTCTCCTCTAGTAGACTGTGTCTCATTCACTTAAAGCACTTAAATATGTTGTACTACTATGTGTGAACTGCTACTGCTGGCATTTATGATGCAACAAATGATTGTAACCCTTCATATGCTTCTGTGGACATCATTTTTGACTTTCCAAGATTTTGATTTCCCAGATTTCCATTTTGTTTTGTTCTATTTTTGTTATTTACAACACGTGACAGGCTGCAATGCATTCGAAACACTGCAGTTGATTCATATGTGTTCTATCTTCTTATGATTTTTAACATAATAAACATTGAGAATGAGATGGCTTTGAGTTGACTATGATTGATTGTGAGCTTTGAGGGTTGGAGAGGAATTAAAGCAGCTAGTCATGTTTCATGCTTCAGTACAGGGC
>CM067476.1:6402267-6476312 GCA_034552555.1 Semaprochilodus insignis | reverse complement strand
GGGGGCTGGGAGGGCTTACTGTGGGTTAAAAGGAGATAATGTCACTGAAAAAAGGTTCATTATGCAGTTGTATAACCCTCAAACTGTAGAAGGACAGAATACCTTTTTAATAAGAGTGGATCTCCAGTGATTTGTGCTTTAAGAGTATAACAGAGAAAATGTAATACCTTCACTCAAAGCTTTTACTTTTAAGTGAGAGGAGAAAATTAAGCTCCCCACTTCAACATTGTGGGTCAGAAAGGATGTGTAGCTCTCAATAAGCCCTCTTTGACTGATTCTCTGACTAGTTACCCCAGACCCCAAATAAATTGAATCCTTATTCTTTCATCTTCTAAAGTGTTTTATCCCTGTGAGTCACAGGGTGTGCGGGAGACCATTCCAGCGCTCACTGAGCAGAGGGCAGGAAATACCCCGGACAGCCTACCAATGAATTGCAGGGCAGACACAAGCATTCACATACACTCACACACACACACACACCTAGGGGGCAATTTAGCATCTCCTTTTTACCTGACTGCATGTCTTTGGACTGTGGGAGGAAACCCACACAGATACAGGGAGAACATGCAAACTCCACACAGAAAGGCCACTGGATGCCCCAGTCGGGAACTGAGTAAAGGCCCTTCTTACTGTGAGGCAACAGCGCAACAGCACTACCCACCATGTCACCATACTCCCCTAAACTGAATCCAGAGAAGCAGAAAATACAACCAAGTTCTAAGAACCTTTTTAAGGGGTGGAAAAATATCCTTACAGATTTCTTTGAACAACTGGCTTTTACACAATACAGTACAACTGTATAGTATAGTATAGTATAGTATAGTACAGTAAACGTTACTACCCTGCTGGAAAAAAGACCATTAAAACCGTTAGGACTAAAACGTGATGATTTTGCTCTCTAATTCAGTATTTCTCCACCCTGGTCCTGGAGGCTCACTGCCCTGCATGTTTTAGTGCTTTCCCTGCTTTGGCCACGTATATACACGGTATAAAGTGCAGGGCAGTGGGCCTCCAGGACGGGGGTTGAGAAACACTTTTCTAATGGCATCTGGCTTAGTGTTTACCATTAGAGATAACTCGTTTCCTGCAGGTTAGGAGTTCCCTATCCCAGTACTGGCGACCCAACACTATGCACTAGGGATGGGCGGATTGATACCTAAATACTGATGCTTCCAAACCTGGCGTTCACTTTTAAGAATCAATTCTGGCTCAAAAAACTATGGATATCATTTGTTTATTTATTTAGCGGGATGGATGTGTATCCAATGAAAAATAAGCAAAGTGCTGCTGTTAGTGATGGTGTATAGGAACTACTTTTCCTTCTGTCTTCCTCCTCTGCGGGTGAATAAAGTGAGCCTGAAATCTGTATTTTTATTAGTAGGCCTTCCTGAACAATTATCAGCAGACTCAGGAGCAAGTCTTGTAAGATGTAACATGGCTCTTGTAAATAATGTGGTACATGTGGTCTACACTACCACAAAAAAAAAAAACAGCAGATGATTAGATATACTTTACTGGCAAACTTTTAATAAATGTTTCATTCATATATATGATGAACTTTTAAATGTAGCTATTCAGATATTAATTTCGTTACTGAATTCACAGTGTACATGTACTAGTTTGACTTAACTTATAATTTGAACATTATTTGAACACTGAACTGATATTTGCTATTAACAGTTAAGTACCTGGTTTGCTGGGTCACGTGTGTGCAAACTGTGCAAAACATAGGGTTGCCAGGACAGACTAGTTAAAGTGGCTGAATTAAAGCAGAGAAAGACCAGGCTTGAGAAACATTAGATCCAATTAGGAAACCATCAATTGGATCTGGAATCAGTCACAGGACACCTGTTAAACCATTAGAATCCTTTACCATGTCACAATAGCCCATCAGGAAAACACACAGTACCGTTACCATTCTTATCTTTTTTAAGCAGGGTAGTGAAGGCTTAGCCACCCTGTCTACAAACCTCTAGTGATATCTACAGCATATCTTCACTACAGTATATCATTTACATATTATTTAAGATTATGGTTCACTAAACCAGCTTTATTAGAGTCCCAGCCAGGGAGATTATTAGAGTCCCATTTATACAGGCAGAAAAACTGACCAGACAAAAAATACAAGTAAGACACGCCACTTGTTCTGTCAACCAGTAGCAGAATCTGGAAGCTAAATCTAGCTAAGTTAGGTTTGACTTTATCTCCTCTCGTTAAATTTAGGTTTGACTTTAAATCTAAACCAATTCAAAGTTGTTATATCTAGCATTTTGTGTTACTGTTCAATAAGCTTAAAAACCATAGTACAGTATAGTGTTAGACAGTAACTCAGTCAGTGTAATGTGTTAGTGTACTGTAAGTGGTGTGTTGGTGTACAGTAACTCAGTAAGTGTAATGTGTTAGTGTACTGTAAGTAGTGTGTTGGTGTACAGTAACTCAGCAAGGGTAATGTGTTAGTGTACTGTAACTAGTGTGTTGAGTACAGTAACTCAGTAAGTGTAATGTGTTAGTGTACTGTAAGTAGCGTGTTGGTGTACAGTAAGTCAGTCAGTGTAATGTGTTAGTGTACTGTAAGTAGTGTGTTGAGTACAGTAACTCAGTCAGTGTAATGTGTTAGTGTAGTGTAAGTAGCGTGTTGGTGTACAGTAACTCAGTCAGTGTAATGTGTTGGTGTACTGTAAGTAGTGTGTTGAGTACAGTAACTCAGTAAGTGTAATGCGTTGGTGTACTGTAAGTAGCGCATTGGTGTACAGTAACTCAGTAAGTGTAATGTGTTGGTGTACTGTAAGTAGCGTGTTGGTGTACAGTAACTCAGTAAGTGTAATGTGTTGGTGTACCGTAAGTAGTGTGTTGGTGTACAGTAACTCAGTAAGTGTAATGTGTTAGTGTACCGTAAGTAGTGTGTTGGTGTACAGTAACTCAGTCAGTGTAACGTGTTAGTGTACCGTAAGTAGTGTGTTGGTGTACAGTAACTAAGTCAGTGTAACGTGTTAGTGTACCGTAAGTAGTGTGTTGGTGTACAGTAACTCAGTGAGTGTAATGTGTTGGTGTACCGTAAGTAGTGTGTTGGTGTACAGTAACTCAGCAAGTGTAATGTGTTAGTGTACAGTAAGTAGTGTGTTGGTGTACAGTAACTCAGTGAGTGTAATGTGTTGGTGTACTGTAAGTAGTGTGTTGGTGTACAGTAACTCAGCAAGTGTAATGTGTTAGTGTACTGTAAGTAGTGTGTTGGCGTATCTGTTCTTCCTTTTGGTTTATGTGTGCATAAAAATGTAAAATGTCCAAACAAGAGTGTGTGAAGTGAGCCAACCAATCTGATTACAGCGGTCACTTTGTTTTGACCTGTTGGACAGAGCTTGGTTCTAGCTAATGGAAAGTGTTCACCTTCAGTGTTTTGTGCTTATGATCATTTGAATAGACATCAGTGTCAGACTAATTAATGACCTTATATTAGAGACTGAGAGACACTAGAGTCTCTTCACCTACAATGAGTTGATTAAGAGTCTTGTTTCATAAATGATAATAGGACATTAGAGCCATAATAAATCATGCTACTGTTACTCTCCATACTTAAGTACATTTGAAGGTAAATAATTTATGACTTTTACTCAAGTGGAGGTCTAAAGCGAGGTACTTCTGCTTTTACTGGAGGAATATTTTACCTTGTATATTTACTTTAACTCAACTGCATGGTTAGCATACTTTGTCCACCTCTAGTACTGATTGTTCATAAATAAAATCTCTAAGACAAACCCAGACCTGGAGGACCACTGTCCTGCACTTCTTAGTGTTTTTCCTGTTCCAAGTGATCAGTTCGTTAACAGTTCATTAATTGTGTTGAAGTGTAGGTGCTAAAATTTGCTTTGCAGTGGGCTTCCAGGACAAGGGTTGAAAAACGCTGCTCTAAGACGACTATGAATGAAGCAGGCATCTCACATATTGGAAAACTCAGCAGAGCAAAAAATCTGCCCTCTACTGGAGACTGAACAAAACTGGTATTACTACAGCCAAGTGTGTTTCCAGGTCCACTTTAAACCTATTTGCAGTGGGCAGTGCAGTTCAGTCTGACCGTCCAAAACTGAACTGAACTGAAATCCAGGGTATAAGTAAAGTGTTATCAGGCTAATTGTTGGGTGGCCTAAGCCCAGCACTTTAAAATTCGGTGGTCTTTTATAGCTGTTTATTTTTATGTCTTTTAATAATATAGTTATTGAAACTTCAGGGTTTTTTTCTTCTTTTTCCTTTGAGATGTCCCATCCTTGTGCATGTGGATTAACTTGTCTCCAGAAAAATGTGGAATTTTTTTTTTAATGGTGGTTTTCATTGGAATTTAAATAAGTATAGATTCTAACAAAATGTACAGATAATAGGCATTTTTGCCAGTTACTCTTCAGATACACACTGTATCACCAAAAGTATTCACTCACCCATCCAAATAATTGAATTCAGGTGTTCCAAACATTTCCATGGCCACAGGTGTATAAAACCAAGCACCTAGGCGAAAGAATGGGTCGCTCTCAGGAGCTCAATGAATTCTAACTTTGTGGGAACAGTTTGGGGATGGCCCCTTCCTGTTCCAACATGACTGCGCACCAGTGCACAAAGCAAGGTCCATAAAGACATGGATGAGCGAGTTTGGTGTGGAAGAACTGGACTGGCCTGATAGACCGATAGAACACCTTTGGGATGAATTCGAGCGGAGACTGCGAGCCAGGCCTTCTCATCCAACATCAGTGTCTGACCTCACAAATGGGCTTCTGGAAGAAAGGTCAAAAATTTCCATAAACACATTCCTAAACCTTGTGGGAAGCATTCCCAGAAGAGTTGAAGCTGTCATAGCTGTAGAACCCTATGGATTAAGAATGGGATGTCACTCAAGTTCATATGGGTGTGAAGGCAGATGAGCGAATACTTTTGGCAATATAGCGTAAGTATACAGAACAACAATGAACAAGTACAGTGGAACTGTGAGTTTATTTTTTTCCTTGTAGGCACTTCCATGTACATCATACGACACCAGAAATCACTGCAGTGGAAAAAACAATACACCTAATGAATATCTCTTTCTATGCCGTTTCAACAGGCAAACTTCTTAATATGGCAATGAGATCAGGAAAAAGGACAGCTTGGAAGGGTGTTGGAATAGTGTGGAACGTTGATTGTGCCTGAATGATGCTGATGACCTCCTTCCTTCCACTGATCTGAGTGAGGTTTCATAATCATTATCAATAATATAACAAATTTTGCACAATACTGACAAAGCCATTCGCTGTGATATGACGCAACAGGCTCAGCTTGCTTCACCACTGCACCACTTTCTCATGTTACATCAGTGGAGAGAGGGAAGTTACTCAGGCATGGAGGCAGCACCTCAAATAAGGGAGGGGCCTTTTGAGTAATGTGAGGCTCCTGATTGGCTGTCTCTGTCCTGCTCCTCAAAATAAGTCTGTTCGATTCGTCGACAGAAGGATAGAAGGTTGCTGTAGGACTTGATCTTCTCACCGAGTTCGTCACTGGTCAGGCGTGTTGTCAGGATTGTGAACAGATGACCGAACACCAGGGCATCCAGCTCGGTTGGCCTTCAAACATTTTAAGAGTTCATGCATTAGAATTCATGAAGTGATTTGCTTTGTGTATAGACATGTTATATTAGTTCAGGTGTACTCAGCTAACTGAGGGCCACAAATCAGCACAATTTAGTTTATTCCCCTGGTGAAACACACCTACGCTGAACTTAACAAAGCCAGGTAAGAGTGGCGCCAGGACTGCCATTTTGGGAGTGCATTCTGTGTGGGCCGAACCTTTAACTCTTGCAGTTGCAGTCATTCTGCAGTTGCAATTATGCTCAAATTAGGAGCTCCGGGTCTACGCTACTTTTCGCCTACGACAAAAATGAACTATAAAATCCCATAAAAAAGCAGCAATTTAGGGGGCCCAAAAGATTAGGTGAGTAGGTGGGCTTAGGCCAATCATAGTGCCATAACGGCAAAGGAACAACTGTGCTGCAGTTTGGCCCTGCAGAAGTCTATTAGCTCATAACAATGTGTGGGCCTGAGTGTATTTATCACTTACTGCTTATTGAAGAAATAGGGCTGGGTACCAAGTCGCTGGGAGAGAGCCTGACAACACTGACTAACATCTTCATACACCTGAAAGAGGAGATAGACTTTCAATACAACACAGCCACACATGGGCCTAGACAGAGACCCAGCTTCAATGTTTTTCATACAGCCTCAGCAACTTCATTCAGATGTGTATCGCACCCATGTTGCACAAGAGCTCACATGCAATACAAGAGTAGTTTTTTATAAACCATAAATTAGTAATTCTTTGGTCTATTACTGCTTTGGTTTAAATACATGGTGGGGTGTCGTATTTCTGTTCTGCCTGTAAGCAAGCTTTTACAGTAATGAGTTAAGCCAGCAGTAATGTAGAACAGCAGTCATAAAATCCCCATGAATCAAAAATCCCAATTCAAAAATGTAACAGTCCTACTCATCAGTATTTATGCCTGTAACATTTACATATGACAACAGAGATGGCAGAAAACAAAGAGGAGACACCACCTCAGGCTTCAAAGGGGGCGACGACACTTTTCATACCCTTCCTATTCAGCGACTTCCTAACTGAGTGTTCTGTTCCATTCAATTAAACGCTACAGCCTGTGTAGGCGCCAGAATGCAACTGTGGCAGCATTTAAGATGAAAACGAAAATTTGCAAAACAAGCTGGAGGATACCAAGCCAACTTCAGTGTCCACATTTTAACAACATCCTGGACAACCTAAATTCAAATATGTTAGTTTGCTGCACATTTTACTCCAGAGAGTTTCTCAAACCTTGGACATTATTTAGCAGTGTTTAGTGTTTGACAGTGAAGAGAACTTTTTTTAGTATCACAACATCAACAGCAACCTGTAAGTAGCAGCCATGCTGCGTGATGTTTTCCACTTTTTGATGGTTGAGTTCAAAATTTCATTGTGTCTAACAACTTTAATTTACTTTGTGTTGTTGTCAAGATTGAAAGCAAGTAGCTAGTATAGGTAAGGTTCGCTACTAGCAAGCTCCAACTAACCTAGAATAACTAACTAAATATATGATGACCGACCCTGTTTACATGGAAGTTCATTGAACTTTTTTGCCTGTGCCTGTTTCAGCATCTTGCTTCTGTGTGATCATTGCAGCATCTCACTGTAAACCAGCCATTTACAGCAGAGCTTATCAACTTATTTCATGAACCCTCCAAAAAACAGCTTGTTGCATTCTAGGGTCAAATCATAGGGTGTACAGGGGCATGTAAAAACCCATCTGGGCTTCTTTCAACCTAACAAAAGTCACATATCTTCTATGCAGACATCAGAAAACAATTTAAAAAATGCTGAAATGTGTTCAGTGACACCTTTTATACGATTGATCACTTTTGCTTATGAACGGCTTTGTCTCTTTTTTTTCCTTATTTATTCGCTTGTGTGTGTGTGTGTTCCTTTGGGCCATGTGTTGTGTGTAGTCAGCCAGTACAAGTACAGCAGCATCACTGCAGAGCTCAACACGCTTGGACGAGAATACTAACAACCAGTTTGGTTCTGTCAGCTTACAAAGAGGTTCCCCACCACTGGGTCACAGGTGTAACCATGTCTCTGTATGGCATATTAAAAATGAATACTGAAAGGGGTGTAGACACATACCTGTTCCAGATTCTTCCCTGCCCAACCAATAGCCTTCATTTTCCGACGGACCTCCCACTGCTTCTGATACGCCAGGATGTGATTAAGAGGCCAAGAATATGGACTACTGTAGCGTGGCCTTGTGATCTAAACAAATAAATTGTTGTGTTTGTGATGACATAAAAAATATCAATAATGGTATATGTAATGGCAAGATAATGACTAATATGTTTTAAATAATAAACATTAACTTCCACAAATAAGACTGCTGTGTTTTATGTGTATGCTGATTTAGCATTTAACGTGCATGTTTATGTGAGTTTAAGAATAACATACCTCTGAAGCTGTAGTATCATCACACCACTGAATATACAACTTGAGAGAAAGAAGCAAATATAAAACAAAGAAGTAGCAATTTTAATCCATATACCTATATACAATTACAGAATACATCCTCAACAAACATGAACAAAGCACATTAAACAGGCAGCATCATTAACAGCACTGGTCAATACACTGTACCTCTGCTGTGAGTAACATGTTGTTGACCAGCTCCATATAGGCCTTCATCTCTGCTCTCTGAACGTCATCCAAGCCATCACTCAAAGAGTGTCCCTAAGAGTTGTGGGGTTGACCATTATAAAACTGATAGCAATTTAAAAATATTGTAAAATAATCAATCCTCAGTGCACATATGCATCATCACCAGAATTGTGTTATGCAGCAATTATTAAAAACAATCTGCAGTTCAAAGAATAAGTTTTGATCGTTATGTTCCTGGCAACCACCGCCAACTATGAACAATCTACAATGCTTGAAAAGCAAATAGCTTATTGTGATTATTACTAATAATGCATTTTACTTATTGAACATTGGTGCTCTGAATTGTGCCAGCGTTCAGACTGAACTTTGGACGTGTTTACAGGATTTCTTTCAAAAACTGAAAACAAGCTTTCCTAAAAGAATGGAAGCTGTAATAAATCCACATGACTAATATCACATTTAGCCATTTAGGCTTCAACATCTAAAAGACAGCTTTTGATTTCTAATGGCTTCTGGTTTTGTACAATGCTGCGTTTGTGTTTCTAATATGTACATGGTCATACCTTTGCCTTTGTGAATTGCACTATCGGTCCCAACTCTGAAACAACCTGATTACCAACATGGATGAAAGGAACTTTCCCTAAAGAAGGAGTAATTAAGAGAGAGAAATAGTAGATATTAAGGCATCGGTCCATCCAAGCACCCAAGGTGCCTGTAAAGAGTGGAAAAAACCCACTGTTCTTAAAGAAAAAAAAACAGTACAGCCACTGTGTACATGACACAACTCAAATCCACTAAAAAACTTGACCGGATTTCTGAAATGAGTGAGATTAGTTACTTGTTACTTTTTAGAAATAAATTCACTAAACAAAAACCATCTCAAGCTTGCTTCTAGTGGAATTTAACACAGCTGTGTTGTCTAAAGCAATGCCAGAAAGTGGTAGAAGCGGTTAATAGATAGCAGCAGCCCCCTCTGTTGGCCAAAACAAGCACAATGTGAGATGTCTGTCCATCTGCTCTACTGGCAGGTCTGTCATAGGGCTTTCTGGTGTGTATTTAAATTTCTGAGGACTGCTTCAGCCAAAGGCATACCACCAAAAACAGAGACTGTCCCTGGAAAACAGGGAAGTCTGGTCACCCCAACTAAAAAGAGGAACTTGGCAGTCTAATGCAGAAACCTCACAGCATGAAAAAAAGCTGTGTGGCGGCAGTGTTACCTGATGGCGACATGTACTCAGCATTGGCACGGCAACACAATCGCACTGGTAGACCACACATCCTCAGGTATGCCTGAGGAACAGAGAAACCTTTCAGTACTGGACCTGTGCATACGTATAGAGCTGTGCAGCACTTTATAACGTGACAGCGTCCGTTTCTGATTCTCTTCCACTCACCTGAACTGCCAAGGAGGATGCACAATCAGACAGGAGAATTTGATCCTCTGGAAAAGAAATAAATGGGATGGTTTGTCTTGGACAGCTTTATAAACCAAATGATTGATCTATGTATAATGTTAGTGCATGTCCTACCCTTCAAAGGCTGATAGAGTGTGGCATTTTCAGGCCACGGCTCAGCAGCTGTGAAAAAGATTTGACATCATAAAGAGAGCGCCCATGATCAGTTTATGGCTACATATTCGCTTTATGCTCTCCCTCTCTATATATTTAATTTTTCCTTATGATTTGACCTTGCAGTTAACTCTCAGGAACACAAACCCACCGTACTGGAGTGATGGTACAGCAGTTAGAGGACATCCAACTATTAGCATTACGTAAGCATGCAAGGGTGTGAACTCAGCTGGCAACAGTGGAGAATATCAGTTTTACCTAGCCAGTAGGGATGCATGTTAAGACTGGTAAGCTACCCAGAGAGAGGAAGGTCAAGTTGAACATGAACTTGAGAAAGAAAAAAAATACCAGGTCGGAAAAATCAAGTACTCAGTTCCTCACAGAACTGCAGTGGAACTCTTTAGTACATGCAGTATCTACTATTATTAGATCAGAAGGTTCTTAAGCTCAGTTCTTCTGTTTTTGGAATTGCTCTGATCTTAAACTACATTAAGATGCATAGAATACGATTAAGAGCTAAATGAAATGAAGTTTAACCATGGGAAAGTCTCATGCTAAATTATATTAGTAAAAGTAAAAGTACTACTAAAAAGCACTCAGAAAAACACAACTGCATAGAAATTGTGCTTGATTGCATGTGAGTCAACAGAGGACGTGTCACTTATTACTATTCACCGTAAAAACTAACGTCATCTCGACAGAAATCATTCCCAACTACTAGGTAAAAACTAAGGACGGAATTTCAAGTAAGGAAAGCTGCTGTTAGTGCAGTCGTGAGTAAAAAACAAAATGAAACGACTGCTGATACAGGTGCACTGACAAGCTAACGTTAGCTAGTTAGCTATCTGGTTTCAGTCTCCCTTATGTAGGCTTTAAATCACAGACCTGCCATCTGAGAGACGAAAGCCTCTGCAGCGAGAGACATAGCGATGCCCAACAAAGGCTCAACCCCAAAAGAAGAAATCACGAACAATTATTTATACGAAAACACATTAATTTATACACAAGGGCAAAGCAAAGAAGCTTCGGGACGCGACGTCACCGGGCGGCGTTTCCTTCCTTTCGTCCAATCAAATGAGCCCACTTCCGGCAGCTGTTAAAATAAAAGTCCTGTATCAGCCTATGATTACCGTAAGCTCACAATTTGAATTCGAGTACCATTTTGCATAAGCAATAGACAATCAACTCCGCTTACAGTCCGTGATTTGGTGGAAACTGGTGCTCACATAATTATAACTGACCTTGATAATGCTTTGTCTCTTGGGAATAAGTTAGAGCCAAATTCTAAACCTAAATCTAACTTAAAGGGACGCTCCACCGAGTTTTCGAAATCTCTGCATGATTAAATGGTTGAGATGTAAATGACGCCATGCAGAGTGGTTTGGTGTGAAATGCTCCGTTCTGGTGAAACCTGCAGAGTCAGAATTGTTTACAGTAGTATTGATAGGAGCCGGACATCCATCTCTAAAAGCTCCCTCACAGAAAGTGTTACATGAAATTCCTACATATATGCGGCCTGATGTCTGAGACATTGTTTTATGTTTAATTCATTTAATTTATGTGGCTTAAAATGTACTTTTTCCATTATTATCCGTTTATGGTGAAGGGGTACATACAGGGCTTTGTTTCTAAGGCAAAATAGTCCCCAAAGAAAACATGTGTGCCTTTTTTTAACCACCATTATAAAAGCCAGAAGACACGGGTGGGCTCACTGGTACTGTCGGATAGTAATTAACAAGTGTACTTTAGAAATAATAAGCCCTGGTTCCTCTCACCACCACTGCAGAGTAATCAGAGTCTGTTTCACATCACATCACTCCAAATGACTCTGTTTACATCTCAAGGGCAGAGTTATTCAGAAATATTGAAAAGCAATCTGTTTTAATACGTTTTATTTGGTTATAAAGTCCTTACACAATTGCAGAAAGTGTCAATGCCTTTGAACAGCAAGCCTACTAAAACGAACAAGATTCTTAATACTGTTATTAGTAAAATATGCTGAAGCTGTAACATTCTGCACGATATAGGCTGCAAATACTCCATGCTTTATTAATGCAGTCCCTTAGACCAGGGTAACGTGTTTCGGTTATAACACTATAAAAGAGTCACCACATTGGTACGTACTAACGTTTTTGGTTACAGGTGCCTGGCTGCCTGCTTGCTGTCATATTTGGGCCTATATTTATTTAACACAAGGCATTACCCTATAGGCTCTTATACTAAAGGATGGTGATGTAAATGATTCCCCACTGCATTTTCCAGTTCACTCTTCAGACTCTTTCAGACCACATTCTTCTCCCGCGCCCCACCACCCCCACCCCCGCACTGCACCCCTCAGTGGACTGATCCGTTCCCCTGGAAATATGCTAATCAGTCTCGAGCGCCAGTCAGAACGCGACCAACCCAAAACCGTTAATTCAAATTCCAGCGCTAGCAGGAACAACAGGGCGGATTCAGCGGTGAGGTCTGAGGGTGTACTGTCTAATACTGTGAACTGATGTTATTTTCGAGCAAATTACATTGTACTAGCAGTCCCTCTCAAACTGAGTGATATCCGTTTATGAAGCGAACGCTAAGTACTGAATCCCGTTCAATGGTATACGTTAACACTTTATGTTCTTTATTAACAGGGAAACTGCAAACGAAGAACGGTAAACGAAGCTGTTTTGATGGAAGGTGTAATGGTCTGATAAACAGAAGTATTTGAGTCAGTATGTGAGGAAGTATACAGGAAATACAGGAGCTCATTTCAGGCAACAACTTTCTCATTTTGGCGTTCGCGTCTTTATTAATGTTCAACATCACATTAAACACAGCAAAATAAATATTTCACACAAAATATCACAGCTCTCTCTCTCTCTCTCTCTCTCTCTCTCTCTCCCTCGCTTTCTCTGCTCTCTATTCCATCATATTTCATTTTATAGCATTACATTATATTCTTTAACATTTCATCACGTTGCATAAAACTACATTCTATTCTATTCTATTCTATTCTATTCTATTCTATTCTATTCTATTACATCCATACATATTATTTTACATTTTATTACATTACACTGAATTGCATTCTGTTCTATTCTATTCTCTTCTATTGCGTCACGTTTTATTCTTTATCATCTCATAACGTTTCCTAAAACTGCATTCTATTCTGTTCTATTATGGTCTATTGTATTCTAATGCATTACTTTCTCTTGTTTTACATTTTATTTCGTCACATTGAGTTGCATTCTATTCTATTCTATTCTATTCTATTCTATTCTATTCTATTCTATTCTATTCTATTCTATTCTATTCTAATGACAGTATTGATTGTAATGAAATTCCTACCAGCTGTGTTTCTGTAACAGCTGGTTTGTGCTGATCGTACTGATAAGTGAAGTGAGCAGGCTGTGAGTGTTACATGGGTATGAAGGGAGCTGTCTGCTCGAGGCTTTTGCGTCGCCCATATACTCCCCTAAAACCGAGTGTGTGACTGCACAGTGCCAACACACATTCGGTTCTACAGGGTATATATAGACAACGAGAAATGGAGCTCACACTCAGCCAACCTAAATAAATAAATAAATAAATACAGAAATACAGAATGCAGACTACAGAATGAACAGTATTCACACCAACAAGCAGAGATAAGATAAATGAATACAGTAAAACGAGGTTAATGCAGCTTTTATATACAGCCTTTGTCGGAATTCTCCACTATGTCGGTCTAATTATTATATAATTATATATAATTACTGCATAAATTAATCAGCGGGTTAAACGCTTCTCTAGTAGTTATGCGTTAAAACCCAACGAAGAAACAGACCAGAGCAGTGATCCGTACAGAGAGCTGCACTGTGGAGATGATGGGGGATATCTCACCTGCGGTAACAGGGGAAAGGCGATGTTATTAAATCACCACTATTAAACGCGGTTCAGTCTTTTCACTAGACAAAACTCTTACAGAAATAATAAAGATGGAAAATATACTTCTCTGATTCCTGAAGCCCTGTTCGGTTTTTCCTGGTTCTGATTCGGGTTTTTGATGCTGAAACGCTGAAATGTACAGAATATCAGCTCTCTGGTAATATAAAAGCTTCTTTTCAAATCTTCAAAAAACCCCATTAAAATAAGAATTTAAATCTCTGCTCCTCCCTCTGTCTCTCTCCATCTGTCTCTCTCTCTATCCCTTTCTCTCTCGCTCTCGCTCTCTCTCTCTCTCTCTCTCTCTCTCTCTCTCTCTCTCTCTCTCCGCAATGCAGTAAAGTAATAAAACGGGTGAAGCTCCTCTCCTCCAGTCGCTTTTGTTCCCATCATCGTTCTTCTTTCTACACAGAAATACGTTCATTATATCCACTCTTCCCTCAGACTTGCTCCAGAGACCGATACAGTGCTCTCTGTCTGACTCTGAGCTTTAAATATGACGGGTTTAAATTCACACTTAGAATAAAACATCAAATCAAAATAATCAAACGGATTAAACTAATTAAGCGAATTAAACGGACTAAGTGAATTAAACGAACGAAAAAAGAACTGAACGACGCGTTTTATTATTATTACTAGATTATTACTATCACTACAAACACACTTTATCTAACAATCAGGCCTAAAAAAAACTTTCCAACATCCAACATTAAACCCGTAATCTGAAATCAGGAGGTCTTACTGTAAACATTCTGATTATAATAGATCACTATGATTCCTCTAAAGATCACTATTACTAATATCATTATCATCGTCATTCCACTCACCGCGAGACGCTGCTCTAAACCCGTTCTTAGAGGTAGAGTGTGTGTGCGGGTGTGTGTGTGTGAGATCCCGGTTCTCCGCGCGGCCAATGGCGGGAGCGCGAGCCTCGTAAAACGCTTTTACTGCCGTGGCTGTAAATCAGACAGCAGAGAGACTTTAGAGCTGCTGCTGCACAAAAGACACACACAATCACACTATCTCACACACTCTCACACACTCATACGCTCTCACACACACTCACACACTCTCTCACACTTCGTCACACACTTTCACTCACACACACTCTCTTACACACTCACACACACTCTCTCACACACTCTAGCAAGCTTAGAGGAAAAGAACGGGGTACACACACACACACACACACACACACACACACACACACACGGTACAATCCCGCAGTTCTGAATGGACACTCATACAGACGGGTCTGGACTAGTATGCGTACTTTAGAAGTAAATCCAACACTGTATTAATGAATACACTGTAATAGTGAATCCAGCGATGTAATAATGAATTACTGCATTAATTAATCCAACACTGTAATGCTGAACTAAACACTTTAACAGCGAATCCAACACTGTACTAATAAATCCAGTACTGTAATAGTAATCCAAAAATGTAATGGTCAGTCCAACACTTCAATAGTAAATTGGACACAGTAATAGTGAATTAAACATGTAATAGTGAATCGAATGTTGTAATAGTGAAGTGAACACTATAATAGTAAATTGGACACAGTAATAGTGAATTGAACACTGTAATACTGAATTAAACACTGTAATAATCAATTGAACACCGTAATAGTAAATTGAACACTGTAATAGTGAATTAAACACTGTAATACTAAATTGGACACAGTAATAGCGAATTAAACAGTGTAATAGTGAATTACACACCGTAATAGTAAATTGGACACAGTAATAGTGAATTAAACACTGTAATAGTAAATTGGACACAGTCATAGTGAATTAAACACTGTAATAATCAATTGAACACTGTAATAGTGAATTAAACACTGTAATAGTGAATTAAACACTGTAATAATCAATTGAACACTGTAATAGTGAATTAAACACTGTAATAGTGAATTAAACACTGTAATAGTGAATTAAACAGTGTAATAAACAATTGAACACTGTAATAGTGAATTAAACACCGTGATAGCAAATTGGACACTGTAATAGTGAATTAAACACTGTAATACTAAATTGGACACAGTAATAGCGAATTAAACTGTGTAATAGTGAATTAAACACTGTAATAGTAAGTTGGACACAGTAATAGCAGATTAAACAGTGTAATAGTGAATTAAACACTAATAATCAATTAAACACTGCATTAGTGAATTAAACACTGTGATAGTAAATTGGACACAGTAATAGTGAATTAAACACTAATAATCAATTGAACACTGCAATAGTGAATTAAACACTGTGATAGTAAATTGAACACTGGAATAGTGAACTAAACACTGTAATAGCGAGTTAAACACTGTAATAGTGAATTAAACACTGTAATAATCAACTGAACACTGGAATAGTGAATTGAACACTGTGGTAGTGAATCAAACACTGTAATAATCAACTGAACACTACAATAGTGAATTAAACACTGTAATAGTGAATTAAACACTGTGATACTAAATTGGACAAAGTAATAGCGAATTAAACAGTGTAATAGTGAATGAAACACTGTAATAATCAACTGAACACTGGAATAGTGAATTGAACACTGTGGTATTAAACTGAACACCGTAATAGTGAATTGAACACTGTGGTAGTGAATCCAACACTGTAATAGTGAATCTAACATTGTATAGTATATGTAATAGTAAATTGAACACTGTAACAATGAATTAAACATTTCTCTTCTATTCTATTATTATTATTATTATTATTATTATTATTATTATTATTATTATTAAATTACAAAAATAAATTAATTAATACCTAAAGAATTCCAATATTGGGTATTCGTGCGATACGAACTCGATACGTCTGAAACAGGATGGGACTTTTATTTTGGCGGGTCGGCTTGAGGCTAAACACCCAAATCACTGTGCTCACTTCACACTCAGGCGCAGCACCGTTGCGGCGGTGGTCCTACTGCTGGGTAAATAAATTATGTTTGTGCTCGTTTCTGTACGGACTGATACAGTGAGCTATATATATGTGCATGTGGTATTTCTGTGTGCTGCATTATTGTAAACAGTTTAGTTAAAAATTTGTACAGCTACTCGTAGACGAAGCTGAAGTCGGCTTCTTATTCGCCAGCCTCTTGTTCGAATCGTCCCGTTCCACCTTAAATGGGGAAGCGGTGACATTCTGGTTACATTCTGGCGCCTCATGTAACTGCTGCCCCATTTAAGGTGAAACGGGACGTTTCGAACAAGAAGCTGGCGAATAAGAAGCCGACTTCAGCTAGGCTACATGCCAGATAGCTGGCAGCGTCTGGCTGACTTAAAAAAGGATCTGTGCTGTTGGCCAAGATGATATTTAGTAACATTACGTATTTAGAAACCCTTGAAAATGCAGCTGGAGGTTTTCCTACTCGTGTTTATTTTTGGGTGGGACGCATTTGTCTCTGGATGACATGTCAGAATTTGGATATTCATTCGACTGCTTAGTGACTCCTTTATCTTCCCGCCCTCTCCCACCCCAATAAACTGCTCGTCATTAACTGCATTAGAGTTGTTGCCATATTTTGCAAGACCTGACAAGATGGCGCTGCTTAGCACTACAGGGCTTGTATGATTATTATGCATTTGAATATTAGACTGTCCTACATTTTGTCGTTGTGAACAGGTGTGAACAAACACTATGGGGTCCCTGATTTCACGGTGGAAGGTAAGCACCTTTTTTGATTATGCCTGATATTTTCCTGACACTTGGAACACACACTGGCATACCTTCCTATGCGGTACATACTGCTGCTTATAAGTCCTTTAATTCACTGTCCTCTTTCAGGCCAAGCCTTCCACAGTGGAGCGTCTGGAGGAGCTGGATAAGGTAGCGTTCGTTGACTATTCCAACTCTATTGGTCTGACCTTTTCCATTACAGGGTCATTGTGTCTGCAACTTACATAAGACGTGTCTATTAACACTTCTCTGCCTTTTTCACGCTTTCCCTGTTTTTTTATCCCTCTCTCTCTAGCATGTGCATTGGCTGCATGCACTGGCAGACAGTAATAGTTCTGAGTTTTCCGCTACTGTGCAGTTGCACCACACATTGTCTATGAGTGTGCATTTAATAATTTGATAACTGCAGATTTTGTCAGTAATCCGTTCAGATGCACTTGAGTAATCAGAATATTATTATTATTATAGTAATTTGATTTCTGCCTGGCAACCAACCAATAAGCTCACAAAAGAAGATGTGATGTAAACATAATGCCAATTTCAAACTATTTTTAAAAACAGCATGTCACTTTACCTGAAAATAGGAATACACATCATCTAGAAGAAGATATTTACATCCTTCATTTTGTCAAGCATACATTTGTTTTATATACATTATTATAGACTTTTGGACATAAGTCTTTCCTTGCCACCTCATGGTTTCTGTGTTAAAAGCTGCTTGGTTATTTCCTGTACCACACTCTGGTTTTACACAAGCGCAGACTGAGAAAGAAATCAGAGTAAGGGTATGCATCCACTGAGAAATACGATTGCTGAGACAAAATCCATTAGATTTCTTAATCTGATCTAAGAAAATTGAGTATGCTGTTTACATGACCACTTGAATAATCAGATGACTGAGGAAAGCCTATTATGACCGGGTTATTAATTGCTTGTTACACTGTTACAGTGAAAATGCTAGTTGTAGCCTCCAGCACCATGCTAAAGAGGAATTTGCAGATTTATTTTCCAACAATTCATCATAATTCAGTGAGTGTGTTTACATGCACATAATAATCTGCTAGCTGCATTTTGTCAGTAATCCCTCAACCACATTTACATGCACTTGAGGGATCAGATAATGGGGAAACCCATGGTTTACATACGTCCGGCATTAATATGATGTCTGCTTTGCAACCAGCCAATAAACTCAGAATAAGACATGACACAAACATAATGTAAAACTGAAACTTCATACCGAACCGAAAACAAATCACTGTACCTTAAAGTATGAACATAAATCATCTAAAAGATAAGTAATACGTAAGTCTTTTATTTTGTGAAGCATATAGTTGATTTCAGGATCAGTGCAAAAGTGCTTTGCTGTCATCACATGGTTGCTAGGTCAAACACTTGCTTTTCTTGTTATCTGTGTTTGCACATACACAGACTGAGAAATCAAGAAGAAATCAGAGTAAGAGTATACATGTGCTGAGGAATCTAATTTCATTGTTGGATTTCTGGCCCTTAATCTGATATAAGAAATCAGGAGTATGCTGTTTACATGACAATTACAGTCAGATCATTAAGTCCACTTAAAAACACTCAATCATTAAGATTAAAAAGTGATTTAATAGTGATTTAATGGAAAATGTGGTAAATATGGAAAGAGATGAAAAACACTTTTTTGGGGGCTAAAATCTCAAAACTTTTGTAAATGAATGTCTCTGGCGTCAAGAGACGTATTTGCAACCACTTAGTATAATAGGTTTCTGTGAGGAGTCATTGATGACACTTTGGATGTCTGGTTACTATCACCACCACTGTGAACTGTTGTGACTCAGTTCCTCTAGAATAGAGCCTTTCACAGCCGATCCACTCTGAATGAGTTTATTTACATCATAATGATTTAATTATTTAAAAATCATGTAGCAAACTCTTTAACCATGTAGCAAACTGTGATGCATTTATTGTGTATTTGTAGGAAATCAAGGACCTTGAGGAGTTCCGTGCGAAAAACCAGCGGCTGCAGAAGCTATGGGTGGGCCGCCTGCTCTTCTACTCTGCTGCCCTATACCTGATCACCTGTGTGTGTATCTATTACCTTTATATGCCTGAACAGTGGACCACCCGGCTCATCACTGCACTGCCTCTGATCGCCTTCCCCGGCTTGTAAGTCTCTCACTCACTTCGCTTTTACACTGATACAGATGCAGATGTTGTTATTTTATTAACTGAGAATTTGCACAGTGTGACATTGAAATTGAAATATTATAAATGGGGTGTTTATGGTAATTTTAAAGGTTTTATTCGATATCTCAAGTTTCCTGAGAACAATTTGTAGTTTGTAAAGGATATATAAGTATAGCTTCAGTGGTATGTAAGTATGGAAGCATTTATGGCTCTGTTAATCATTCACACTTTAAAAGTTCTTAACAAAAAATATTATATTATTATTATGTTGTTGATGCCAATTTTACAATGGCAGTTTATGCCGTAATGACAATATGATAATGTTACAGGTACATAAGCTTGAGTATATGAATCAACACTGTACAAAAAAACCAAGTATTTCCAAAACAGTAACTTTACAGGAGAGAACAAAAACGTTCTTCACTTTTGATGTAAGTCGATATAAAGAGGCTTTAATCAAAGCACTTTAGAAGCATTTCTGTTGGTCTGTATGTCATAACATTTCTACACAATATAAAGGGTAGCTGCTGTGCTCAAATGATGCAGAAGAGTTAAAATTGAAAAAAAAAAAAATGGAGATATGTGTGTTTCATTTGTTTCCGTGGAGAGCTATGATATGTATTACTGTGTTATTACTGTGAACAGCGTAAATTCATTATATACTAATTTAACTAATTTCTCTCTATTTACAGGGTGTGGCTTGTACGCAAGCTTCTTATATTCCTCTTTTCAAAACGCACAGAAAGGAACAGTGAGTTTTATTGCTTCTTTTGTTGTCTGTTCAATTATTTTATTGGGCCTTGATTATCAGCTGACAGGGCATGTTCTATAGTAACTCATCTGCAGTCTCATCTCTCTGAGGTTTGAGAAAGTTATCATAGAAAAAAATTTTAGTTTTTGCCCTAAAGTAACATTTTAAAAAGACAAAATGTGTAGGTTTTGGAGATTTGGAGATCTCTTTGGTGGGAATGTGTAATTCCATACATTGTACATTTTGTATGAGCTACATCAACATAATGTTGATTTTGCGTTTGAGATCTAAACATCGAGCCGGATCCTTTGTGCACAGTGTAAATGCATGAAGACGTATGACAATATATGAAAAATCCCGCTTGACACTACTGACTTTTAGATGATTATTTTAGGCTTTAAAGGATGACATAATATTTTAGCCAGTTTTAACTTGCCATACTTTAATAATGCTGCTTCATTCAGTTTAAACCAAATCTTATATAAAATCTCATGTATAATTAATTACATAATTACACAATTTGATTTTGATTACATTTGATACACATTCTGTATTAGTAAGTGCTCTTCAGACCTCTTGTGTTTGTTTTGACGTTAAGATGAATGTTTGTTTTCTTTCACATGACAGTAACTTTTAGTCAAATTCTATTCATAACGCATCTCCTCTACTACATAATAAAATATCTCTACAACTTACAAACACAAATGTGGTGCAGATTGAATTTTTAGTCCTTGCTTGCCTGTCATTCGTTCTCATGCCCTTGTTTTGAAATAGTCATCCTTGGCTTTCTGAAATGTTACAGAAAGAGCATCCAGACAGCTTTCTGAAGACATGAATAGCTGAAGAACACTCGCAGAATTCCTCTACTCGCACAATATGAGTCACTGAGCCACTGAATGAATAATCGTTTTGGAAAATGGTGACGGGAAATGTTAGCCCTCTGCCTTATTATGTCACTTTATGACAAAATGCATGTCTGCCTTCTATTGCAGATGACAAATTAGAGGATTTAAAGTCAGAGAAAAGAAAAATAGTAAGTGTTGCTCATTTATTTATTATTAGTGTTGTTTAATTATTTGTTTGACTAAATAAATAGATTTTTCTTAAGATTAATGAGCTTTGTCTTTTCAGCTTGAAGAGGTGATGGAAACAGAGACCTACAAAAATGCAAAGTTAATTCTGGAGAGATTTGACCCTGAATCAAAGAAGAAAGTGGTGTGTCATCATTTTGCACAGCATTACTTTTTTTCAGAATCTTTTAAAGGGGAAGTCAACAAACTTTTCAAAGTTTCTGCATAATTCTCTGGTTAAATGCGTACAAAGTAATCCAGAGAGGTTTGGTGTGAAATATGTTGTTCCATGTTGAGTCATGAGTCGCAGTTGTTCACTGCTGTGGTAATGAGTCATTTTAGAAGCATTACAAACCTCTAAAACCATCATAGAAACCTGTTACACAAAATGGGTGTGAACACGAACGTTTATGAGCATTTACATTAGCAACCCTTAGAAGACATGCAGGCTCACAGATCATTTTGGAAAGTACATAAAATTGAATTTTAGAATTATGCAGATCTGTGCAGAAACTTTGAATTGGAATTGCTCTTTAATAGAGTCCTGCAACAAATGCATTTCTTCCAAGGGTTTCTGTGACTCATGCATAATAAAAGCCCTGTTTATTTTAACAGGAAGCAGAAGCTACTCCTGTCCGACCTCATATGACTCCCAAGCCAGGGCAAGGTTTGTTACAGAGTGCTTATGTCTTTTGTGTTTATATATGTGTGCATTAAAGTGTGAAAATATGAAGATAATTGAACAGTCACTCTTCAATCCTAATTTAATCCTTAGACCTAAGACAACGTCATGTTGCCATGGCAACTCCAGGGTCCCGGGCCATGGCCCCTGGAGCCACACCCCTTCGTGCAGCACCTGGTGGCCCTCCTGAGAAGGGTCTCACTCCTTCAGCATCCAGCCCAACAATGTCTACTCCAATGGACACATCACCACAAATGAGGAGGCACGTCAGTCCCTATTCACCAGCTCCTGGAACAGGTCAGCAGCATTTTGCTTGAATATGAATGATGAAAACGCATTCTGTTTACACTTTTGTTAGAGGTGGTAAAGATTCATCTCTGACCACCTACCAGTGTCATAATTCGCTTGCAGTGCATCCTGGGGGTGTTTGCACCTGACACGTGGCATGAGGGTCATATGTAATCTGAATGTGGCCCAAACACAACGCACGTAGTTAAGCATATAAAGCATGTAAAATGATCTCCCTCCAGACCCTGCAATTGCTATCCTAGGCTGGTCAGTAAATAAAGGGGCATATCATGTAGTCACTGTAAGAATCAGGCAATACAGCATGGCATGGTAATAAAAAATAATTTTAATGGTATGGAACAAAGTAATTGCACCCAAGTTTGAGATCTGGTTGAATGAACTCTGTAGTACATTGCATATGGAGAAGATTAGATATGAATGTGCTGGGAAACCTAGTAGATTCTCAGACATTTGGAATCCCTTCCTTGCCTATCTAGAGGACCAGCAAGGCCAAACAAGTGTTGTTTGAACTTTAGTCGGGTATCAAACATGTGAAGCAGGAGGAGCAGGTTTAGTTCTTTTGTTCTTCATTGTGTTCTATTTGCTTGCTGTGTTGTAAAATTTAAATAACTGTTTAAAAAAAGGTGTAAACAAGCATATAGAAAAACTCAGTCAAGAGAAGTAGGTTTGCATTCGTCCTTGTTGTGAATTGTTATTATTGTTAAAGGTGAATTCCACAGATTTAAAAATTTTCTGCAGATGTAAGAAAGTCATTCAGAGTGAATTGATGTGAAATGGTGCCTTGTAGAGAAACTTAGAGTCTTTCTGGTTTAACAGGAACCAGGAGTTACATTTTTTTGCCTTACAGTGGCAAATGACATAATTCTCTCCCACAGATATTTTTCCACAAAACAAAATTTTAGGACAGAACTTCATTTTAAAACCGTTGCAAACATTGTCTCAGGCATCTGGCATTGTATTCTCCATAAATTCATGTAGTAGCTTTCTGTGTTGTAGCTTTTAGAGGTATTCAATTCGTCCTATCACAAACACTGTGAGCAGTTTTGACTCTGTTCGTTTCTCTAGAATAACACATTTCACATTAAATAACTCTGACTGCTTTGTTCACATCTTAAGCACTGAACTGTGGAGATATTTTAAGAATTTGGTGTAGAGCGATTCAGATGAAAGGAGCAGTGTTAAGGCTAGTTAAGCTTCTTAGGCCACTTGCTGTGGAATTGCTACATTGCTTTACTGATTACTTACAGTGCACTTTCAGACAACCAGAGCAGCACCTGTTGTGTTATAGTTTCATAATTGTGATTGTTTATGTTTTTGTGTAATATGAAGTCCTGTTGTGTGATAATCTGTCATCATGATGTGATGTTTCAGGCATGTACCCCCCAGGTCCTCCACTGGCCCGGCCCATCCTCCCTCGGGAACGCAGTGCAGTGGACAGGGTCATAGAGTACCTGGTGGGAGATGGACCTCAGAACAGGTGCTGCGGTTATGCAGATAAACATCTACGTGTTTTACAGATATTTGCACAATAAACCTCTCAGTAACCAAAAAACGTTTGTTTAAAAATACCAATTTATAATAATAATCAATCCACATCAATTTTAGCATGTAACAGTCTCCTTTTCCCCTCTTTCTCTCTATCTCTCAGATATGCTCTGATTTGTCAGCAGTGTTTCTCTCATAATGGCATGGCCCTGAAGGAGGAGTTTGAATATTTGTGTAAGATCTTAATGCATCATCAGTATTTTGTGCCTGAAATGTTTATAGATATAAGCAACTGAACGTGTTTGCGCGTCCTTCAAGGGTTAAATGAGAGGAAAAACAAGGCTATATATATATATATATATATACATATAGATACTTAAGCAATAAAGCATGAGAGGGAGTGTGTATCATGAATAACATTTTGGTCACTGACATGCAAAAAAAAGGCGAGATCATCACAGCTGCAATGTTATTTGATATGATAACACACGGCCTTGAACGTTCTATTCCTTTCATATAGTAGTTTTGCAAAAAGTCAAGCAAACAAGCCCCAAACATTATTTCAAATATGCTTTAATTTTGGTAATTCATTCAACAAAAACGTAGTGGCCTTTTGTGATATACATACAGCCATATATAAAAAATATGTACCAGATTAATCTGAATGTTATTTTATTTCCAAACAGTTTGTAAAGCATTTTACAGCCAAAATGTGTTATACTTTATTGTCTCAGTCCCACTTTGTTTAGTCGCTCTACCATCTTGCTTTGGGCAATAACAGGTTCACAATTTGATGTGTTATATGGGGCATATTATTATTGTTATATAATACAGATACATGTATACAAATTTCAGTTCCCAAAAAGTTAGGACAGTGTGTGAACGGAGGAAAACAGAAAGCAGTGATTAGTAAATATTGTTTGACCTATATTTAAAACAAATGGGCAAAACCCTTTTTATTAATTTTTGTTGGATAGGTGTGCTTGTTATAAATTTGATGCCTGCTCTAAAAACCTAGGCCAGGATTGTGTTTACCACTGTGACATCATCTTTCCTTTTACACCTTATTAATCGTTTGCTATACAAACAAATGTCTACATGTGTTGTTGTTCAGCCTTTCGATGTGGGTATTGCTACTTCATGAACCCAGCGAGGAAGACGCGGCCCCAAGCTCCAAGGCTCCCAGAGTTCAGCTTTGAGCGGCGCCTTCGCTCAGAGTCTCCCGATCCTCAGTCCTCAGCGGCCACAGACACACCAGAGGACAGCGATGCCCATGAAGGTACCACATACACTTTTAAACCATTTACACGTCTCTGGAGCTGCCCTAAATCAGAGTGACCAGAGCTGTCAGCTGGTCTGTTGTTGGTTCCATTTCATTTCACTTCATTTCGAATGTGTGCATGTGTGAGAACATTTTATGTTGATAGTTATGTTTTTATGTGTGTGTTTTTAGAGGGTTTAGTGTCAAGGCGTCGCGTCCACTCCGCAGGTGCTTCACCAAGGAGCAAAGTTCACATTATCAGGAGAAATCGTGCAGGTTCTATAACTCATGCTCTCGCTCTCCTATATATGCAAGCATGGTCCCTTACTATTTCAGACACACTTAACACCTTACTATTTCCTGCTCACACATATACTCGCTCCTGCCTTCCTTCCTCACATATGCAGACACACAGCCACATAACACATGCATTCATTTGCTTAATGCAAAGTATAATCTTGCTTATGACTGTGAAGACAACAATAAATGTTTCAAATCAGCCTTCTTGTGCGCAATCTCAAGCTATTGATTGGGGGTCTGTTATCTGCCTGCTTATGAGTGTGTTGGATACATATTGTAGGGACAGTGGTCACCAAACCTGCACATCCCTGCAGGTTTCACCACAAACCCATATCCTACACTCTGATGCAGCCCATTACCGGATTTATCGGTCCTTTATTAGCTGTATCAGAGTTGGCAGATTATGTTGGAAATCTCTGCAGGATTTTAGATCCAAAGGTGTAGAGTTGGAGACCACTGATTTAGGAGGTTGTGTAATCAAATAGACTTTGCATGAACAGCCTGAGGCTAATGAGTGCATTATATTATATTATACACTATCAGTCAAAAGTAATAGAAGGCTAACACATACGTGGAAAGGACTTTGGGGGGCATATATTATGCTGTGTATTATACACTAGGCATATTTGTTTGACTGGTAGTGTAAATCTACCTATTAAATATGGGCAGATGTATAATATAATGATATAATTAACTTTGCAATTACTTTACAATGCATGCAGTTTCTTACAGTTTATTACAGTTTTACAATCTCATCAGTCATTTCTTGGCATGACATTCGATTATATCCTGCAATTATTATTATATCCTGCAATTATTACAGTAGCAATCTGAGATTAAAGGGTCCATATCATGGAAAGCACAATGTTGCTTATGTTTTTTAAATAACATTTTGAGGTGGTATGCAGACATCAGAGAACACTCTTTCATGTATTCAGTTTCCAAATAAAACATTTTTTTAGTCTTTGTTTAGTATTTAATAATCTGTATTTAAAGTGCCTACTATTTCCTGTTATGCATCTACTCCCACTTTGTCTCTTCCATGCTTCTAACCTTAAACCCACCAAGATACAGCTGTGTCTCCCCAACAAAAGCTGCTTCCAAAAGAAGTCACTGACATTATTTCTTATGTTCATCTTAAATGGTTAAAGGAGAGGTTAGATTTAAGGCGGTTCACTTATATAACGAAGGAGAAATTAAAAGCAAAACAAATGGAACTGAATGATACACAGAAATAGGGAAAATGGGGCTCCTAACAACCTGGCAGCCAGCCAATAATATCACCATCAGATAAATAGTATTTAAAATGTTCATCATGAAGAGAGAGTACATTTTTAAAGCATAAGAGTTTGTTTTATGCAGCTTTCTGAATGAGGCACAATGGGGCAGCTTTACAGGTATCAAAAACAGCTTGTTGAGTCCCACAGAATAAGGAGGAAAATTGTCATGTAAAAATTACGTAAGTATGTTTGTGGTATGTGTAATCACAAATGCACTTCATAGATCTTAATGCAAAATAAAGAAAGAGAAATCTAGAATATGGGCCTTTTAATTCTTTACTGCATTTCTGCCCAGCTGTACACAGTGCCAGCATCTAGAAGGTATTGATGCACTTGTTATTAGTTAAAGCATTACTGTTCTTGCAGTGTGTTTTGGTCATGATGGCGTTTGTGATGTCATTGCAGATGACATGGAGCCCGCTGCCGCTGCTGACCAGCAGGAGACAGGCTCAGAAAAAGCCACGCCCACTCATGAGGAAGGGGAGGATACGTCCCAGCCTGAGCATAAGCCCTCACCATCTGAGGAATCTCAACCGGAGAATGAAGCAGAGAGTGCTCCGAGGAGAGAGCAGGAGGAGGCGGAGTCAGACTGAGTTCTCTGTTCACTTGGTGCTTGAACATGTTGTTTTAAATCTTTTGCAAGTCGCTCAAACTGCTGTAATTTAAATCTTTTGCAGGTTGCTTTAATTTATTACCTAGTTTGTATTCTGCTGAATTCCGTTTGCACTTGCTTCGTTTTTGGTTTTGTTTCCAGTATTGCCAGTTCCTGTGTAAATGCAAAAATAACTAGATAAGCCAGTACACTCACTACAGCTCTGCCATCTACATGCCGAAGTTGTGCGTCCCATTTATTGCCAATAATAGTGTATGCTTGGAGGGTCTGAAGAGGAAAGACCATAGAAATGACCTGCTCATTTTAAAGGTACATTTAAATGTGGCCTGTATTTAGCACATCTGGATCATTTCTCTGTGCTCACACACAGCACACTTAGATAGACACTGGGGGCAGATGCTGGTTAAAAAACACAGGAGTAGTCTTTTAAATCGTTGTTAAAATGCATTGTAGGTTTGTAGGTATCATGTGACTATAGGGCCGTATTCACGGGGCTACATGACATTTATACCGGCCTTTCATGACAACAGATATAGACCTATAAAAACATTTATAAAGACTTATTCCAATGGCATTACATCCGGTCTTGACACTTTGTGGGGTGAAATGACATGGACTTTGCATTTTAGTGTATGTCACAGTGACATAATGCTGATAATATGACATGGTGTTGCTCATCAGGCTGAATGAACAAAATTGGCCCTCAGGTAAAGCGGACCTGATTTCACCATTTGTATGAAGTAAGCTATTTTAAGCAATTATGTCATCAGCGTTGTGTCACTGTGACATGCTAAACGACCACCAAGTAGGGCAGAGCATTATGGCAATATTTTTATGCTAAATTACATCACAATATGTCACATGTCTTTCTGAGCAAATTATGGATATAGTCATTACTAAACCGTATGTTTGATTACAGAGAAAGCACAGTTGGGATCAGTTTCATTGGATTTGTTGCAGAGCACTGTGTGAAACATTGAATACAAATCAGTGGATTTATAGTTTTTGACACTATTTTTAAACATGAAAAAATAATAAATAATAAATATAGTGACATATTGTGTACTGTAGAAGTTTCTTGAAGGATTGTCATATTTTTTGCCATATCGGCTTTTCTATGAAGTGCCCTAAGAAGTATCATTATGCCAGCCGGTGCTCGAAAACACCTGACAGGTGTTATGATGGCTTGATAGTCAGCTTAGCAGAAGCAGTCTTTATGACAGATAAAGCCCTTTGGAATAAGTCTTTATACATTTTTATGTATGCTTATGTTATATTTCACTTGTCTTGATGAGCTTATCATCACTGTCCAAAGAAAAACGAGTATCTCCAAAATGCTAACTTTAGAGGAGAGGGCAAAAACCTTGTATACTTTCAATGTAAGTGAATGTAAAAGATGTGATGTAAAAAGATTTTATTCAAAGCAATTTTGCAGCATTTCTATCGGCCCATTCATCCTGAGATTCTTTACACAACTGCTGCAAAAGATGGAGATACTTGTTTTTTTGAGGGGGCAGCGACATCATGTAGATGTCTTGTTGCTTTACGAACAGTGCCCTACAATAAAATGTTACCAGATACTGCAAGGCTAAAGCATTGATGAGTTTATGAACAGGGTTTATTGAAATGTGTTTAAGGTAGTCAGTACAACAGTGTGTTTTCTTTAAATAGGCTTCCACAGTTGGCTTTTTAATAGAAACTGGGCAGATCAGATCATTTAGTGTTATTTTGTTTACAGTTGTGCACGACACTTTAAACATAAGCTATTTTGATCAACTGTTGTTTCCTGTGTGTAAGAGCATGTAGTAACTTAAGTAGGAGTGAGACAGTTTGTCAGTTGCACTACTTTATTCAAGTTTTAAACTTCATTTGTGTTGTAATTGTTTTAGTTCTAATTCCCTGTGTGCGTTTTAAGCTGCTTGGTGCCTTTCTGGGAAAAAAATGAGCACTGCTGGGACTCATAGCCCAGTATTATATCACAAGAGGGTATGACTACAATGCCGGATTCAGGAAAAACACACAGAATGACAGTGCACCAAATGAAATAATGTGTGATGTATGTTTATCACACTCTTAATGACTAAATCAACATCTGTCTGTAGTGGTGTTTCAGCTGTTCATGATTGAGGTTGTCTGGCATTTGTAGTTAAACCCCTCAAGCAAACGCCAAATAATGAAAATTACAGTTACTACTTTTTTACTTTGCTCTTAGGTGAATCAATCTGAACCTGGTACCTGATCCATGATAGCACAGACTGTAATTATAATCATAATTCCCCATCAGTTAATACTGCATTATCACTTCATCTGCTATGCAACTGTTTCTGTTTTGTTCTGTCCGTTCGCACATAGGCCTTCAGCCGGGTGCCTCTCTGTGCATGTCAGCTGTGTTTACAGTAGGGTCAGTGTGTATGTGCATGGCACATCCAATAAAGGTTCTTTTCTAAATCATGTGTCATTTGGTGAGTGTTTGTATTAATGTGTTCCAGTTCCAGTTGCACTCTTCAGGTTTTTTCCCCTTATCTGTACATTCATTGATGGGACTTGGTGAACAGGTCAGTAGAGTACAGGGGGACTGCAGTTATACTGATGTAGAGCAGTATTTCCTAACCCTGCTCGTGGTGCCCCCTGCTGTACACATAGTGCTTTTACAGCTTTAACACAGCAACTTTAACTCAACAGTGGGTTGTTAATGAGCTGATTGGTTGGATCAGGCGTGTTGGGAGCAGGAAAAACACTGACAGGTGCAGGGCAGTGGGCATCCTTGACCAAACACTGATGTAAAGGTTTGTTTTCTTATTGTATAAATAGGTCAACATTAAAGGGAAACTCCACCAATTAAAAAAACACATCTTCATAGTTAATAAATTAATGGTTTAAGATGTAAACAAAGTCGTTCAGAGTGACCTGGTGTGAAATGCTTCGCTCTACAGAAACTTTCAGAGTCAGAACTGTTCACAGTGATGGTGATAGTTCAATGGTTCTAAAAGATTAGTCACAGAAAATTATTATAGAAAACTATTTTATGATGAATTTTATGGTTTTGTGATAAAGGTTTGGAGAAAAATGTGATTTAATGTATTCATGGCAGAGAGGTATATGCATAGTATTTTCAGTGATGAAACCTGTCTTATTTATGACAGATTTATTACCATCATTATTACATATAAAAGATCGGTAGACACTTGTAGGTTCACTGGTGGTCTTAGTTAGCAAATAAAATGGCTATATTTGTGTTGTAGACCTAGTTCCCATTATCACTACTAAAGAAATAAGAGTAAGTAGGTTTCTTTAAAATGAACCGTTTCACATCTGAATGACTGTTTACATCTCAGGGACTGAATAATTCTGAAAGTTTGAAATATTATTGGGCTTCTCCTTTAAGATAAAGGCTTAGCAGTACGCAAAGAAGACAAGAATACTTTTTTTTTTTTTAATTTAATGTCCTTAAAACATTCATTAAAGGACTACATTAAAAAGCACCATGGTGTTTATCGAGACTTTTATTTTGATATCTCGGTCGGCTAAACGTAACGAGAAGATGTATATCGGTTAGACTGTCGCCAGTTTCACGCTCTTCCAAAAGAAGTGAATTAAATCAACACAGGATTCGGGGCCCAGTGTTAATGGCTAATATTAAAAGAATGCATGTTTAAATTAATCAATACAAATTTATAAAATACTTTGACCACTTATTTCAAACAGATATTTTATGTTTTAACTGCATTCTTTCAGAGCACAATATATAGGCAACACTGGATTACTACACTAAACAGTCTGTGTTTTATTTGTTTTATACTTTTTATTGTATCTGTAACTGTATAGAAATTATATATATGTAATTATATTTCTCTGAGAGATGTAGATGTATATTCCACTAGTATAGAGGTGTAGATGTATATCCCAGTGCCAGAGTAGTATGTTTATACCATCTTAATTCTTAATTCCTTAATTAATTAAAAAGATATTTAACCCTAACTGATGCAGTGACTAGCTTCTCATTTGTTAAACAACCATGTGGAAAGACACGTCCTGTGGTCGTGGAAAAGATGTTAATCTGTTTCAGAAGGGTCAAATTATTGGCATGCATCAAGCAGAGAAAACATCTAAGGAGACTGGCGATCTCTTAAACGTTTGGTGAAATCAAATGGTAGAAAAACAGCAGTAGAACTCAGGGAAATGTTTAATAGTGAAAGTAAGAGGATTTCCACACACACAATGTGAAGGGAATTCAAGGGAGTGGGACTAAACAGCCGTGTAGCCTTAAGAAAACCACTTGTCAGTGGGGCTGAGCATAAAGATTGGACTCTGGAGCAATGGAAGAAGGTCATGTGGTCTGATGAGTGCAGATTTACCCTGTTCCTGAGTGATGGGCGCATCAGTGTAAGGAGAGAGGCGGCTGAAGTGATGTACCCATCATGCCTAGTGCCTACCGTACAAGCCTGTGGGGGCAGTGCTATGATCTGGGGTTGCTGCAGTTGGTCAGGTCTAGGTTCAGCAACGTTGTGTGCCCAAAGCATGAGGTCAGCTGACTACCTGAATATACTGAACCACCTGGTTATTCCATCATTGAGAATCTCTGGGATCTGCTGGAGAAGACTGCGCAGTAGTCCAAATCTCCCATCATCAGTACAAGATCTTGGGGAAAAAATTATGCAAATCAGGACAGAAATAAATGTTGTGACAAGCTTTGGAAACGATGCCACAGTGAATGCGTGAGAAAATGATGGTGATACAGGCAGCGGCTTCAGGCAGTGTTCGCATCAATTATAAGAAAACGGGTAAAATTGTGATCTTAGTGATTTTGACCATAGCATGATTGTTGACCATAGCATGAGTGCCAGACGGGCTGGTTTGAGTATTCCGTTAACACTTTACATGAAGTGTTGACTAACTAACATTATGTAATGCATTAGTTAACATAAGTAATACATTAACAATGGTTACAATGCTTAACTAATCTTAAGTAAACATGTAACAACTACATTTTTACATGATAAGCAACATGTAACAGTTGTTAAGCATTGTTAATGTATTACATCATGTTAACTAATGCATTACATAATGTTAGTTAGTCAATACGTCATGTAAAGTGCTACCAGCATTTCTATAAACGCCAATCTCTTGAGGTTTTCATTCACAGCAATCTGTAGTCCAATGATCCATCACCGCTGTAGTGCTGCAGCCTATTTGAGTATTGTTGTTGACCATGTACATCCTTTCATGGCCACAATGTGCCATTGTCTTATGACTGTTTGCAGCATGATAATGCACCATGTCACAAAGCAAAAGCCATCTCAAACTGGTTTCATGAACATGACAGCAAGTTTTCTTTAATGGCCTCAGTCACCGGAACTGAATCCAAAAGAACAACTTTGGGATGTTGTAGAACAGGAGATTCACAACTTTGAGGCTGCATCTGAAAAATCAAGATGCAGTCATGTCATCCTTCCCACAATGAATGGAGTCTCTATTAAGAACAAAGGGAGACCAGTATTAGTATAGTGTTCCTAATAAAGTGCTTAGTGTGTGTAGTTAATAAGCAAGCCTAGAGTACTAGCACTGGTGTTTCCCTGGTTTTCTCCATCACTTTAAACATCATGACACCCTAGAGTATGTAATGTTTCTGTTAGCAGCATTACTGTGTTCTGTTTAGCTCTGATTCAGGTGCTTACATCTGTGGAACAATTGAAGAGTCAGGTATCTGACCTAAACCAGAAGGTGGACATGCTGCTGCTGCAGAACAGCTCTCTGCTGAGTGATGATGAGGATGATGAAGATGTACAGGCTGGTTTGCCACTGCGGACCTTCGAGGACTTGGAGATGCTGGAACAGAAACTGCAAGATGAGTCATATAACAAGCTGCTGGTGAGGTTAATGGAAGAACAACATGCAACAGTGGCTAACCAGAGAGTTAACTGTGAGTTAGTGCATTTGATACTGTGTTATTCGTTTCTATTATTGTTTATAGCCAATTTGGCTTGATAAATAGCATATATGGTTAACCCTGTGGAACGTAATATATGACATCATAACCTTTAGCTGTAAAAACACTATTTTGTCCAAATGTATTTGTATATGTGCATACTGAATCACATTTAAAGCATTGCATAATCCAATAGTACAGGATGCTTTTCATTCTATTAGATGATGAAGTCAAAGGGGTTATGTATGATATTTCACACATATGTGGTTTTAGGGTTAATGTAAATTATGAGTAGTAGCAGAAATGTATTAAAGTTGCTTTTAGGTAGCAAGAAAGTGGTCTACAACAGCTAATGTGCTCTCTGCCTCAGTGCAGGAGGTTGTCTTTGATTGGTGGAGCTGACCTGAGGAACACAGTATGGAGGCTATTACAAGCAGTAATGACAAACGCACTAGCCTGTCATTATAACTGGGCCGGAAGAGGGGGTGTGAAAAGACCCTTCAGTGGGTTGGCCCTGCAAGCTCTTATCTGTAGTAAGTTACTTGCTTTTTCATAACTTGGCTTCGGACACCTGCCAGAGCCAGTTTAAGGGGAGCTTACCGTTAAAAAGACCGTTAGCACCATTACAACTTTGACTTCATCTTGATGTTTTTGCATCTTATTGGAAATTGGCTTAATGGTTACAATTAGACACAACTAGTTACCTGACACTTTTAGATCCCATTAGAAAACCATCAAATGCATCTGTAATCAGTTACAGAAAACCTGTTAAACCACCTGTTAGAATCTTTAACACTGTGATAGCAAAAAACAAAACACCAGAAACACACAAAAAAAAAATTTATTTTCTCAGCAGGATGTTCACTTTCTCCATTTATATAACAAATATCGTATTGTAACTGTAGAATGCGAGAGGGCATCAGCAAGTGAGTCCTTGATGAATAGGTATGAATAGAGCATGGGATATTTTCCCTAACCATTTGTGCAGGACCTTTCTTGTTTTTGCAAAGTAGAAATATGTATTCCACCAAAAAATTAAAGAAAACTTACCTGTATCTTTCTATTATTCTATTAAGTCGGGATCATACCACATATTATATGCAAGGAGTAAAAAAAACAGAAAAGCAGTTGGATAAACTGTTTAAGTAGAACTATGTTTAAATATACACTTAACATACATTTAACATACATTTTTCTGAGGTCAAAACAACAGTGAAAAAGACCAAAAGTGATTGATGCCAACATGTTTCCCAACTTCAGCATTTTGCTTATCTCTCACATAAACCACATTATCATACATATTGGGTGAATACATTTATGTTTTGGGAAAACTATTAGTGGCAAACTTCTGCTCCAATACAGTGTGAGTGCTGATTGGTTGAAGAGTTGAGCATCTCATTGGCTAAGTAAGGTGATGCACTCTGTCGGTGCGTTTACATACACTTAATAATTCGTTAACAGCAGAAGATCAGATGTCAGTGGTCCGTTCAACGCATTTACCTGCACGTGAGTAATCAGATAATGTAACTGGATAATTAGGTAATCAGATTTCTGCTTTGCAACCCAGCAATTAACATCACAGAAGCAAACGTGACCTAAACATAACATAAAATTCAAACTTTATACTGCAGCTTTTTTAAAAAACTGTTCAGTCACTTTACCTGAAAATATGAACATACATCATCTAGAAGATAATAAAAGAAAATTATGTATGCCGTTTACATGACCACTTAAATAATTGGATAACGGCAGATATCCAGTTTTGATTGGATTGTTAGGTGCATGTAAACACACGCACTGATGTCATGAATGTACATGTTCTATATAACTACATTTAAAATGCACAAAAATATATCAGCAGTGTTTAAATTTGTGGCTTTTCCATATAAAAGTACTTAAACTATCACAAACTATGATTATGTAAGATCCTATTCATTTTGGACTTGCTTAGGAGCGCCCTCTAGCGTTCAACAAACCCAGGAGACCTTAATGAGAGGTAGTTCCCCTCCCAACATATTGCCTTGAAAAGGATGAGCTTTGAAAAGAAAGAGCTTTTAGGCTGTATGGAAGGATGTAGAATTACATACATAAAATTACAAGTAAATATAAATAATATGCACCATGAACCGTTTTATCGCTGTATTATATTTTTTATCCACTTTTCAGTTAATGTTAGCTTAATTAACATTTTAAACAAATGCCTTAATTACAGTGCTATGGTCGAGTAAGTTTAGAGTTACGACAGAATGGACATAAATATGTGGCCATTCCTGAATTACAGATTGTATAATGTTTAGCTGAAAGTATGCCATTTAAGCAGTTGGCAGGTAAAATGTGACTTACGATTGTTTTCCAGGTGTGAGAGTTATTCTTTGCACACTGCGGTATACAGTACACTCCACTGAGATCTTAATGGTTAGTTATTGTCTTTACAGGAGCAGCGAGGGTTAACTTCAGCAATGCCACAGATGACCAAATTGGGAACCTAATAAAGAACTGGCTCCGATTGGCCAGGGACAGAGATGGAGGAAGGAGGAAAAGGAATATCAGTGCTGCACAGTACAACTCGACTCATCAGCTCTGAATTTGCATCTGTGGAGCATAGAGTGCTGTTTACATGTCTGTTAAAATGAGACGTGTGTGTGTGTGTTCTGACTAGCTGGATATGGTGATCCATATTTGTGTAGAATCTGCAAAACTGTGAAAAAATGGTAAGATGGTAAGTTTAATGAAAACAGATGTACTGATGATTATGCTTGGCCTTATTCTGTCGTCATTTGCACATAAATACTCTGCTGACTTTCAATTTTAAGAATTGTTCCCATGAAGTAAAGACAGGTATCGTGCCATAATTCTAAATAAATTTTGGGGTTGTCATGGTCTTATTTGTAGATACTAATATAGTTACTAGTTTCATTGTGACTAGTTGATGTTTTGTGGAATATTTATCATTTTTAATAAATGTCAATTAATTTCTGACATTTCAGAAGCTGAGAACTAATTTTGATTTTATGGAGCATTCAGTTGGACTCTGTGTTACAGTTTGTGTCATATTTGAAACATTTTGCTTTGCTGCACTTATATCTGTCATCAATAGACACAACCTTGTCAACTTGTACAGTCATTTGAAATGCCATTTAACTTTGCACACACAAAATGTGGTTTAAAATGATACTTTTATGCCAAATAAGGTTAACCGTCATGTGGTGAATTGAGCTTGTTGTGAATAGATTAATTTATCTCTTTGTTTATTGTAATGGTTTAATAGTACACACACACACACACACACACACATGAAGAGGTACAGGAGATGAGAAGGGTGAGAAGAACTGTGCTGAAGAAAGGCTTATGGGGTTTTTTATTGGAGGACTTATTCTTAAGGGTGGCGCACATCCACTAGAAAATGTTCTGTTTTTTCAGTGGTGGGCCTGGGGTGGAGTACTCGTCCTGGAGGGCTGAATTCTTGCAAAGTTTGGTGATTTTCCTGGTCAAGCACGACTGATTCAACCCATCAGCTAATTACCTGGTAGGCTAGAGCAGGGAAATCATCAAGTTGTGCTGGACTCAGTTCCCTGCCCTTAGTATCAGCATTACCAATATGATAGCAAACTAAACATTTTAGGGTAATAACCCATTAACGTCCTTATCTTAATTTTTCAAATTCTGGGCTTGCTGAAAATATTCAAAAATAAAGAAATCTGAGTTGATAAGTTTCTCTGCCAATAAGCCTCTTCACATGAAACCAATCAGAATTACTTTACTTATTTATACCTATATATATTTTTTAAGTTGGTGGAGTTCCCCTTTAACCCCACTACCTCAACCATTAAGAGACCAAACATATTTTCATACAATAAACAACTTGTTGCACTCTAATGTTCCTTTTAATTTGAATTTGTTTTAATATGAAGTACATGTTATGAAAAGCTCAATTTGGAGCCTACCTCCTTTCTTTATTTGTGTATTATTTTGTCTTTGTGGCCCACATACCCTCCACCCCAAGTTTGGGCAGCTCTGCTTTAAAACATTGATAAATTCTGAGACATTTTTCCTTATCACACAAAAGTGCACTAACATGAATGCATTAACAACAACAATAAAGCTAAATAATGTTGATGATGATGAGAGTAAGATGAGAAAGAAAAGTCCATTCGAGTCCTTGAATGAATCTGTCTTTCGTCCATCGTGACCTTCAGTGACGCAGCTCAAGCATCCGGGTGATTTTCCTTAAAAGGGGCGTGGCGCATGCGCAGCGGCTCCTCAGCGCTACGACCTCTGCAGCCCGGTAAGTGAAGGAGAGAATTTGCCGGCTCTCTACTATCACAATCTTCTGTCATCCTATCGCTATAACCTCCCTGGCGTCTTCTTTTCAGCCACTGTAGGGTCCTACTAACTGTGCTCTATTTGCAAGGACGCTGATTAGCAGCAGGTTGGCGCGTTTGCGTAGAAATATTTCACTGACCTTAACCTGCTCGGTTTGCCCGCAGAGATCCGGCTCATCCCGCCCGAGTTTGACTGAAGCGGTCGGCGAGCTCTGCTGAAAATGTACGCCTGCGCCAAGTTCGTGTCTACGCCTGCACTGGTAGGTATATCTATCGAAATCTGTACGTGTTCCTGAGTTAATTTAATCAGCTAGCCGGCACTGCCTCCGTGTAAGCGTTAGTCCCCGTTCAGTGTGCAAAAAAGGCCCGTTGAACTTGAAGCTTTGGCCTCAAGCTAACGTTGCACCAGTTTGTCCTTAACTACTGGGAGCCACAGTTCAACGCACACGGTTTTCAGATTGTGTGAACAGTCTGTGTTTCAGACTCCTCTCTAACTCGACCTCTCTGTTTTCAAGCGGTGCTAGCTGTGCCTGCTAATGCTAATGTATGAAGTGCCTCTCCTAACTCAAGGTCATCTTCTCATGCCGGCAGTAGAGCCCTAGTACTGCATTATTTGAGGAAATGCTGCATATGAAGGCCCTTTCCTCTTAACGAGGGTCTTATTTATTTTTACGAGCTGTGAGAAAGGCCAGTTTAATGCAGGCCCGGTGAGATTTGTTGGGTGTCCTTTGCCACAGCTTGGCTAGCTAGGCTAGCTGAAGGAGTTATGAGCCATAATCATTATCTGCTTAAACGCTCTTGAGTGATAAACAACAGTGTGCCTATGTAGTTGATGAGGAGCAGATTCAAAACCAGCTTTATTTAAACTTGAATGTTTCTCCTCCAATATTATGACCCCAGTGCTGCTCCCCTGGCTACTTCTCTGTATTGGGAGGAGTGTTTAGTACTTGTTGCACATACCTGTCCGTTTTGGTAATTCACAAGATGTATGCTTTGATTGGTAGCCCACTAACTTTTTGTCTTTTTGGTTTTTTTTTTTAGGTCCGCTCTGGCTCAAGAGCGCTTTACAGACCCCTCGCTGCGTCTGTGCTGTCCAGGCCAGATGTCAAATCTGCAGAGGTGAGTTCAGGACCTGGTTGGATTGTCACAAATAGCTGCTTGTTGTGACCAACAACAAGGATGGATGCTTTGGATGGAGGTCCAAGACCTTTTTCAGGCTGCCAGGACAGATCTGTAGGTGGCATATGCAGGTTGTATCAAGATTGAGTTTTTATGGTCTGGACAGCAAAAAACAAAGGGAATCAGATTTTTTGGTAATTGGATCCAAAACATATTTAGATGGGTTTGAAATGTGATTCCAATTTCTGTTTAACAGATGGTCTGGACTTTCTGGCTGCGTAAATCAGATTTAAAAGTATATTGTGCATCACCCAACATGTTAGTAGTTACCACACAGTTTGATAGGTTGGTGATGTCTAGACGCACAAATCCGATTTGGTCACTTGCAAATAAGTGTGGACTGTAGTTTCAGAAGCTCTGATTTGAGACGAATCTGTTTTCCTGCAGTCTGGACTTTGCCTGTGATCCCTTTCACACCTAGTTGTTTCATGTTGAGTGTCGGCAATCTCTAGATGGTGCATTCCCAATTGTGGTTGACTTTTGGTCTTATTAGACTTCCAAGTGGTCAAAACATTAGAATACAATTCAAATTAAATGACCATGTGTAAATGGAATATAAACATTTTCATGGAGTTAAGTTTTGTATCTTAACCCTTTGAACCCTAGATCTAAATAGTAACTACAGTGAATTATTTAGTAGTGAAACTAATGTGTTAAGTAATACAAGCATTTTTCTTTGGTGTTAATCTTTTCCATCTATGTGTAGGCTTTGCTAAGCTTATTTCTCCCTCTGTATTTTGCACTAGGCTAGCCCAGTCCTCCTGCCACAGAGCGCCGTGTCCCAGGTTGCACTGAGGGGTTTCCAGACGAGCGCAGTGAGCCGTGACATTGACACAGCCGCCAAGTTCATTGGAGCTGGAGCTGCCACTGTGGGTGTGGCTGGATCAGGAGCTGGAATCGGAACAGTCTTCGGCAGTCTCATCATCGGATACGCTAGGTACAGCACAGCAGTGATCTGTAACCACATGGCATACACACAGAGCATGCAAAGAATGAGCATTACTGGTTCTGCTGATGCGTTTACCTTTTCTGCTTGGTTGTATAATGCTATAGACTTGTTAAAGAAAAGATGGAAGCTGTGAGTTCAGTCATAACACTTACCAAACCTGCTGATGAGCCCGGCTGGCACTCATCTGTTACTTAAGGCTTTTCAAATATGAAGCAGTTTGTATTTTTCGATTAGGCTGTTACTACAACTACACTCTAGCAGTGTTTCTCAACCTTGAGGCACCTGGAGGCACCCTGGCCTGCACATTTTGGGACTTTCCCTGCTCCCAACACACCTAACTCAACTTATCAGCTCTTTAACAAGCCCTTTCAGAGATGTAGGTGCTATGCTAAAGCAGGGAATCTAGTAATTATGCAGGGCAGGACCAGGGTTGAGAGATGCTGCTCTAGCAGACCTCTGCAGCTTAAACAGTGAGCTTGGAACAGATCCTTGAATCTGAGATGAGAAGCTAGTCCTTAACTTGGGACAAAGTGCCATGCGTGTTTTAAACACTTCTGGGAGAATTGAGCTTCAGAGCTCATTCATACTGACTGGGTATAGGTGACCTGCAGTGTGAAACTAATTGTATGGCACAGATGTAGAATTCAGAATTAGCTGAGGCAGAACATTGAGCTTTTTCCAGAAGTTTCTGCTGGTGAGATGCGTGTTGTTGATCCACAAAGCTAAACTTGGGTCCAGCTGTACTTTTGCTTTTGGCTATGCCCAGATTTCAGATGTAGTTTTTGCTTTTCAGTGATTGAGCACCGCTGTACCTAAAAGCATAAATGAATAGCTGCCGTACCCGTATACCGATTGTAGTGTCTTTGTCCAATGCTGTTGCATTTGTGTTGTATGTTTGACTTCTCAGCCAACCCTGTAGCGTTGGAAACCAATGCACCCTCATTCTTGCTGGTTGACTATGTTCATTTGAAGTATCTCAAGCACTCGTCAAATGTTCCTCATGCTCTTTGTGCCCTGCAGGAATCCCTCTCTGAAGCAGCAGCTGTTCTCCTATGCTATCCTGGGCTTTGCCCTGTCTGAGGCCATGGGGCTGTTCTGTTTGATGGTTGCTTTCCTCATCCTGTTCGCCATGTAAAGTCTGCACCATCCTCCATCCCCTGCTGTGATGACACGCGTCTTACACTGGCTACCAAGAGTTCTGTGTTGGTGTCATGACAGTTGTACATTTTCCAAGTTTTTTGTGGAAAGCTGCCAGACTGAAAGGAAGAACATGTATTGTAAAAATGTATCCAACTACACAATTAAAATACATGTATTTCACTATTTAAAATGCTTCTGGGCATTTTTTGGACCTGTTGCTATGAAGGAGTTGGATTGGGGGGGGGGGTACTACTTGACCTTTTTATGAGTCTGTAGGCATGTCCAATTATACATGTTACATGTTGGAGTAATATGAAGCGTGGTTAGACATTTTATCCTCCACCCTCTGCCTTACATTTCATAATTATTAAGCTGTAGACATTTAAACCACCTTTAAAATGTGTCAGTTTTAGATAAACCTTGCCAAGTCTTAATTGACGTTCAAAGCACTTACAAACTACCTCTCAGTTATTACACAGTGGAACCCCTGTTGCTTGTCTGATCCCTTACACCAGGGGTGCTCAGTCCTACTTCTGAAACAAGTTTTCTTTGGGGACTCAAGGCCCTGCATGTACCTCTCTTAGGAATGGAAGTAATTAATTTGATATGCATTTAAGCCAAAGCATTATAGAACTATCGTGTGAGTCGTGTATCATATATACATACACACACATTCATTTCATGTGAAAACCTTCTCTCTTACCTCTTAGGTTTTTCATATTAGTGGTAAAATGCTTTTACAACTATCTGCTCAATATCTAAAATATGACGGTGAGATGTTAAGCATCAGGAAAGTATATACCCAAATATGGTAATAGCTGAAAGTAGGACTGTAATGCAATTACAACATGTATGCTAAATATACAATTCTATAATATCAATAATATGAAATTCAGGCATCTGGTTCCCCTCACCACCACTTTGAACTATTCAGCAAGTTTCTCTAGAACGGGTACACAACCCTGCTGAATCACTGCTTACATCTTAACTGTTTACTTACTCTATGTGGCATTTTGACAAAAACTGGTGGAGGTACTTGTAAATTAAGGCCTTTAGAGGTATATTACAGCTAGGTGTGTGTGGCGTCTGAACTCTCCAGGACTAAGCACCCCTGCCTTACATAGTACTTTTCTGAGACCTTGCTTTTTTTAGTTGTGTAGCGTTTTTAATCCCTCCTTCCAAGATGTGCCGTCATATAAGAGCTCAGAAGACATCCAAATTCACTTACTGCTTTAGACAGCAACTGAAATCCACACAATGCCTGGGGAATATTCCACAAAGCAGGATTTCACAGTTAAGCCATAAACCTAAAGACGATGCCTGTCCAACTTAGAATGTCCCTCAGCTCTTTTCCTATTGGTCTGGCTTGACTTTGGGCTTAAGATATCTGGCTAACTGAGAAATCCTGCTTTGCGGAATGACCCCGATTGCTATCACCACTATTGTAAGGAAACCAAAACCAACTGAAAAAGTTTCTCTACACTGTGTGTTTTGCATCACTGACACGGGCTTCACTGCAACAATTACATTATGTAGATGTTTTAAAGATTTGGTGGAGTTTCCCTTTAAAGTAGGGTTATGTCCCTAAGTGTGTTTATTAGTCAGATTACACTGCGAGCCCGTCCACTTGCAGATCTAACAGTTCTTTGACCTGTGTGAAATCTGTACCAACCTACATGCTGCAGAACATTAAGAAGAGTGGTTTCTGTGCACCAACTCTGAGGTGGGATGTTTTGGCTCTAATCAGGCGTGAATCAGAATCTCTTAAAATGTGTCATATGATTTTTAGGGCTACTTGAAAAACTTGGTCCTGCAGTTGGAGCAAGGCTGGATCTGCTCAGCTGCATGTAAACCCGTTGCCCTTTTTGTCTGCTGCTGAGAGCTCCAGTATCTCTCGCGCGTCTCTCCTTGTTTGGAGCGCGCACTCGTGGAATTCGGAACTTCTAACAAATGGGAATGTGGGCTCTGGAATGCTCCAAACCTGGAATAAGAGATGCTGATAATGGTAAATGATTTAGAATGCAACCCCCTTTTTTAAGGTACCGGAAGGTAGAAATGAAGCTCAGTCTGAAAACCAAATAACCTACTGAACTGAACGGAACCAGAAATACAGATCAGACGGCATTCTGGTCGGACACGGAGCTTTGAGACGTGCATGTTTTTCACAGTTGTTTTCTTTTTCACTCAGTAAGACTTACACGTGTATCTGTGATCGCGTATCAGATGGACGGTCTAAAATTATTGAGGGGGAGAAGAGAATAAATATCTTCACCCGCACACGCCCGCCACACGCAGTCCAGCCCGGTGCCCAGTTTCTGAAGGAGTCGAGTTTTTGAACCGGTTCACAGGTCCAACTGAATCGATTCACCCCATGGGAAAGGAAATACATGAATATTGAAAGAACACGACTTATGAACAGGTCGTAACGCGGACTGTTAAGACATGTATATCGCCATATAGTGTAAATGTCAATTAATATTAAAATGTGTCGTATAAACAAATAATAATAATAATAATAATAATAATAATACTAAATAGACTAAATATTAAAATAGACTAAAGCCTTTGACTCTTAGGTTGCCATTTTTTGTCGAATGGTTGCTCTCTCTTCCGTCCACACAGTGAGGAACAGCGAGATAAATATCTCATTTAACTCGAATATATCATTCAGACTTTCCAACTTCAGTTAGAGCATAAAATCAGTCAGGAGGAAAACTTTCTAGACTGGCTTATTTTCTGCAGAACTCCACTGCAACGATATGACATCATCACAATGCGATGTGCTGCAGTACAGTAACAAGTTTTGACATACAATGTACCATACTAATACAGTCACATGACCAGTTACCTCACATTCACCTCAGATTCACCTGCTGCTAACGCTGCTCAATTCACCTGAAATACGTTTAGGCTAGCTGTTACACCACAAAGATAGCTCCCCATGTACACTAGAAACTCTGAATGGAGTAGAACACCATCCGGGTATCTTCAGTGCACTACAGATCTTCAGTCTGGTCACATTCTGTATACTACATACTACTTTTAGGTAGATTTAGTATGTGAGTTGTATGTAGTATGCCATTTCAAATACAGCCTCTGTTTACAACTAGGCTGTTACACTGCCTGCATCTAGCCCTGCCCTTCAGAATAAACGTCCTCAGGAAAAGAAAAGCCTGTGTATAACTGCAGAAACCTTACTTTACCTAAACTGTTATTTCCAAAACTAAACTTGATATAGGTGGACTCTGATGCCACAACATATGTAAAATACATTTTAAACACATAACTCATTTACAAACAGTAAAGTACATTAAACAAAAATATTTTGGGCCACTTTCAAACATATTTCCATACTGAATATTTACGTCCATGTTATAGCCCAAAAAATATAGTAAAAGGACAAAAAAAGTAATTTTAATAATCTTTTGCTTAATTAAGCTTATAAAATAGGCCAACATCTTTCAATTGCCTTACACTTTCTCCTCTGGTGAGATATATAGCAAACACAATAAGACACTAACGCTAAACCAGATATTATTAATGGCAGAGATGAGAATAAAGTTGACTTGTCTTTTATATTCTTTAAGGGCCAGTCTCGTCTAAAGGAACATTTTATCCATTGCTACACCTGTTGTAAACCTGCCTTTTCTATTCATACAGCAGTGCCAGTAAGATTTTCTGGTCTAAAGATTAAGAAATCTCTGTTCAGAGGAACGTTGGCTTTTGGTGGATACATGAGCGTGGGCTGTTTGAGGGGTAGGGCGGTCCCATAGTCTCTATAGGAAAGTTTGTTCACTCTGTGGCCATCTCTGCAACACCACCAGAAAGTTATTTCTAGCCATACAACACTAGACTCCTATCTCTTTGAATGGGGAGAGACAAATACTTAAACTGGGGTTGAGATTACCATTACCAAATTTGGAATAACCAGTAAAATCTGACAAAAACCTCATGTTGTTCATGTTTGGCTCAATAAAGCACCAAAAGGTTGATTTTTGGCTTGTTCTGGTTACTGCACTTGCGTGGGTCTTCACTGTGAGGTGGCCTTTCCCCTGCTAGTGCCATAATATAACCTGGGGCTCCAGGGCTTTCTCCATAAACAGATGCCATGTTGACCGCCCTTTACACCACGTCAAGACTACAATGGTGTCATGCCAGTGACTCAGAATGGCAGCAGGTCATCTTCAGTGCCGCTGATGAGTCCCGCTTTTGTCTTGGTGGAGACAACGAACGAATCCATGTGTGGAGGCACCGTGGTCAGTGCCAAGATGAACAGTTTGTTGACATGTGTCACTCCACCTCCACCCCTACCCCAAAAGCTGCAGGAACTGTGTGAGAATATTCAAGCTGCATGGGATGGATTATCACAGGACACCATTAGGAACCTCTACAGCTCCATGCTGCGATGTCTGGCATGTTGGGTTAGCAAACATGACGGTCTGACGCCACTACTTCTGTATGTGTAGCTCAATAAATATTGCCCATATCAGTCTAAATGTATCATCATTTATTGTTCCTAGTAAACCTTACCTTCCTTCCCAATAGCATTGCAATGTGGCACTTCCTTCTGGGTGCAACTTTTTTATTTATTCATGAGTGTATTATTATTATTATTATTATTATTATTATTATACTAATATATAACTATAAACACTGAAATTAATTTTAGGCCAAAACACATTTTAACTGTGCGTAAATGAATCGTTAAATCGGTTCATTTCAAAAGGACAGCTCGAAAGAATCGGCTCGGTGAACTGAATCAACTGAACTCCAAACTGAATCACTACAGTTCAGTTCAGTTCACGCTCCGCCCCCTGCGCGCTCCACATTAAAGGGGGTTTGCTAAAGTCGCTAATGCCTCAGAAAACACTCACGCGACCGGTAGCTTTTCAAGTAACAGAGATTAAGGGAATTAGACAAATGAACTGAACCGGAATTCATTCACACATCTAACCGCAAAAGAAGAAGATGAAGCGTTCAGTCATTTCTCAAGTGAATGGGATGATTCTTCTTGCTCTGTTTGGTGAGTAAGTTAGCTGACTGCTTTATGGTGAATGTAACTGGGGTAAGTTATGTGTAATTAATGTATATTTTAGGGTAATATGTGCCAGTTTCAGTCAAAAAAGGTATCATTTGTTCAGTAATCAACACAAGCCTTAAGTTCGTACTCGCCACCCACTGCAGCATTTAAGGTGGAACGGAGAAATTCGAACAAGTGACTGGCACAAGTTTCGCCTAATCATCGCGGTTTAATCCTCCACTCCTAACATCTAAAATAACGCCGCTCAAACGCGACGAAATGCTGTGTTAAGTTCCTAACACACGTCCGGATAGTTGAACAGGAATGCGCTGTGATTGACAGGTGCATGTGCAGCCGCGTGTCTGCTGTTTCTAATTCAGGTTACAGGACGGGCTGTTTTGGGGGTCTTCAGTATTTCCCTACAACAGAGCTTTTTACACAGCGTTTGGGTGCTGGCGAGACAGATCTCAGGCTCATGAGGGGCTCCGCTGGTATGGGGGCTCCCGCCGCCGTGCGCCCCGGTGGGGGCTAAGGTGAGGTGAGGTGAGGGTTGAGGCACGGGGGTGGGGTGGAGGTCCGTAACCTGAGCTTCAGCAGCGGAAACAGCACCTCGTTTGGGGAGAGATCAGTGGTCGCCGGCCCTCACCCTGGACATCTGCCTCTCACTGGGGACAGACTGTGAACCCACGTGCCCACAAGTCTATATATCAGGGGTGCACAAATCCAGACGGCCGCTGTCTGGTAGTGCCTCTACTAAAACACACTCACTCACCCTGGCAATTAACAGGTGAGGTAAATCAGGTGTGCTTGAGCTGGTAAACTACCAAAGTATGCTCGACACCAACCCTCCAGGACTGGAGTTGTGCACCCCTTGCTATAGACTGTGTATCCATCCACCATGCTCACCTCCTTCATATGGGACATAGTGCTGTGCAAACGTAAGAGACCAGCATCAGATCTGAGAAAAGTTGTTTTTGTCCCTCCTTCCACTGTGAGAAGACATCTCGGTGCTATGGGACTGAAAGGATGTGTGGCAAAAAGAAAACAAGGACCAAACAGAAGAACATCTGCAAATCAAACAAAATTGCTGATGGTGCTCCTTGAAAAGAGGAGCCCAGAGCCTAGTCCTCAACATCACTGAATGTGTTTGTGATCACTTGGACTGTGAGAAGCAGAAAATACAATCAACATCTAAGACTAGACAAAACTGGAAGTCTCCCCAAAAGAATGTAAACTGTATTAAAGGCAAAGGATGTTACTTTTAAGTACAGAAAAAAGAATAGCCTGTATTTGTAATAGCTGTTTTGACTGGAAATGGTCTCTGACTTTTGCACAGTACTGTATTACTGCACTGTACTATACTCACTATTAATTTGTACAGCCTATATTGGACTGTAAATAAATGCATCTGTTGTATCCAGGCCAGTTAAGGGCTTCCTAGTGGTTGTTAGCTCCACTATCCCACCCCAGCTGAGGACCTAAAGACTTTGTTGGTCAGGGGCCACAGTTTTGCTGAGAGAAACCAGGGACATGCTGGTTAGAAGACTGTGTGGGCCCCGTGATCTCTGAGCTCAGAGATAATCCTGATAATATTTTTTCACTGGTTTTTAAAATGAGCCTCTAGCTGTACCTAACATTCACATGGTGTCATTCAGTATTAATAAAAGCTTTTGGGTTCCAGTTTAATCAAAATCTTAAACCAATAGAGCCAATCAAGGACTCCTAAAGACCTTTAGATCATGAAGGGGATAAGAACTAGAGTAGGCAGCAGGGTTGGGGGCTATGGATGTACCATAAGCCTTACGTATGCCCTTTACCTGTGAGAGATGTAGAGTTTTTGGAGTGTCAAAGTTCAAGTGAAGCTGATTAGGTGATTACTTGACTCTTTATCCTGTATTTGAAGGTACATGTCGGCATTAGCATGGACTATTTGCAATACTCTATGAGGAGCCAGAAAATACATTTTCTCTTCCAAATTAGACCAAGTTTTCCTTACTTATAATAACAATACAGTTGGAAGTATTAATAAGGAGTATGTGCCCCCTCTTGAGATCAGGTACTGATGTTGGATGATACTGCAGAATGGAGAACACAGTTCTGCAGCTCCGTAACCCAAAGCTGGGAGGATTTATACCCTTCTATCTAATGCTGTGCATTGGGCACGGTGACCTGAGCATCCCATTCTGTTGGTGATGTTTTTTGATGGAGATTATAAAAGAAGTATGTTCACAATTGAACGCCTTTGTCAGAAATGCGTGCATCTTAAAGCAACTGAATTGTTTGGTAAATTCATGGTTGTAAATGCACTACAGAGAATCTTAAACTGGAACAGAATAGATCCCACGCATATTTCATTTGGCATAGATTGATTGTATGCGCGTGAGGTGTCACAGTTTCTCCTTCAGCAGGTCAAGTGGCATGTGTGAGGAACTTTGCGTCATGTGCAGTTGTCTGTCTCCATCAGCACTAATCCCCTGTGCGGCAGTGCTTGTGTATGAGTGTGTCTGTAATTTTGCCCTTGTTGAACTTTGGGGGAGGGATTGTATTCGGACTACAAACTCGGAAACAGGGCTGCACTCTTTCATTTCTAAGACTGGATGGGTTTGTATACATTGATATTTCTGATACATGCAAAATGCAGCACTGTGTACTGTAACACTTTTAAACTGCAACAGATCAATTAACAGCATATAACTGTACAATACACGACGGAACTGGTAGTGTCATAGCTCTGTTAGTGCTATAGCCCTGTCAGTGCAACAGCTCTGTTAGTGTTATAGACTTGTTAGGGCCATAGACTTATTAGGACCATAGATATGTTAATATATCGATATCATTAACATAATTAGCAGGGAATCATTCAGAATTTTATAGCAGTATAAATACCTCTAAAATATCTTATTTTAAATCACAAACTGCCAGACGGTGTGGCTTTAAACTTAAATGAGTGTGAATATTTAGTATATTTAGTAGTTCGTTTAGCGGTCAACCAATTGGCAATTCCTACTTGGGTATTGAAATTTGGCATTGGATGTCATGGAATTTTTATACTGGGTAATTCTGAAGGAATTTAATCGGAACAATACAATGATTTTGTAAACTAGCCCAATTTTCACGGCACTAGCACCATAGAACTGTTAGTGCCATAGCTCTGTTAGTACCCATAAACTTTAAAGTGCCACAGTGGTCCTTAACCCTCCTCCTAGAGAGGCTCTTTCCTGCAGAGTTTAGTTGTGAACTTGTATCCAAAAAGCTGCCTCATCCCTTACTTAACTCATCTGATCCAGCAGGACAGTAGCTCTACAGGAAGAAGGTTAGAGACCACCGCTTTAGCATTAGAGTACTGTCAATGCCATAGACCCATTAATACCATGAACTGTTAGTCCATAAACTTGTTTGTGCCAAAGACCCAAGTAATGCCATACATTGACTACGGCCATAGACCTTTGATCACCATAGAACTGTAAGTGCCACAGACACATCAGCAGCATAGAACTGGTAGTACTAAAGCCCCATATTGTGGTGTTGACCTATTAGCACCACTGATCGTTGATTGTTGTCACGGACCCTTCAGGTTTGCCACAGTGCTGCCAGCTGTTTATTCAGGATATGAATATGGCGGTTGATCTGTTTCTATCCAGTTGCAAATAATGTTTTAAATAATTAACTAATCGCATAAATGTTGTTTATTGCTCGTGTCAGTCTTTGTGCCAGCAAGCTGCTTGCAAGCGAGGCTGTGATCTTCTATGTTAAGCCCTCTCCAGCTGCTCTACTTCATCTGTTTCACCACCAGATCCTAACTACTAATTCCATTCTCAGAAATGTACAGTTAAAACACAACATGTGATATGCATTACACCCTTTAGTATACATATACATTACACCAGTTTGTATACATATTCATTACACTATTTCCTATACGTATACATTACACCATTTTGGTGTTATGTTTTATTTTTTGTTTAAAATATATTTGGACGTATTTATGATGTACGTTTGCTCATCTCTGGTGTTGTCCAGGTCTAGGTCTGTGCTCATCTGATGAGACGAAACTGGTGAAGGAACTGTTTAAGGGTTATAACAAGGTGGTCCGACCTGTAAGCCATTTCAACGAAGCTGTAGTAGTGACTGTAGGACTCCAGCTCATTCAGCTCATCAGTGTGGTAATTATACTTGCTTTATCACTGTTTTTTCTCTCTCTCTCTCTCTCTCTCTCTCTCTTTTGTTGGAACGTAATGGAATGAAATGAATAGAAATACCTTATTTTCACAGATGAAATTCTGTTTGGAGAAATGTACCATAAAAGTACAATATCTAATATTCCATAACTTGAACTCTGTGTCACACACACACATACACGCGTATGGACTGTTCATCGTTCTTTCTTTACCCGCAGGATGAAGTTAACCAGATTGTCACCAGCAACGTGCGTCTTAAACAGGTCTGGCCATCTGTGACTGTGTTCTGTTGAATTTAGCAGTCACTAGACTAAACACACTATCACAAAAACTTAAAAGGTGATGGAGTAATCAAGTAAAAGCAACAACACAATTAGGGCTGCAACAATTAGCAGCCCAACGATTTGTGGTCCACTAAAATCAACAAACAAGTTAGTTGGCCACTAATTTACTAGTCAATTATTGGTGATGTCACTTCCTCCATTTCAGTGAAGACCCATGACTGTAGAATTTAGTGTAGTGTAGACAGACAGCAGCATGCACAAAGCACAGATTAATGCACTGTTTAATTTTGTATTATTTTCTTGATTAAAGGAAAACTATTTTTAATCAAATTTAATTTTGTTATATGTTAATGCTGCAACTTTGCACATCCTTGGTTTTAAAATTTTACAGGAAAAGCTTATTGGAGTTTTGGTTATTTTTTGCATTAGCAGGAAAATATATTTTTTTGAATAAGGTATAAAACAGTGAATTTTTGAATAAGGTATTCATCTTAATTGTCTTAATAATTATTTTGCAAATGCTTAAAACCTCAAGCTAAATTCAAAAGCTGATAGCTACACAAACGTTATTTGATAATTGAGCATTTACAATCAGAATAATTGATTATTTGATTATTATGCTTTGCTTAGCCTTAACTGAACTGAACCACATTTTTGTTTTAAAAGCTATTCTAACCTCAAACTCAGACTGTTAGTCTATTAACACAAAGGCAAACAAAGAACCATCTTACATGGGACCTTACCTTCTTTCTTCTCCTTATCCAGCAATGGAAGGATGTGAATCTGCATTGGAATCCAGACGACTATGGTGGGATCAAAAAGATCCGGATTCCCTCTACTGACATCTGGAAACCAGATTTAGTGCTTTATAACAAGTAAGAGACTAAGCTAGTGTTAAGCTTGATTATCCCATTATGCCGATTACAGTTAAACAGCCATAGCTAAACATGTGTGGTGTCTGAAGTTAGCTTCTTTAGTTGCACTAGAGCCACAAGGATTATAGCCAGGGGTGAAAAGAGGTTTTCCGTCCAGTTAGCATCACATAAAAGAGCTATCAATCAAGCTGCCTATTAGCTAAGTCCACACAGTTATCAGAAAGGTCTGATCTCTGTTTTCAAGTCATGTTTGATCATATTCATAAGTCATATTTTACATTCAGGCTTTGGTGTATGTTTAATACCCATATATTTTAGTATCATACAATTTTGTGTTCTGAGTCCGTAAAAGTGTTGTTACTGTAGTAAGTTAGTAAGGTAAGTAAAATAGTAACAAAAGAAATGACCTAAGTGAATGTAAATAAGTTGTTTAATGAACTTTTATGTGTTTATATTAGATGTATCTGTAGAAGTACTGTAGAATATTTGAAAGGATATGATTAGTTTGTTACTGCTTAATTATGTCTATTTTTTTATATACATGTAAAAATAAAAATCAGGTTACTTGATCAAGAGTCAAAATAATAGGCCGAGTTCTGAAAAACCCAGCTGCCCATTAGCTCCTGCAACGATAGCTTACATGATCTAAAGTAGCTGACTAACAGGCACTGAAAAATAAAACATTTCCAAGAATTTAGGATTAGTTGGCAAGTCAGCTAATGGTGTATGTGTGTCCTCACAGTGGAATTCAGTTCTGATAAGTGAAGATATCAACAGTAACAAGAGTAAATGTAGTTTGTTACTTTCCACCTCTGTTATTAGTGCCTTACACATTAGCCTCATGGCTACAGAGCAAAACTAAAAAGCAAGCCTCAAACACCAAAAATGTGTTGGGTGATTCTGTAAACAGAATTTTCGATGAACTATTACTTGGTAAATGGTGAATGCACAGACATCTGAAACATTTAAAAGCTACATCACGGAAAGCTTTTTTTTTCATTAAAGGGTTATCAGTATGTTGCCTGATGCCTGAGACATAGTTTTCTTGTATTTCTTTTAGTAAGGCTTTGGATTAAAATGTATCTTTAAGTAAATTCATGTAGAGCATCGTAAAAAAAAAAAAAAAAAAAAACCCATATATTTTCACGTTCATCATTATCATCTTACATATAAATACTCAGAATACATGTGCAGGTCCAGTGATATTTTTAGATAGCAAATAAAATGGCTGTATTTGTTGTGGGCATCTGGCTGTAGTTCTTCTTATTAAATATTTTTAGATGATTATTTTTTCTAAAAGGTTTTCTACAATGCACCATTTTATCCTAATCACTGTTTACTTTAGAATGATTGAATTATGCAGAAAGGTTGACGAATCAGTGGAATTCTCCTTTGTCTGGGATGCAGCCTCACCTTCTGCTATAAAATCCAGGGGTGTGGCTAAGTTTAGTGCACCTATGGAGTAAAACTCAGTAGTGACGTGAAAACATGGGACAATATTTCTTTAATAAACTTAATTATAGTTCTAATGCATTTGCTTGTGTGTGTACAGTGCGGATGGAGACTTTGCCATTGTGCATGAGACTAAGGTTTTACTGGAGCACACTGGGTTGATCACATGGAATCCTCCAGCCATCTTTAAGAGCTACTGTGAGATCGTGGTGCTCTACTTTCCCTTTGACCTGCAGAACTGCAGCATGAAACTAGGCACATGGACCTATGATGGCAATCTGGTTGTCATTAACCCGGTACCTGGCATTTTGATAAACACGCAGAAACACCCATAATTACAGATGTCACTTTATANTACCTGGCACTTTGATAAACACGCAGAAACACCCATAATTACAGATGTCACTTTATATATGCAACAGTTTGAGTTTCCTTGAATTTATTGGGTTTTTTTCAGTGAAAACAGAACATATTTCTGTGCATTTTAAATCCACAATAACTATTTACTTGATGAATTTAACAATTTAATTGGGGGAAAAATAAAAAGTGATAAAAGTAGCATGTGCAAGGTTATAAATGTTTCATATTTTATGTTTTATTTTTTCTCCAACATGTTAAATTTGGCAAATATATATACATTTTTCAGAATAATGCTTTCTCTTTTATACTTTTACTTATTTTATAAACATCTCATTTGACCAGGTGTAATTAAACTTCATATATCTGTAAATAAAGAAAGAAACACATGATTGTGTGTATTTGTGACTGTTTATGCATGTGTGTTGTAGGACAGTGACCGGCCAGACCTCAGTAACTTCATGGAGAGCGGCGAGTGGGTGATGAAGGACTACAGGAGCTGGAAACACTGGGTGTATTACGCCTGCTGTCCGGACACACCTTACCTGGACATTACCTACCACTTCCTCATGCTGAGACTGCCTCTCTACTTCATTGTTAATGTCATCATCCCCTGCATGCTCTTCTCCTTCCTCACCGGCCTGGTCTTCTACCTGCCCACTGACTCTGGTAATTCTAAGTGTTGTATATACAGTCATATGTAACGCTGGTCAATGTTTTGTTGTTTTTCTAAGCAAAAATAAGTGCACATCTTCTACATAGAACACACCTCTGCACACTGTGATGCACAATCACTGTATATGTGCTGAATTTAAGAAGTCAGAAAAAATGGCCTGGGCAAAAGTTAAGACCACTCTGAATGACATCGTTATGATGTTCACATCATAACGATTTAATTATACAGAGAAGTGCATAACTGTTTGCAGTATGTATGTGTGACCCTCAGTTTATCTGTTCTGCCGTTAATAATGCTTATCTACTGCACGTATGTGTGTAGGTGAGAAGATGACCCTCAGTATCTCTGTCCTGCTGTCTTTGACTGTGTTTCTGCTGGTCATTGTGGAGCTGATCCCGTCCACCTCCAGTGCTGTTCCATTAATCGGCAAATACATGCTCTTCACCATGATCCTCGTCATCGCCTCCATCATCATCACCGTCATTGTCATCAACACGCACCACCGCTCGCCCAGCACACACACCATGCCTCCCTGGGTCCGCAGGGTAAGCAAATATAGGGATTGTATGAAAGCATGAAAGAGAGGGGCTTTAAAAGAGCCTTGTGATAAGAAAAAGTATGATAAGAATTTAAGTATGTTTAAATAATGTATCCATAATGATAAACGGGACAGATGATTAAGACCACTAACACCATTACTAACTGTTGTGGCCTTTTTACTGTGAGCCACTTGAAACATAATAAGTAAATAATTGTTAATAATACACCCCTAATACACTTAACACATTCCCTACAAAGAACACACTATGTATTCTATTGTATTTCTATGTATTTCTATGCACCATCAATTTTGTTGAATATTGGATAAAAATAAGCCATAAAATGTGGTCAGTGCAAAGGTTATAACACAATTTATATTTTATGTTATTCCAATAGGTTAAACACAGTATCTGAATAGAAATTGTGTACTAAAATGTGCTCAAACATGCCCTATTTAAGTGTGTTCTGTGTAAAAAGGTCTCTCATTTTCTATTAGAAAAATCAACAAAGCATGTAATTTAGCCAGTTGTGTGTTTCACAAATAAGAAAACAAATTTGTAACATTTCTTTTCACTGTCAGTGGATTACTTGTCATTGTTCTACACCATTAGCCTTAAAACCAAAGTGGCATCAACTTAAGGGCACACCATGCTTAAATGTTGTGCTCCAGATACATCCTCTCATTGGAATAGTCACCATGCCGAGAAGAGTTAACCAAAGACAGATTTTGCTGTATGAATGACTTGCTTTGGTTGGTTGTTGACAGAGAAAGAGAGAGAGAGGCTGTATCTTTTAAACCCTTTTCTTTTTGCATTCTGACCAAGGCAGCTACAGTAAAACGTCTGTGGATAGCACATTTGAAATGAAATAACAATGCAATAAAAAAGAAATATTGGTGAAAGAATATCACCTATGACCTATAAAATATATAGAATATATAGAATTTCGCAGAAGTTTCTGTTTTTGCTTTTTGCATGCATCACATCTACACACTTGGGGAGGCCTAGGTGACTATCAGCCCTGAGTGCCAATATAAATTGCAACAACAAAGAACTACAAAGAACATAAAATCTTTTCACGCAGTTGATATTATGTACACTTCCACATGCATTTACAGTTGAGTACAGTTGCAAAGATGTATGTAAGTATTCCCCTTCTGTGCTGCAGATCTTCATTGACACCATCCCAAACCTCATGTTCTTCTCCACCATGAAGCGTCCATCTCAAGAGAGGAGGAAGAACCACTCCTTAACTCAAGACTTTGACATTTCAGACATCTCAGGTAAACCCGTGCCCACCTCTGTCACCTTCCAGTCGCCCATCATCAAAAACCCAGATGTGCGCAGTGCTATCGAGGGCGTCAAGTACATCGCTGAAACTATGAGGGGTGATGAAGAGTCCAACAACGTAAGAACATTCTGCCCTTCACTGTTGTCTTTCTGTTTCTCTCTCTCACGCACTCTCTTTTGCTATTGTTCTGCTATGTGTTTCCAGGACATTCATCCATCTGCAGACCAGGAGATAACAGCAGTTATAGATCTGTGTTTTCGTTCGAACTGCAGGGACATGATGTACATAGTGATCCCATGCAACATGATACCCCAGTTTCTTTTTAATTTACATCAAATAGAACATGTCATAATGTTACAGTGTGGTGAGAGATGACCGTGTACACAAATAATTAACACATGGAACCACTGATGTACACCTGAATCTAGTGCAAATGAGCTGAACGGCAAACAATCACACTGTTGGTATTTCGTCCAGTGACTGATTGAATCATTCCCACACTTTAAGATAAATGCTGAGATTCAACACTCAAATGTGCATTGAGTAGGAGATATACTGGTTGAAGGGAAAAATGCATTTAAACTATGAGATATTAGTCAAGTCAAAAATCAGCTAGGAATAACCACCAAGAACCAATCAAAACCAAGTTCAGCCAGAAAATTAACATGCAGATAAAAAAAGGGAAAAAAGGAAAAGTACTACTGACCGCAGAACAGAACAAACCAAGACAGAACAGATGACTGAATCTTTAAAAGGACCCAAATGCCTGAGAGAAAAAGTTGTTTCCTAAATTTGACTAAAATATCTATCAGTCTATTGGTTCCTTTAAAAAACGGTCTTGGGTCAGCTGCAGAAAAGGACCTTTTAAACCTCATCTGAGAGCATGAGACAGCTAAGTAAACTTTATCTTCCTTCTGAATAGCGCTGCAGTCCAACACTTCCTTCTGGGTGCAACTATTTTGTTGACAATGAGTGTGTATATACATCCACTGCCCACTGCCCATTAGGTACACCTCCTTGTATTTCCACTCCATTGTCCATTTTCTCAGCTTTGCGTATCACATACTATATAGGAGCACTCTATAGTTCTACATTTACAGACTGTAGTCCTTCTATTTCTCTGCATACTTCGTTACCCTGGGATAAAGAGAGCTTGGAAAATTGTAATAAAAATATGATTCATGACTGTTTTTATTATTTTTAGTTGTTAGTAAATGTTGCAAGTGGATCTCAAGGAGAAAAATAAAATGTAGGACTTCTATACGCATAGAAATAGTCTGCAACTCTGTGTAGACATTTATTATGGACACCTAAACTTGCTTGTGTTTTAGTGATACGCCCACAAAGAGGCCAGCTGTCAGAGAGGGAAGCAATTTAGCTCACTTCAGCTAAAATACAGCTTAAACCGTGCACAACTACTGCAGATCAAATCTATAAATAAAACAACACAATTTTATACGTCAAATTGTTGAGGTTATATAGGAAAGCACGGACATTGTTGTATTATAATAATTATTAATAATGAGGGCAGTTGTGGGCTGGATGTTAGGCAACCAGTCTTGTGTTCTGAGAGAGGGGCTTGATTTCCTGAAACAGGACACAACTGAAGTGCCCTTCAGTTTCACTTCACAGATGGGTTAAATGCATAAGACAGATTCCTCTGTGTGCAAACACAAATGGCAAATGGTTCTAAATGAATGTGAAATCTGGGGGTGCTGCCGCCCCCTCTGCACTTCTTGTATGCCTGCAGGCAGCTAACGAGTATTACCAACCCTGACCACTAGGGGGCAATAACCTAAAACAACAGTATGCCCTGAAGCTGCGGTTCTGCAGATGGATGATGCTGGCTGAAATGTTTTCTTCTTCTTCTTACTGTCCTTCTTCTGCTTCTTTCTTCTCCTTCCTCTTTTGTCAGATTGCTTGACTTCTCTTTAATTTTATATCTGGTCACGTTCCAACCTCTTTGGAACTCCCCAACTCCAGGACCATGTCAAAACATTTCCCTCTCCTCCTGTTCTTCCCCTTTTCTGTCGTTCCTTCCACTCTTTCTCTTCCTCCTAGGCCGCAGAAGAGTGGAAGTTCGTTGCCATGGTGCTGGATCATATTCTGCTGTGCGTGTTCATGGCGGTGTGTATCATCGGTACAGTGGGAGTGTTCGCCGGCCGCCTCATCGAGCTCAACATGCTCTGAACCTAGAGGCCTGAGTGAAGCCTCGGGCTGGAGTTAGACACCTAGCCTCCCTCACTCAGCCCCTTGCTGGGCTGTGGCAGACGAGACATCTGCTCGGACCAGATGTTAATGGGCTGGTGTAGCGTATTCGACTGCTGGAAAAAGATCAGATGCACACACACACACACACACACACACACATCCAAGCCATATAAAGGCCTTTGGTTTTCTTCCACTAACACATTAATAGTACATTTCAGACTGTATGCGTAGTTTACTGGTAGTTGTGACAACTCAAATGGTTTGTTCATATTTATCTGCAGTTCTTGTTTATGGTGTGTGATCGAAGCATGTCGTTAATCAGTCATTTGTCTCTGGGCAAAGACTAAAAGCACCTGTGGTTGCCTTAGGCACAAGAGTATGTGCCTCAGTGCGTGGTGATGTATTGTTTGAATAGGCTAGATTGTAGATTTCAGGTTACAGTTTGGTACATGGTCTTATGTGATTGACTTGTTTGTACAATTGTGTTTGCATACACCACAGTAATGTGTTTTGGTCTTTTTTTCTTTTAGCAATCACTGATGCTGTACAAGAGCAGTTAGCCTGAACTCTCTTACTTTTAATCTTTATTATTGTTGAATTATCTTGAACAAAATTTGCATTATACTATGGATTTGTTGATGATTATCACAATTATTGGCCTTATGTAGGCTGCTAAATGCAAATGAGCCCTCTAACCAGTCACAATGTTCTTTACTCTATGTTGTGAACATCCTGACCAATAATCAGTTCCCTATGAGTTTCTAGCTGAATCAGGGTATTGAAGCAAACCAACAAAAATATGATGCAGTATAATCACAGTACTATTATTTTGTCATATTGCACAGCCCTTAATGCCTTAGAAAGGTAAAAGGAAAAAAGGCAGCTAGGCTCTCACTTTCGAGAACGTGCTTGTGAAGTCTTTGCACACAGCAGTTGTGAGTACAATTGCTAATTTATTACAAATTCAGTGTGTTAATGTGATTGTCCAGTACTGACACTTATGGTAATGTCTTCAGTAATTGTAATGTCCTGAAGTAATAAAAGATATCTTAAGCAAGTGAAATCACCTTAAATGAGTTTATACATCTAACAGATGTTGTGAGAATGTTTTAAAATGATTTAACTTATTTCTAGACATTTATAGTAAGTAGTAATGATCTCACTCTGTTGACAGAATCTTTTAAGCATTCTGTCTTGAAAATCATTTGCCCATAGAATAAGACAATTGCTGTAGATCAGGGGTTCCCAACCTTTTGCAACTCTTGGCCCACATAGACAACCACAAAAGCTTTCGCAGTCCAAAAGATTTAACCAATCAGATTGTTTTTTCTGACTCAGCAATGAGCAATGATCTTGTTTGGCAGCTACTGAGTGCCGGATGTCAGGCTGAAGAGACGAAAGCTGCAAAAGGAGTTCTGTTCACTGTGTTAAGTCTGAGAGTGATGGAGTAAACTGTTGGGTTTTTAAACCTTTGTTTCAAAAGAGCCCTGAGCAAACAGCACAGAGTTGAACATGTTCATGACTCATTTTTAGTTCTCACATGTGAAGCCCAGCGCAAACCCAACTGCGGTAATATTGTTTAACTTTGTGCTTGGTTTCTCGGCTTCCTCAGTGGATACAGTGGTTGCCTCACTTGTAGAAGGTCCAGCCTCAGGATCTTTGCTTTTGAAAGACCTTTTAAATCGTTTATCCATGATGGCCGTAATATGATTTAACTGGCTAGCATTTTTCCAGAACAATCAACGGACTTGATATACATGTCATGTGATTTTTTTGGATGTTATTAAGAGATATATGAGATCTGTTGACTAGATTTGAAATGTTCTCACTTGCCAATACATCCTTTTTGTGGTGCACTTTAAGCTTGGCCTCTATGGCAGTTCATTTGAGACGTCGACTTGCATGACTTTTTCTATTCAATTACATTAAGCTCTGTTCTGATCAGTGAGAGCACTCCCGTCCAGTTGAACAGGGCAGTGGAGAGATTATTAATGCGTACGTTAGTCTGCACACTCATGACAGCAATGAAGATCTAGATAGGCTCATAGAATCAAAGGTCACAGGGTCGTGTGCAGGTACACTCCAACCTGAAACTTTCCACTGTATGTCTGGGGCATTATTTCTTAAGCTCTTGCTGTTGTTTGTGATGTTTTTCTTAACTATTTTTGTCAAAATTTGTGATTTGTTGAACATGTTCATGACACAATAGTTAGCTTTATGTTGTGTCATTGATGCGGTATGTTTCTTTTGGTAAGAATTTCTTACTGAAGCACAATTTCTGATGAGTTTCATTAGATTTGGGGCAAAAGAGCAGAGCTGCAACAGCCAAAAGTACAGGCTGTGCTATGTAATACACTCCTGTAGGCCTTAGTTTTAGCAGGACTAAATTAAAGGGGAATTTTTTTATAGCGGTGGTGATAGGAACCAGGGGATGTGATCTACAACAAGAATATATTCATTTTATTTACTATCCAGAACCAAAATTGAGCATGCACGTGTCCTCTAAGATGTATATGTTTATACGTATGTACACGGTAAATCTAGAAGGATAAATTCAATTTGAGGACTACTTTGCATGTACTTCTTCACCATTAATTGGGTTTTAAAAATACATTATAGGCTAAAACGTTATGGTAAGACTATCGCAAAACAAAGTCTCAGGCATCAGTAAGTGGATTCAAAAACATTTTAATGCAATGTCTTTCTCTGAGGTAGCTTGTAGAAGCATTAAACATGTGAGACTTCTGGTTCCTATATAACCACCACTGTGAACAACTGACTGTTTCTCTAGAGTGGAGCTTTGTTTACATCTAACCATTTAATTATGCACAGTATTTGGAAAAATTGGTAGAAATGACCTTTAAGGTAAAAACAATGTTTTTGCAGCCACTGGGACAGACACACATCCTTCTCTTTTTTACTTTGTTTTGCTGACTCCTTCTCATCGCTTACCACAGATTAGATGAATGATAAGATAAACTTTTGTGTAACTGCAATATTACACTACCACATCGGTCTTCAGAGCAGCATACAGAGAACCTGAACCTTTCTATGGAATTTAGAACCGTTGAGGTTAAAGTAGCCTGAAAAAACGTCAACTGGTGAACGAATAAAATGGACACAGTGTGTATGATTTGTTTGTTTGAACATACTTTTCTTATGTATTTGCCCTTTTACAACATTCTCTCTTTCATAATAAAGGGTCACTTGTCTTTGATGGCACATTTTGAGCCTCCTTTTTTGGATTAGTTACAATGGCCCCAAAAGGTATTTCTCCACTTCACTGCTGTTAAATTTTCATTGATGGACCGCAAACTCAGAAGTGTAGGAAGACATTATTGATTCAAGCCTGCAAAGGAACTGTCGCAATCAGTAAATGAACTGAAACACACCAGCTGGATTAAAATATAAATAAATGTAATAAATTACTTTTAGTTTCCTAATACAGTGAACTACCTACATTTCAACAATTTTCTCAATATTGTCAGGGACACTGTATATAGATCTTTTTTAAGTGAATAAACTGCAAAAAGATAATAATGAGCCTGTTCAGATTTCATTTTTATAATGCATCTAAATGTCCATTATATAAAAGTGGTTAGCATAGATATTTATAAGGGGCGAAAGATGTTGACAGTTAAAGTTATATCTAACCAAAAATCCCACCCTTATCCCCCCCCAAAAACATGACCTGGCTAGTTACAACAAAGATCTCACATGACTCACATGACTTACTGAAAGCATAGGAAAAGTCATTCAGTTTCCCACTGTAAATGAACTAGCTCTCCATGGGCACCGTCCACAGGAGGATGGGAGTTCTTTTAATTAAAAAATATAAAAATGAAAAATAGTTTTAAAATGTTTAACTGCATCTGCTAGTCTAGATATCGGGCCCAGAGATGGTTTATCTCTACTGTCTTCAAATTAAACTTCGCCATTGGGAAAAGCCGCATTTTTGTTGTGGTGCACAAAAAGATGACATTCTAGTAAACCGTCTGTTTCTTTACTCTTTACCAATGTTGGAACGCCACACCCTCTGGTTTGAAGCCTTTTCTGCTTCTGTCTTTCTTTAGTACAAACAGGAGAAACGTAAACGACTCAGGGTTACAGTATATAACAGTTATCTTTTTAAGTAGCTGAAAATTCTCAAACATGGTGAGAAGAAACGCAGCCTCTCCAGCACAGATAAAACCACCCACCCCACCTGTATTTAGGCTCTTTAATATGAAGCTCATTGTACCAATGAACCTAAAAGAGCCCAGCATAAACATTTTGTCTCTTTAAAAAACTGAACTACTTACAACATGGTGTGCCAACAATATGTTTTATCAGTCCATTCTTTTACACCGTGAAGTGCTGGTTAACCCACTAAACATTCTTTGAGGAATGCAGCTAGCAGCTTCTGTTGGAGGAATGTAATACGAACTAAGGGATGTGGATTTTCTGAACAACTTCAAGTATTGATTACCTCTGAAGCTCCGTTAATGTGCTATTAAGACACAATTTATGTAAATTCCCTCTTGGTGTGCTCCTTCTAGGCTGAAAGTTGTCCCATGTCGGAACTGGGAGTGGCATCACACCGGAGTTGATCACACTTGAATAAAACCTTTGAAAAAACAAAATGACCTCCTCCAAGAAAAACCTTTGTTGTGTTTGCTCTTTTCGGACACAGTCAGTTTGCTCACTCATAAGTGTAATATTAACTGCAATACTATATACTATGTCTTGGAAATCCAAATAGTGGGGGTGCTTCAGTTGAAACTTCCTGGGGACTCAGAAATTATGACATATATAATTATGACACTACTAATAGCTTCAAGGTGAGTGGGCAGGGCTGAAGTGCTGTAGGCTGAATAAGGGGGTATATCAAAATGTACTGATTTCATGACACCACAAAATTAATGACTTAATAAGGGCTTAATTTCCATATGTTGCCTGTATTGGCCACGTATTACAGACTAACAGTATTTACATGCATCAAACTCATCAATCAAAATGAGTGAAATTCATGACATGGACCCTTTAATGTGAGTTATGAAAAACAAAGAGTCAGTCAAGACTCTCTCTCTCTCTCTCTCTCTCTCACACACACACACACACACACACACACACACACGTTTGTCTTGCTATATTTATGAGGACATCCACAACTTTCTATTGATTTTTACATCAAATCCAAGTTTATTTTTCAAATACAAGGTCATTCATGGTTCAACTAGTAGTGTAATAATATGTAACGAGTGTAATGTTTTGACACCTGCCTGCTCACATGAAACAATAAGAAAATATAAAATAGAATATATAAAATGAAATAGAATGGAATAGAATATGAAATAGAATGTGATATTCTATTTATTTATATTACATAAACATAAATAAATTATTATCGCTGTCTGAAGACAACCTGTATAGTAAAATGTATCTCCATTTTGTCTATTTTTATGCCTCATTTGAACACAGCAGCTGCCATTTAAACTGTGTGAAGATTTCATGATGAATGGACCAACAGACATGACCAGAAAATGCTTGGAAAGAAGTCTGTTTCCATTGACTTACATTAAAATTACATCCGGTTTTTATCCTCTCCTGTAAAGTTGCCATGTTGGGAGATACTTATTTATCTTTGGAAAGTGAGGATATATTAAAAACACTGTAACTAAACAATACTACACCGAGCCCTAACCTTAACCTCAGTGTTTGAAAGCCTATTTTCTGCTCTATTATATTTTCCAAAAAGTGATTTGTGGTGAAAACAACACGTTTAGTTTTTCATACTGTCCTAAACACACGTGGTCCTCACAATTATAGCACTACAAGAACACACACACAAGCACACGCGCGCACGCACGCTCCCCTCCCTTCCCTCAGACAGATGTTGCCACAGCTCACCAGCTCCACATCTGGAAACATTGCTCCACAGCCAAAGCCCCGGATAAAGGGAACGCAGAGCCGTTTTTGTCGGCGAAGAGAAAATAAAAACATCAACTTCAGGTCAGCGGAGGAAAACCGGACTCCAGCAGACAGAGAGAAGAAGTTGTGGGCTGTAGTCTGCCGTGGCAGGATACGAACACATGCGAGCTCAAAATAGTACCAAACAAAAACTTATCTGAGGGGGATTTGTGGGGCGGAAACAGCGAAGAGGAGAGAAGAGAAGACGAGCTGTGAGTGAAGGAGTGGCCCGAAGCGGTTTAGTTGAAGGCCGCCGTTCAGAGCTGATGAATGGTACCACGTCGGCTTGGTGAGGTTCACTGGACGCGTAGAAGAAGCCGTTGGGAAACCGCGGAGGTGAGTAACGTTACTGGACTGGTTGCGCTTGAAGCGCCCACAGCTTTTTATTTAGCTGGTTAGGTTTGGTGTGTCAGTGTGCTGGTCTGTAAACTTTCTGTGCTATTTTATAAACGAAAGTCAGTAAACTCATGTTTGTTGGGAGGAAAGTGACTGACTGACTGGCTCCTCCACTTCCTGAGCTGCCAGGCGAGCTAGCCCAGTGGTGTCATGGCAGATGAGGCTGTGGAGCAACGTGAGGTTAGGAAACGCTGTTAGCCTGAACGCAGCCCTTTTCTCAGAGCTGGGTTTGGTGTTTCTTTGGCATTACAGCTATTTCGTCATACCTGGTGAGCTCCTGCAACCGAAAAAGCCTTTATTTTCTGAGCTGGTCGAGTCTTTGTGGCCACAGCACATCATGCTTTCCTAATTGAAAGGTCACAGGCCGGTTTGTAGCTACTGAATGGAGGCCATTGTTGTTATCCTTCATTTTCACTGGCTCCAGTGTTTTCACTGATTAGCAAAGACTCGTGTGGACCCAGAGGACTGAAGTACTATAAACGAGCTCTCCTGCTAATCCCACTTGATTCCTCTAGACATATTTAAGTCCAGAGGTGGGTAGTATCCAGTTACATTTACTCAAGTACACGTACTTCAGTAAAACGGTGATGGATTAGTACTTTGCTGAGTATTCTCTAATAGTAAGACTTTTACTTCACGTATATTACTAAAGGAGTAAGGAGTCTACTTTTCACTCATATTTAGTTACTAATTCATTTTTTGTGTTTAATTGCTTTGTGCTTTTTTTTTTTTTTTTTTGTTGCCATCGTCTGTACTGCTTTACACATTTCTGATTTTGGATCTTATTTATTATACATTTAGGCCAAAATAATTTAAATAAGTAGAAAAATTCTAGCTATACGAACTTCAGTTCTGGTGCTGAAAGATGGATTTACCAAGAAGTTCCACTGCAGCTCTACATGCTACTCAGTACTTAGTAAGCAGTTTACCCACCTCTGTTTAAATGTTGTTTGAGATCAGGATGAGACTTTCTGACATGTTCTTCTGGATTCCCCTGAAAGTATCGTTGTCTCACAGATGGCTTTTGTATATTGTGGCTGATTCCTCTATATCTCCCAAGACCTTTCAGCAGTGTAAGGGAGACCTCCTCCTGTTCTGTCCTTCATAAAAATGCAGTGTTTTCCTTTCTCCAAACATAACGCTTCTGACTGAAACCAAAAAGATCTATTTTGTTCTTATCTATCCCCAAAATATTGCCCCAGTAGCCATCTGAGTTGTCCGTGTGATCTTAAGCAGACTACAGACTGCAGCAACGTTCTTTTTTGAGCGCAGCGGCATTCTACTTGCAACGCTGCCATACACACCATTGGTGTTCAGTGTTCTCTTGATGGTGGACTCATGAACATTAGCATTAGACAAAGGCTTTTAGTTGCTTAGAAAGTTAGAATCTTGGGTTCCTTTGTGGACTATTACAGACCTTGCTCTTGTTGTGATCTTTGTTGGTGGACCACTTCTGAGGAGGGTAATAATGATCTTAAATTTTCTCAATTTTCTCCATTCATCTGTCTTTGGATTGGTTGAGTCCCAACTCTTTAAAGATGTTTTTTGCAACCTTTTCCAGCGTGATGAGCATCAACAACTCTGCTTGTTGGACCCTCCAGAATCTCCTTTGTTTGTGCCATGATACTCTTTCACAAGCAAGTGAAATCAAACTTAATACAATATTAAAATCTGTTTTATTTCTCCTGAGACCAAGAGAAGCTTATCTTTAAAAAGGCATGCTTCCCTAGTCACACAGACCAGCTCTCTGAACTTCTCTGACATTGAAGTCAGCAGTGTAGTTAACCAACATGGACTTTGCATATCGATAAAAAGACCCCCTATGTGGGAGACACATGATCTTCCCTCAGGTCAGAAGGGGGCGCACACACATATAAACACCCTTTTGCAACTTTTGCAAGCAGCTGTCTCAGGGTCTGAGGGTAATAATGGTGTTGCTATACTTACTGGCCCTGCTCTGATTGAACACTGTGGCTTTGAGAATGGGCTGAGCTGCGAAGAGATGGTGTTGGTGGGTTTTTGATGTTATGCAGATGTGTCTTTAATGCGTGTGCTCTCTCAATGAAACGCATGTCCTCGTAGACCTTGGGTGAGGAACTGGTGGTTCTGCCCGCAGCGAGAGGGAGTAAACACTTTCGTAATAAAACACGTAGACACACACTTCCTCTTCTCTGAATTGTGATCTCTTGATTTACTACCCACAGCAGGCCATATCTGGCTGTAGGTCATACGTAGGGTAAGAAAGAAAGATCTTCGAAAGGGGATGACAAGACCTCTCCTATTTTGAAGATACAGGGTCAGTTAATGACCTGGATTCGAGACCTCTGGTGGTGTATGGGACTGACTAAAAGGTCTGATGTAATAGAATTAGAAAAATTTTGGGGGGTAAGCGATTAGGGTTTTTTAATTCTTTAGGTGGTGACTACAAGGACTCCAAGGAAGCCAGTGTAATCGTATTGGAGCTGTATGACTGTAGTAGGTCTACATTGGTGCTTGAAAGTTTGTTAACCCTTTAGAATTTTCTATATTCTTGCATTAATTTGACCTAACACGTCATCAGATGTTCACAATCCTAAAAGTAGATGAGGAGAATCAAATTAAACAAAAGAGACAAAAAAATATTAGACCTGGTCATTTATTTATTGAGAAAAATGATCCAATTATTACATATCTGTGAGTGGCAAAAGTATGCAAACATTTGCTTTCAGTATCTGATGTGACCCCCTTGTGTAGCAATAACTGCATCTTAATTTTTCTGGTAGGTTAATTAGTTCTGCTCATCGGCTTGGAATAATTTGAGCCCATTCCCTCATAAAACAGCTTTAACTCTCTCATGAACTGCTTAACTTTCTTATTCTTTAGCCATTCTTTGGTAGAACAACTTGTGTGCTTAGGGTTGTCGTCTTACTTCATGACCCACATTCTCTTGAGATTCATCACACGGACAGGTGTCCTGACATTTTCCTTTAGAATTTGCTGGTATAATTCAGAATTCATTGTTCCTTTAGTGATGGCAAGTCATTCTGTCCCAGATGCAGCAAAACAGGCCTAAACCATGATACTACCACCACTGTTCCAAGAGCCTTCTGGCTTCTCCGTTTGATTTTTAGCAAGCTGCACACGGGCAGCAATGTTCTTTTTGGAGAGCAGCATCTTTCTCTGTCATGCACACCATTGTTGTTCAGTGTTCTCCTGATGGTGGACTCATGAACATTAACATTAGCCAAGGGCCTTTTGCTGCTTAGAAGGTACCTTGGGTCTGACTGTGGATTGATGGCATCCAAACTCAAGATGGTTTTGTAACCTTTTCCAGATGAGCATCAACAGCTCTTCTTCTGAGGTCCTCTGAAATCTCCTTTGTTTGTTGATACACTTCCACAATGTTGTAAAGATCAGACTTTGATAGATCCTTGTTCTTTAAATAAAACAGTGTGCCCACTCACACCTGATCGTCATCGCATTGATTGAAAACACCTGACTCTAATTTCACCTTTAAACTATCTGCTAATCTTAAAGGTTTACAGTCTAATATTTTTGTCTAATTTGTTTAATTTGGGACTTGGGGAATTTTAGCACTTCTGGACAATCAGACAATTTGGTGATGATTTGGGTCAATTTTTTACAGAAATGTAGAAAATTCCAAGCGGTTCACAAACTTTTAAGCAACACTGTAATTGTTTTTAGGACATCCTTAAAATGGCGAGAGATGGATTGCTAAACCACCTGAAATAACTGATCAGATGAGGAGGACTAAAAGCTAAAGTTTACAAGTCACTGGGCTGTCTAAATACACAAGTTTGGCTTCATTTCTGTGACAGAGAGGGTAAAAAAACTGATCGCTCTTTATGATTTTCTTTGGTGATGGAGTTAAGAGTTAAACCAACGCTGGCCTTATAGATCAGTGGCTTGGCTAGCAATAAGGGTTGCTCGACACCACAGGAATTCCTAATGGTCGTATGATCTTTGTGCGCACCAGATGCTGGCTATTGTTGTGAGAGAACACTGCTGAATGAAAATATGAAGATGATAGTCATAAATCTGTCAAACCGATAAAGCTGTGCTACACAATACTGCATAACAGGACAAAGGACATGTTAAAATCATGGATAGACCCAAATGCCTCTTTAACTGCCTCTTTGGCTACTGTGCCAGTGAATTTCTCATATGTCTAGTCTGACTAGTCATGATTTTTCTTTAGTTTGATGTAAATTCTCCAAATTATTCATTTAAATTGAAAAACTAAAGAAGTCAACATTACATGTAGTACAGGTTTTGCACATCTTGTATCTGGCCTAAAAGTTCAGCTTCTTTAGTTTAAACATTTTTAGAACTTGAACAAGTTTAGCGTTACTCAGATTCACCCGCTAATATGGGCAGTTTGGAGGAAGTGTGACCAGTTTTAGAGAGGAACTGGAAACAAGTGTGAAGAAAAGAAAGAAAAGGACGAAAGAGTCATTCTTTCCCGTTTGTTGGTTGATCTCTGCTGACGGTGCGCTAGCTGAGCTTTCAAATTCTGCTTCAGATGTGGTACCTTAAGCAGAAACCCAGCAATTTCTGTCCCTCACAGTGATGACTGTCAGAATACCGCGCACCACCCTCCACGTGTGGTCCTGTTTGGTTTCTAATTATACATATAGTGAAGTTTTAACCTTTAGTCTATGAAACTGTCTACCTTCTCCTTGTCGAGTGGTCTAACTGGAGCTCTGGACATGTAGACCTTGTGAAAAGGGTGGCACTGCATTCTGAACAAGAGAAGGGGATTTGGATGGACTGGTTTAATATTTTTTGTAGGGCGATTATTTAGTTGGGGGCAATATGGTAGAATCACCATGGAACTTCTGTTCAGTTCAAATTTTGTAAACTGTCAGACAGTTATCTTTGTATACCAAAATGAGAGCGCCAAGTAGTGTACTTTTGGGTTACCCGGTTAAGTGATACATTAAATTCAATCAAAATCAAATGAACTACTTCTTGAACTAGTAATCAGTGAGCCAAGAGATATTCTGTGTTTGACATTCGCTTCTTTAGTTTTTCACTGTGTATCTAATATAGCTAAACAGTAATGAATCGTCAAGAACTGTAAAATTAATTAACTATGTTGTTTTATTGACATTGAAATTTATTTATTTATTTAAAAGACAAATGTATGTCTTTTAGCTGCTATCTTAGAATCTAATTTTTTTGGTCCATACATTTCTCTGTATGTACTTTGTGAGGTTTAAGCTTCCATTGCTTTTAGTTGTTCATTTAGTAGTATTCCTTTATTTCATTTATTCTTTTTAAGTCATGTATTCGTAAGGCTCTACTAGGCTTGTTATCTCTTGTAGGATGATGTGCACAATGATATTGATATCATATTAGTATCAACAGATAATTGCTTGCAGAAAGAATTGACAGACTTGACCGTTACTTTAAACCAATATTTGTTATATACTGTACTCCATTAGAGCAAACCATTTGGCAGTGCTAGATTACTGTACTAAAGTGTCTGGATTTTCTTCATGTTACTGCATATGTAATCCTGCAGACATAAATGTTGTGTTTTTTGTATGTTTCTTTTGCAAACCTAAGTGGATCTGTTCCTAAGTTCTGCATTCTATAAATGCAATAGCAAGTATGCACATCAAATATATAAAATGTTGTTGTCAGCCCACAAATCAAATATCGGTGCGTCCCTACTGTCTTGTGGTTTCTGAGATAAACTATAATATGAACCTTTTAATTAATAAAATGAATGTCCAGAAGACTGTAAGGCTGATGCATTCTGTTGCAAATTTGCAGCTTGTTCTTGTTTACAGTTTAAATGTTGGACCATGTGACCTTGAGGAGTTCATTGATAGAGTTCCTCCGTGTCTTCTGTTACCAGGTTTACATCTCTGTGGTGAGATAAAGCCCAAAGCAACACAGCTGATGTGCCTCAAGTGTAAGTAGGGCAATGGCTTAGTGGTCGTCCTAAGACCAAGTCACTTCCTATATGTCCCCTCGACACGCGCACAGTCTGTCACGTGATGCCCCCACATGACGTTTTGTGTTATAAATTACAGATGCATGTTTGCTGCATATGAGTAGGGAATTGGATGGAAATGTGTGATATTTTCCAGGTTCCTATAAGAGTATGAAACCGAGAGTAAGGTTGCATCATGTGGAAATCATGCAAGGGGTACTGATAGTGTTTCTTAGGGGGTGGCCTAATGTCAGACTTCTGACTTTGTAATACTGGTTGATAAGGACATCATGTTGACAAATGACAATACTCATTCTGGACAGTTTTGAGGCTGTGGCCTCAAAATCCTTTCTTAATGAGCAAAAAAACAGCTTGTATTTCCTCTCTTAGAAGGAACTATTTTATATAAAAAAACATATATAAAGCTATAGATATTAAATTATTAAAGAAAAAACTATAATTGTAACATCTTCTGCCTCTAACCCAAACACTAGCATGGATTTTGCATTATCCTTGTTAACCAGATACATTTCTCCAGTATTTTAGCTTGGTGGTTTTAAAAGTAGCCAGTTTCAGAAGACACTTTATTAACAGACACTTTAGTTTTTAGGTTTAGTTATAGTCAATGAAGTGAGTAAAAAGCAGTCTGATAACAGTATTATCAGTGTTTGTGTTGTATAAGCAGATCATTTAAAAATCTGCGTCAAACAAATGTTTGTTTCACTGATACTTCAAACTGATATTTGATAATATTCAATAATATTTATTTGTTCTCCAGATAAGCAGGACCTTTTGGCGATGCTGAGCTTTTGGGCTAAAATATGATTCATTTTACTGCGTTTGTAAGCCTCTACAGATGAATGGTAGATTTCTCTGTAATGCTAATTCAGGTAGATATAGCCTCAGTTTGTGTCATTGTGGATGTGTGCATGAAAAACATTGGATATCAGCGGCTTTCCACATTTTATCAGTGAATGTGTCAGCACTACTATTTTGGACGTAACATCCATTAGCTGGATTATGTGGAGTCAAAGCACATGCAAAGCATCAGGTTTGTTTGGGTGTGCATGTGCTCATGTTTGCTGCCTGGTTACAGGTCCTCATTACTGTTTGGTTTTGGAAGAAAGCCTTAGGAGGTTCATGATGTCCAGCCAGTCCCACTGTCTGCTTCTGACATTAGGACACTGAAATCTGTAAAACATCGCCGGCGCCTTACCAGCGTGAGGAAAGACTCTCTTACAAACACTCCTCATGTCCTGACTGTAGGACGTGGGTGCTTATGACACTATGGAATGAAAACAGACTTCAGTTCAAGCCTTTTAAAGCATGCACTTTCTCTCCTGCTCTTTCCGTAGTCTCAGCAGTACTGCACTTACTTGTGTCTGAGTGACCACTCCAGCTTCTCACATCTGTTTAAAGGAACACTCAGGTTATTCACTACGCTGCATTTGTATCCTGCCATTGTTTAGCACAGTTATTTTGACCCTTTGGAAGCCATTTGGCAGTTGTAAAATGCAGATTTAAAATTCAACCTTAACAAGCCTTTAGGATGTAACAGACATGAGAGAATCTTATCAAAGCTGTTCTTGTCAGGTTTTGTCCAGTCTTGAACACTGAAGCGACCTAATTCAGGTTTTCTGGTATATGTGCACAATCAGGGTGAGCTCTGTCCATACCACAGATTCTTCCTTATGGAAAACTACACCCATCTCTGAAACAACAAATTCTACAGCTCATTTCACTAATGCCCTTGGTCTATAGAAATAGGCTATGTGTTGTGCATACTGATTTGATGGAATTATAGAGTCCAGCAGCTGCCCACTGGCTTCTATTACTAGTGAGTTTTGAGCTAATGTCATTTTTTTAAGCACAGGAGAACACAGAAAGTATGGTGGTGATCAGCGGATGTAGCAAATAGAGATTACATAAGACGCTGTCATTGATGCAAAGCACCAAAAGTTATTTCAGTGCACCTTCTTATGGAGAACCTTGAGCCTCCTTAACGTAGGCCAGATTGTTTTGCCGAGAAAATCCACCATAAACATAGTGAAGCCCTCTCTAAACTCCAGATTAGTCTGTGCCCTTTTAACATCTGGAGTAACACAAGCAAAACGAGCAACCTAGCGAGACCGTTGTTTCCTTTGCAAGAGGTAATGTCTATTTATATCGCATGTAATGCGTTCTCAGCACATGTGGCGCATATCACCATGCATATTTGGAAGCTCTTTGGGGGGGACTTTTCAGCCATGCAAACTCGTGTTGCATCCATGTGCCAGTGACAGGCTTTGTTGTCTGTTGCACAGTGTTGACGAGCACACTATTGCTTCCTATTTTGACCTCCAACTTCACAAAAGGTTTGGTTAAACAATTTCTCACTCAGTTAGATCCCACTTTACATTCCTACCCACAATTAGCCTGAACTCTCTCATGGTTCTCCCCAGACATTCTCATTACGAGGTCCGTGAGGCTCTTTGCATCTAAAAACATGCTAGAGTATCCTTTTATGGCTGTGCATGGTCCAGCAGCCTGTAGTTTATATATGGTATCCAGTCACACAGTGACTGTTTTCATCAACGCTTTTAGATCTGTTTAAGATTGCCGTGTTTTTGTATGTGCAAGTGAGCGAGACAGAAGAGGCTCTCAGATGGAGGGAATATGTGTGTATGACTGTGACCAGCTTTTTCTGCTCAGCAGCAGGAAGTTTGCCCACTTCCCATCGCCTGTGCACCGGTGAGCGAAACTTTTGGCACGCTCTGCGGATGTCCGCTAACTGGAATAAAAAAAAAAAAGCCTGCCCAGAGAGAAAGAGAATAACATGGAGAGAAAGAGAGGAAAGGGGGAGGTGGGAGCGGAGTGAGAGAAGTGATGTAGTTGTCTGGGAGAAGGCCTTGGAGGACTTTAGGGATCTGGTATAGATGAAAGCATAAACGTTTTACGGAGCTCGTAAATGACGAGTGAGTCTATGAGACTGATTTACTCTCGCAGCTGAACCTTTTCACACTCCCTGCTGTTGAGTTTATTATGAAGTGGCTGTATAACAGTGTGGCTTTGTGTGTGTGCGCCTGTATGTGTGTTTGATATGGAGAAAGAGAAGTGAGAGGTATATCTGTTGTAGCTCTTCCTGTTTATGGTCTACTCCGGATGTTACCAATGAGAGGCCCTCAGAGAGAGAGAGAGAGAGAGAGAGAGAGAAAGAAATACAAAGAGAGAGAAAAAGGGATAAACTTTAGAAGAAAGAGTACATGTACTACCCTCATGCTGTATTTGTTGATATGCATTACTTTGAGTGGGCGTTATGCTTAAACGGGTGGGAAAAAACACGAGACCAAAGAAATAGAAGATTCTGAATTTACTGACCTGGCCATTTAACATGACCAGCATTTTACATACAGTAGCAGAAATGGCATGATGACACTTTTTCTTTTTCTTATACCAATACTGAAACCAGCCAATAGCGATTCCATTCTGATATTTCTTCGAAAAGAGATTTAGAAAAAGAGCTTAACCTGACATGACCAGTTCCGCTTGCTTAAATCTGCCTCCAGACAAGTTACAGTGTGTGCACACCAGTTTTGGTAGCAGTAAAATCATTTATCAGATTCATTGTGTTAAACCAGAACTCACTGTCTGCTACCGTTAATGAAGAGTCTATGAAACAACATACATAGCCACTTATGCTGGCCTTAAAGGGTTAATTGAAGAACTTTGCTTTAGATGAGCATCTAAAAGGACTACCTGCCACTCCACGCCACCGCTCCACCGTCCCCGCTCCACACCAGCATTCCACCATCCCCACTCCACACCAGCATTCCACTGTCCCCACTCCACACCACCGCTCCACCGTCCTCGCTCCACACCAGCACTCCACCATTCTCAAACCACTCCAGCACTCCCACCGTCCCCACTCCACACCACCGCTCCACTGTCCCCACTCCACTGTCCCCACTCCACTGTCCCCACTCCACACCACCGCTCCACCGTCCTCGCTCCACACCAGCACTCCACCGCCCCCCCCTCTACACCAGCACTCCACCCCCCCCACTCCACACCACCGCTCCACCGTCCCCACTCC
>CM067476.1:6235229-6372335 GCA_034552555.1 Semaprochilodus insignis | reverse complement strand
AATGTAAAAGCTGCATCATATATATCTATATGAAGAGTTATAATCTTACCTGGACAATATTCTATCTGGAATTTTATACACAAAGCTATAGATGAATGTGCTATGGTGGGATTCTGTGTCCTCCAACGGGTGCTATAGCACCACTAAATTCAAGCTGCTGATTTAACATGAAAAAGCAAAATGTGAAAGGCACTCTCTCCAGCCAGTGCGTGGTTTGTCCATTCTGGGCTACTGACTCTACATGGCCGTCTACATTAGAAGAAGACCCGCTCCTATGTAGATTTGAAGGGACTCAACAAAACCAGGAACTAACAATATTTACTTTGGAACAAAATTACAACTGTAAACATAATGAAGTTCAAGTTGTTTTAGATCAGCAGGGCTGTATTAATAATTATGAGCATATAGCACTGGTGTTAGAAAAGTTGTAGTGTAGCACAAATGTTAATATTGTCATACTGAGCTAAACAAATCGTAGTAATGCTTCTAAAGTGTTATTCCCTAGTCAGTGAAACTACTTATAGTGAAATTAGTTATATTTTAATTGTGAAAAGTTAGCGGCATGTTTGAATTATCAAATTATTAAAGATGAAATATTATTAAAGGTTTGACCATTATTGTTCGTTCTCTTTCACAATGATTCAGATTGTCCACAAGAGGCCGCCATTAGCACTCATATAGCTTTATTATGCATTGAGAGGAAGGAGACCCACACCAGCAGGATTTCACACATACGTGTGATTTCATTCAATGTATTTTACACACAAGTATTTTTCAATAGGGAATTTTCTAACTCTAATAAATTAAGATGGCCTGCTTCATAATGTTGGAGCAATTTACTGATTCACAAACAGTGCAAAGCTATAACCTGCATGTGTACCAACACAAAATGCTGCATCAAAAGCCTTCTGGAGCCTATCTGGAGAACTTACCAACCCACAAACCGTGAAGTTAGAGCCCCAGTCTTTTTTTGTGGGCTGCAAGGGATTTAATAATGATATATATAATGATAATGAAAATGTATTTCTCTTCTTTTATTTGCACCCTTTGCGTGGACTTTATACATTACACGTCTCCCCTATGTGTTCTTTTCCTTCTTTCCTTGTTGTTCCCCTCTATCGCATTTCATTTTTCCCTTTTCTCCTCTTTCTCTCATTCTCTCAGTGGATCAAGTGAATCCCTCTCAGGACCGGTGGGTGAATCCTTGCTTTGATTGACAGGTATGCCGCTTGGTTCCTGGCAGTGAGCTGGTGGAATGGCTGCTGTGGGTCAGTGTGGTCAAAGAGAGTGGTGTGTCCTTACTCTGTAGCACTCAGGACAGAGTTATCCAGCATGTCTCATCACAGCTGGATTTATGTGACAATGTCCAGTGGGATTGCTTCTTGGACGAAGGAACCAGACCAAGCAGAACTCAACTGTGAATCAAACCAAGCTGTTTCATCTACCACTAGAAATTATGCTACTTGAATTCTGTTGCATGGCATGCCAAACCTAAGGTGGATCAGGCCTCTATCTGTGCAGAGTGTACAGAGGGCTACTACAGAACACAGACTGAGTGACATTTAGTGTCTGTAAAAAGATAATCTAACTGTTTCCGATGTAACAGTGTTGCATACTGTCATACAAAACCCTGTTACTCAGTTTGAAAATGGCATCTGCCCTTCACATTGTCTGAACCTTTCATAACCAATGGATCAGTTGAAACAGTCTCTTAAATGGTCTGACCACAATAGGAAAATCTCCTTCTGGTGAAGTTTCATAAAGGTGGGAGGAACTTTTTGTCACCAGCTGGCAAATGTAGAACGATGCCACAGTCATATTCAAAAGTTTGGGTGTCCATATTAAGTGTTTAGGTGTAAATATGTTTGCAAATCCTCTACAGAGAACACACATCTGCACATGTAAATGCACCATTACTGTTTATCTGCTGAATTTAAAATTAAAAATTAAAAATTAAAATGTGGCCTGTGCAAAAGTTATGGCATGTTATGTATGTTTGTCCAATACTCAAATTAAGAATAATTAGGCCTTTAAAAAAGTCATATTTAAAGGAGCAGTGTGTAAGAGTTAGGGGGATCTGTTGCAGAAATAGAATGTAGTATTCAAAGCTGTGTTTTTATTAGGGCATAGTTATTAGTAAATAAATTACCTGTAAACACAAATGATTGTGGTTTCTTTAGCTCAGAATGAGTCCTTCATATCTACACAGGTCCATGTCATCTTCCAACCGAGGCTGCCTTGTACAGCCACAATGTTTTTACAGCAACTCAGAACAGACAAAACCATACCTTTCACATTTTTACATTGAAGCAGCAGCTTTAATTTGGTGGCACTAGAGCAGCAATCTGGAAAAGTATACAGAAGAAGACTATGACTTTGCATTTTGTGTTGAGAGAACCTACATTTCGAGTGTACTTATTATTTAGGACAAATAAAAGCAAGGGAGGCTCAATCCTCATCAAAGAAGCGAAAACATGAAGAAGCAAAATGATATCAGGACAGGTGATGACTGAAATGGGGATATTCAGTTGGTTGCAGTCTGCAGTCTCACTGCTAGATGCCAGTAAATCTTACACATTGTTCCTTTAAGTTTGTTCTCTGTAGAGGATGTGTTGACTTATTTTGATATTGTTTGACTGGGGTGCCAAAACATTTGGATAAAACAAAGAACGGGGTACAAATCAATAACTCATGTATACGACTGTAACCCGCCGGCCAAAATACTTCAATTTTTTAAAACAGCCTCATCCCGCTCATCCCGCTATTCATTCTGTTACTAAGCAGCACAACAGTATTATCTGTGACTACTGAGCTGACCCCACGTATGGGGTTTTAGAGAAAGAAATGAGCTACTTTCCTGTGCCGGGAGGGTTGTGATCAGGACAATCTAATATTTTAAATGTTTGATGGAAGTTGCAGCATTTCCTGTGTAGCAGGGTTGGGATCCATTCAAGTTGCCTATTAAATGTGTAGTATAATTAATGTTTGGACTTAAGAAATCACTACAGTCTTCTAACCACACATTATCATATGTTTCCGTTTGATAGGTTCTGTTTTAATTTCCTTTTGCCCAGGTTATAGACCTTGTATTATTTAACAATGAACGCACATAAGCATTGTTCTTTAAGGTAGGTATGAGTTTCCTTTCAAAACGTATGAGACACAGAACATACAGATACATACAGTACTGCACTAAAGTCAGAGACCACCCTTTAATTTTTTTAATTTCCAGCCAAAATAACAAATAAGTTATTCATTTGTAAATGTCAGGAAATGACACAGAAGCCGGGGCAGTCGGGGCAGCTTGTCGAAAGGATAGTTTCACCCAGAAGGAAGTGTGGGATGGCAGTGCTATTGGGAAGGAAGGTAAAGATTACCAGGAACAATAAATGATGATAAATTTAGACTGATATGGGTAATATTTACTGAGCTACACATACAGAAGTAGTGTCTCTCAGTATGGCTTCGGGCTGCCGTGAAACTTGAATCATTCGCATGTGTCACAATGCCAAACCTACCCACCAAGTTTCATTCTTGTCGGTTGATTCCTTCTGGGTGCAACTATTTGTGCAACTATTCTTTAGACGATAAGTGTATGATCCTGTGAAAATGTTGCATTTATGTAACAAAAAGTTTGCTATTGTGCTCCGTTATTGGTGAAGTGTACTTGGATTTGGACTCTGTTCATCGCAGTTTGTGACTGCACTCATTGGACTTACATTGTGATTGCTAGTGATTATATATTATGTATATGAATATGATGTATGTTTATTAATTCTACTAAGAACTTATGCAATTTGACTTGGACTTGTATTTACTTATCAGGTACTTTGTGATGAATCCACTAATCAGGAATTTAATTATGCCATTTATATTACTAGTTGTTTCTGCTTACTATGGTTTTTAAGTTTGTTGCATCTACTGAGATTGCAAAAGCCAAACTGTTTGAGGTGATGTATTGTGTTTTTTTTCTGTAGAAGGTTTTTTTCCCAGTTCTAATTCTGTTCAAGCTGTTGGAGCTGAATTACAATTGATTCCTTCACTGACCCCAACTCTGCTGTTCAGTATACGTGCCTGATCCTTTGCATGTTTTCTTTCTTGCAAGAAAAACTTGTTCTGCCTAAATTGTGGTATAAATTTTAAGATATCAGTTTGCACCCAAATAAGAAGAGCATGACGCCTTCTGCACATTAGATTACTCTCATGGAAACTGGAGAAATTAAGTGCTTCAGCCATGAGCAGGGATTTTATTTAACATTTATCTGTTTGTGTTTACCCGGATATTTTTGAAAATATGCAATAAATGTCTTGTTGCAGAAACAAGGTTTGATTTGTTTTGTTTGCATGTTTGTTTGTTTGTTTGTTGTAAATAATTAGGATAATGCAAATATATGTTATTATATGTTTGGACACTGACTACCATCCACACAGATTCCAAGAACAGATGAGTGCTGATGTCCTGCTATTTTAAATGTGTTTAAATGTGTGTGTGGAGGGGGCGGGTAATAGCACTGCTCTCCACGCAGCAGGGTTTCCATGGGCAGGACTTTCAGCGATAGACCAATAAGGGTGTACGCCCACTTGCCTGCTTTGATTAAATGAAAACAGACCCTGCTAGTGACGAATGAGTGTGAACACTGCCATTTAAACCTTGATGCGGACCAAGAGCCCCTGAGGAGGCCAGTGCAGTTAGTTTAAAACATGAATACAGAGCAAACCAAAATCTGTTTTCTACTTCTTTGAATTACATGCTGATCTAAGATGGTTTGTGCTGGTCTGGTGCTGGTTCGACTGGTCACCAGCACAGTCATTTTGGTTCACCATCATACAATCTTTTGCTGGTGACAAGCCATGCTGGGCCAGGGTTTTCCAACAGGGATTCCAGTGTTAGTCCAAACCAAAACCAAATATGTGTAATAAATTAATTGTCAGTTTGTCATTTTTGTGGCATGCCGTTTGTGATGATGTGCAAAATGTCAATAAAAACACAATGTAATCATGGGCAAATCGTGTAAGCCCTATATTCCGCTGGAAATAGTTCAAAGGCAAGATATCAACTTTTGAAACTAGGACATTTTATTGTTCTTGAAAAATATATATTATGATGCTCCGATGTTGGGACGAAGCGACAAAAAAAAAAAAAAAAGCTAAACAACAACAGGTGGAACATCTCATTAATTATTAGGTTTATTGGCAACAGATCAGTAACGTGATTGGGTATAAAAAGAGCATCTCTGAGAGGGGAGGGTCACTGCTCTGTGAGCGACTGCACTTACAAATAGTGTAACAATTCAAGAATAACGTTTTTCGACATAAAATAACAAAGAACTCAAGGGCTTCATCATTTCATCAAGATTCAGAGAATCCAGAGACATCTGTGTATGCAATGAACAAGGCCCAAAACCAGTTTAGATGACCAAGATTTTCAGACCCTCAGATGGTGCTGCATTAAAAAAACAGACACTATTAAGTACAGGAAATCACTGTATGGGCTCAGGAACATGTCCTAAAACCATCATCTGTGAACATGATAGCAAGGTTAAACTTCTCTTGTTTTGGCAAAAGAGCAAACCACATTCTTCCTGTATTATAACAGCATGGCTCTGTAGTAGGGATGGACGATACCACTGAGGTTCCATTTGATCCGATACTTAGTAATACCATGGCTAATATCCCAATACCGATACTTATAAATGTGATCAAAATTATAACAGAAAGTCTGATATTAATATTAAATAACCCTTCAGAAATCATAAAGTTCTATTTGTGCTTCTTTTTTAATATCAACTCAATTCAGTAATAACAAATATCAGTTCAGTTTTTGATAAAATTTAAATCATATATTCACCTAAACTAGTACTATCAACTAAAATTTTTGTCTATAATGTGTATTTATTAGATTCATATCTGAATAGTAACATTTAAAAGTTGATTATATATTTAATGGAAGTTAAACATTATTAAAACTATACCAGATCAAAGTAATGAATACGTATATTCATTATATATAGTATATCTAATATTCTGCTTGGTGCTTTCAGAGTTTGTAGCGTGTTATTTACAGGAGCTGTTGTTAAACTGTCAGACTTTTGCTCATGAGTCTTTTGATAATTCACTCAGAGAAGTCTACCCATTAATGAACAGTTCAGAGTCAGATCTACGTACATCACGTGTGAAGGAGCTTTTTACTCACTAGCTTTTTTGGGGAGCAGGCGGAAGGAAAAGCAGTTCCTATACCACACCATCACTTACAGCAGCATGTTTATTACTTTCATTGAGAGGTAGTTTACACATCCATCCTACTAAATACATAAACAAATGGTATCGATATTTTTGTGCCAGATTCTTACAAGTAAACGGCAGGGCCGGACGTATATGTAGGTATCGATCCGCCCATCCCTACTCTGTAGTAAAAGACTCCGCAGTGCAGATCTGTCACTCACTAACATTCGGCACATTATTAAACGAAAACGTCGAACTGTTAAAATACTATATCCAGCACTTTCATATCCACAGCAAAGTCTCCTCAGTTCCCAAACCCTTTCACAGTGAGTGCTGTCAAAAGAAGAGGCGACAAACACGGTGGTAAACACGAACGTGTACCAACTCGCTTTAAAAAGGGTTTAAAAAATGCAAATTTCAAAATAAAAAATCTCAGTTTCAACATTTGATATATGATCATTTGTACTATTTATAATGAAGTATAGTTAAGTTTAATAAGTATATAAATAAGTTTAATTGTTCTGTTTTTAATACGTTGGCGACAACGTCACCATACAGAACGCTGTTACGTCTTCCTTTGCGTGGTTCCGTCCACCGGCGTCTCGTCCAATCAGAGCGCGGAATCTTTTCATTCTTCCGGTTGGGAGTTCTTTTCGTGCCGTCGGCTGAGCGGTGTAAAGCGTGTGGTGTGCGAGCACTGTGAAATTATTACACCATAGTCACACCGAGCGTTATTTCAAGGTGATATAAACATACACGTGTGCAAACTCATTCTCTGTTTGTAGGTGAAACATGTGTTTAGGCATATATGGGATGTTTGTGATATATGTGGTCAGTACCCGGCAAGCTAACATGCTAACTGTATAGAAATGAATGGGGCGTAAAGCTAGCGGGTGCTACATCTGTCTTGTCTGTGGAGCCGGGTTTGGCAGTATGTGAGAAGCAGAAGAAGCTCTTTCTAAGAAGGTAGGGGCTGGATAGTGTTGCGGGGAGTTCATGTGTGAAGCCTCTTCTCGTTTTCTGGACGGCATGAGAGTTATATTTAGCTGCGATGAGGCCGGGCTGGTCAATTTACACCCCTTCAGTCATGCAGCTGCTATTCTGGCACTGCCACTCGCTGTCCAACCTATGTGGTGAAATGGCAGACAGATTGGATTGGTGGAGTTAGGAGACCCAAGCCTTTTCTTACAGCAACCTATGTGACATTTGTCGTTCAGGTTTCTGCATGAGAATTATAATCCAGTCATGGGTCCCAAAAAGGTGTGGTGTTCTCCTGTGGGGTTGGGTGGGGTTGGGTGCTGCTGTGTCTGCCATGCGAAAAAGAAAATGACAGGTGTGTGAATTCTGTTACAGATGCCTCCAAAGAAGGGAGATGGTGGACCAAAGCCAGCCCCTCTGATCGGACGTTTTGGGACCTCCCTGAAAATTGGAATTGTGGGATTACCAAATGTGGGGTATGTTTTGCTTTCAGTCTTGCGAGAAGCTGATCTTGTCAGTTGTAATGGCTGAAATGCTGTCATACTTGTTTCTTAGTGCAGAGAATGATACTGCCATAAAACACAGTATCTACACAGTGCATTTTGTGTTTACATGTGTTTATGAGTCGCTGCATGGTGTGAGATTTTGCATATTTTCTATATGTTTGGGTTGCTCTGTAATACCGCTCTGCAGTAGTGTGGCCAAGAGGGTGTAGTCACATAACATATTACTGCTGAGGGATTTATAACATTCAACTCCCATATGTGATTAGTATATTTGATGTCTTCATGGCTGTAGTAGCAAAGCATTGAGCAAGTTTGCATGGAAAGTATTGTATGATGCTAAAAAGTTTTTAATTTATTGTGATTTTAAGTTGCAGAAATAAGATGTGATTGTATGTTAACGTACTTCCTGCCACCGGTGTAAATCAATGTTTTGCGTGAATGTGATTTCAGCAAGTCAACGTTCTTCAATGTGCTGACGAAAAGTCAGGTGGCGGCGGAGAATTTTCCCTTCTGCACCATCAACCCAAACGAGAGTCGTGTACCCATTCCAGACGAGCGCTTTGACTTTCTCTGCGAGTACCACAAGCCTGCCAGGTATCTGCTCTTAACCTGCAACACATTTAAAGTCACTGGCAAGAATTGTTAAGTCTTTAAAGTCCCAATCGTAAAGCACTGCTCCTGGCAAAACTTCTTGTTATACTCTACAGAGTTTGCGTTGACCATGTAATAATAATCTAAATGTTTCTGATCTAGACATTAAATTAGGTGTCAAAAGAGATTTACATTTGTTTTTCATTTTTTAACATTTCTGCACAATTCAGTCTTTGAGATAAACAAGAAAATTCTGCCAGTTGGACAAGAAGTGGAGCATTGCAGGAAAATCTACTGACTCCCATTTCTTAACGGTGGTTATGTTAAAAACCCCAGGGAACCTAAATCTGTTGTCTGTCTAACAAAGTTAATCTTTAGGCCCACAACATACATATACATAGTGTGTCTTATAAATACATTCCCAAAGTCTGCTATATTTCTCGCCTCTCCTTGTAAACTGGGTGGTCCTAATGTTGGGTAATGTTTTCATAAGCGTTCAGAATTTCAGAATTCAGCATAACCCAAAGCTAGCAGGCTAGACCACCTGTCTGTTGCTGCCAGTCGTCAGTTTATTACCTTAGCTGCCCAGGAACAGTGTGTTTTTTTTTTTTTTTGTTTTTGTTTTTTTTTTAGTTTTTTTTTTTGGTCCCTCCATCTTGGCATTGCTTTGTCCATACATCCGCACATCTGTTCATCCCTTATAGCACATTGCTTAATCTCTTTGTTTATTCATTTGTTCCTCCGTCTGCACATCTGTTACTGGTGACCCTATACATATCTTCTGACTGTTTATATGCAGTTTTAATAAACTAATGGTAAAATCTTAAAAATGAAAGTTACTTTGAGCTGTGTTGATCACAAAAGTATGGTAAAACAATGTCTCGGGCATCAGACAGCGTATTGATAAAGATTTTTGTATTGACTTTGGATGTCAACAATTCTGACTCTTAAGTGTCTGGAGTGGCACACTTCACCTTTCAAATGGGTGAAATTCCTGTTACCACTGTAGTAGTAATGCATACACTGTTTTATCTGTCAACTGCACAACCACAGCACAGTAATTATCAGCTCAGGCCTCTCTTTGTCTCTGTGCAGCAAGGTCCCAGCCTTTCTGAATGTGGTGGACATCGCTGGCCTGGTGAAGGGAGCTCATGAAGGGCAAGGACTTGGCAATGCTTTCCTCTCTCACATCAGTGGCTGCGATGGCATCTTCCATATGACACGTGAGTAGCTGCTGTCTATATAAAATGTAATCCTGGAAGTATGTGAGACTCCTGTGTGTTTGAGAGGCAGTGGAGATGCGCTGTAGATTTGTGTTTGAGTAGGAACTTTTTAAGACTATAAAATCCACATTAGGGATAAAAATACTCTGTTTTTTATGTTCAATATGAATTTATTGTCTGATTTTTGACATTTTATGCGTTACAAAGGTCTTAATTCTTGAATCAAGCCATTGACCAGTTTGGCTTATCTTTAGTTCCAAAGCAAACATATGCATTTTTATTATAGTTTGCATTCCATGTCTGCAACATATTCAATGTTCATGAAGGTGGAGAATGTGTCAGTGATATACCTTTATTCTGTTACATGTTTGTTTTCCCATTTTGGGAGACTGTGTTAAAGGCGTTACACCCTTAGATGTGACCCTTGTGTGTCTGTAAATAGAAATGAGAGAGGGAAGTAGTGAAAAACGTGTAAATGTTAAGTATATGTACATCTGCAGGAGTGTTTGAGGATGAAGACATCATCCATGTGGAAGGTTCTGTTGACCCAGTGCGGGACATTGAGATTATTCATGAGGAGCTCAGGTTGAAGGATGAGGAAATGATTGGGCCAATTATAGACAAGCTGGAGAAAACCGCTGTGAGGGGCAGTGACAAGAAACTCAAACCTGAATATGTGAGTCAGCTACAAATATTAGCATGCCCCATATCTGTCCACCAGTGAAAGCCACAACACTTACTCAATCCTTAATTCTTTCCTCTGTTTTTGTCCCTGTAACAGGACATTATGTGTAAAATAAAGTCTTGGGTGGTTGACGAGAAGAAACATGTGCGTTACTACCATGAATGGAATGACAAAGAGGTGAATGTTGTTTTTTTTCCTACAAGTGAAATGAAGTGTTTTTGTGATTTTGCAAAGAATTACTCATCTCCCAGCCAGTCTTCAGCCTGGGTAGTAGTCATCACTCAAGCACCGATCTTGTTGAAACTGCAGCTCAACCATTTTAACCTTTCCTCTCCAGATTGACGTGTTAAATAAATATCTGTTCCTGACATCCAAGCCCATGATCTACTTGGTGAATCTCTCGGAAAGCGACTTCATCAAGAAAAAAAACAAATGGTGAGTTGTGCTGTTCTAGTGTAGCACCATTTCAAATGTCGAAGCCACAGCATATCATGCCATGTTAGCTGCTTTTACAATCATCTACAGCAGTAAAAGTCATCACTTTTTCAACCTTCAGTTAATGTTCCCTTCACTGTTGTTTTCGTCGTTTTCCCTGCAGGCTGGTGAAGATTAAGGAGTGGGTAGATGCTCATGATCCCGGTGCTCTGGTCATCCCTTTCAGTGGAGGCTTTGAGAGCAAGTACCAAGACATGAGTGATGAAGAGAAACAGACTTTCTGTAAGGAAAATAAAACCCAAAGGTCAGAGACAGCTCCAGCTTTATTTTTTTCCTAATTGTCGCAGATACTTTCTTTAGTGCACTGGGAATCTCGGTTTCACTTCTGTGTTCTGATTATCGCCTGATTATTAAATAGCATACATGCACAGAAATAATACTCAAGTAAATACATATAGCCGCAAATAACACGTTACCTTGATAAATTGTTTTAATTTATCCCAATCATTTTTTGTTTTTCTCAGTTCAGCCTTTTGGATAATCCATAGTTCCAGGCTGATGCACTGTATGTTTCAGTGATAGAAACCATGACTTTAAATGGCTGTTAAAGGGAAACCTCTCTGTACCTTAAGCTGAACACTGTTTGCAAGACTTGTCAATGATCAGGATAAATCTAAAACAGCATACCATGAGCTGTACAAATAAAAGCAAAGGCTACAGCCACAGGGGAGCTGGAACCATTGAATGTGTGTGTGTGTGTGTGTGTGTGTGTGTGTGTACATATATACGCACTATTATAACATTATTTTCATCATACACAGAGTGAATACAGGTTTCAGTTTTTAATCACCAGTGCTATGCTTGCACCTTTATTTATGTACTTCCAGTACAACAGCAGATTTAACATAAAAAAAGAAACAAATCACTCATACCGGGTTTACTTGGTTTTCGGCCCTGTATTGTATGTGTGTATGTGTATATTTATACACAGACAGAAAAGAGAGACAGAATTTACAGGAGTTTTACAGTCAAACTCATCAAAGTTCTCATTTGAGGAGAATTTTCATATTTGGTTTTATAGTTGTACTTTCTAATGGTAGATGTGTGCTTTTTAAAATTTTAGTGTGTTGACCAAGATCATAAAGAGTGGCTATGCAGCACTACAGCTGGAGTATTTCTTCACAGCAGGACCTGATGAAGTACGCGCATGGACCATCAGGGTAAGCATGCACAGTGTTATGCCAGTGATGTCTGCCAAACAGCCATGTATGTCTGCATTAGCTCAGTTGTGTTTCTGTCCAACAGAAAGGCATGAAGGCACCGCAGGCAGCTGGTAAGATCCACACAGACTTTGAGAAAGGCTTCATCATGGCAGAGGTCATGAAGTTTACAGATTTCAAAGAGGAGGGAAGTGAAGCAGCTGCAAAGGTGAGCAAACAGCTGAACTCTGAGACTAATTTATATGTCCAAATGTTTGTAGAGCAAGAAAGTTGCTGGATGGAGATTTTGAGGTTTATTTGAGTTTTTTTTTTTTTGTAGTTTTCTTTGAAGTATTTAGTAAATTAGTCATCTTGCAAGATTAGTAATTAAGGTTGTAGTAATTTCAGGCTCCTGCAGATGGCGTTACACAAAAGTGATTGCATTTGGTTGTGCAACAGACCATGGTGTGAAGGAAGTAGCTGAATTTGCAGGTGTATGGAAGCATATGGTCATATGGATCTACCAGCAGTGGCAGAAGTGCCAGTCTATAGGAATTCGTCTCATCAGAATTGTGCTAGGGAAGGCATCCACTAAATCGCTTGCAAGATTAGTTCACCCTTTTCTGCAGTACCAGCCTCTACACTTTAGGGAAAGCCATATACTAGAATATGGCTATGAAGATTTGCAAAAGCATTAGTGAGGTCAGTTACTGATGTTGGATGATTAGTGCAGAATCACAGATATAATTCTGTGTTAAGGTATTGGATTGGGCTCCATTACTCCAGAATGCCCAGTTCCACTGCTTCCATGGTGGCTCATGTGCTGGTGCTCTAGCCCATCCAGTTCTGTTGGTGATGCTTTTAATGGGGATTATACAAGCTGTGTGTGTGAAATCTGATGTTTGTGTCAGCAGTCAGTGCACCTTAAAGTAGCTGTTCACAAATGTAAAAAGGGATTTTGGATACATTTGGACATCTGTCTTTTTGGATATCTATATCTCTTAAAACCACCTTCTTGTTTCTACACTCTATGTCCATTTTATTTTATCAGCTCCACATATATAGGTGCACCTTGTAGTTCTACAATTACAGACTGTAGTTCATGTTTTGTCTCATCCACTCATACCAGCACAACACACACTGACATGCGACCACCACGTTAGTGTCACCGCAGTGCTGAGAATGATCCTTTGTTCATGTAGTTGGGAATGATCATGTGTTCACTGTTGCAATTAATAGGGTTTTTTCTTGCTCCTATGAAGTTACATTTCTGCAACTAAAAGGTCTTGTTCTAACAGTAATATATAATCTTTATAATATAATCGATTCCTCTGCCACATAATCACTTGCTAATTGACTTATTGATATTTACATTGTCAACAGTCTGCAGGAAAGTACAGACAACAAGGCAGGAACTACACTGTGGAGGATGGAGACATCATCTTCTTCAAATTCAACACACCCAATCAGCCAAAGAAGAAATGATGTCATTATAAAGGGCTTCAGCGATTGGATGGACTGTACCATGTAGGACGAGGGGGAACTATACTGCAGATCTGTGGAATTACCCACGAGCTTTCTTCACTTTTGGCTTTGGAACATTCAGTTAATCCACACAAAGAAGCTGTGGGTGTATTGTGTATTTTTGCGGTTTGCTATTTGAGAGCCTTGATAGCTGAGATGTACCTTATGCCTTGTCCTCTCGCACTCAAATGCTGAATGTCACACAGCAAAAACAGCCGGCCACATCTAATAAAACTCTTCTTCAGACCACACCTGCCTGACTGCCAGTTTATTCTCTACACCACACCTGCCTGACAGCACCAGAGTTTATTTCTTAGTGCAGATGGTCTGTCTGTGTTGTAGGAATGAGGGGTGAAAATCACAGTGGCTCATTAAGGGAGTGAAATGTACTGTTTTAATATTAATGTGTTGAACATAGCAAGACAGTAACTGGTGGAAATTGTAGAGAAAGGACACACAATTTCGCTCTGTACTATGGTTTCACGGGTGGTCACGGTTTTTCTGTCTGCTCTGGAAGCATTGAAACCTGGCATGCAAAATAGGCTAGAACTACACAGCATGTTGAAATATGAATTATAATTTTGTACAGTGATGCCACATACTGCTGGAGCCATTGTTCACTGTGGAGTCCTGTACCTACAAAACTCAACCGCCAGAGGGAAGCAAGAATCTTAGTGGGGGGAAGGGAATATGGGTATCCCTCTAAAACGGTCCCAAACTTTTTGGATAACGTTTTGTATTCTGAATTGAATCCTAATGTCTAGACACTTCATATGTTTAATCCAATGCAGAAGCCTAACGCTTCTATTCAGACAGTCTTGAGGGTGGAGCTCAATAGATAAGTGAGTGTTATGTAAATTAACTAGCCAGCGAACTTGAGTGATCTTGAAAAGTATTCCCTGCCACATAATGGCTTTATTCAAGCAGATCCACAGTCGTACTGGAACAATGGGACGACCTGTCAAATGGAGAGTGCAGTTTGCAAAGTGAAAGACAACTTTGGAAAAGGTTTTGTGGCGCCTACAGTGCAATTCGTGTACTGTGGATATATCCGGGTCTGCAAACTAGTTTAGCTGAGTGTTTTCAGTGCCACAAGACGTGCACGGAACAAATGGAGGTGAACTGTGATGCCCCTTCTTGACATCGGTTAGAAAGCCATAAGCACCTAACTACAAACTTAATGTTAAAACTCAAAGTTTAACGTAACCTAAACGTTCTCGGTGTTTTCCTCACGGAGTTCACTTTAAACTCGGGGGAAAAAAGATCGAATCGATCAAAACTCCGTGTAAAGGTCGATGTGAACTAGTGTTGAGAGAACCAAACTGAGGACTGTATTAAATAATGGCGGCTGTACTTGAGTGTCTCACTTCTGCGAAACTTCCTGCCATACGAAAGCGAATTCCAACTCATTTTTTTCGGCTCTCTCCTCTACGCGAACAAACAAACAGGAAAAACGCTGGCGGCGTGAATGTGACAGACAATCCGGCTATTCAATCACGAGCGGCGAGCCAGGAGCTCTCGGCCAATCACGCTGAAGAAGGAGGGCGGGACTTCCGGAAGACACGGCGGTTTCCACGGTCGAGCTGGGAAGCCCCACCTTTTGTGTTTTCCCGCACCGTCAATCAAAATATAGAAAAAAAGAAAAAAAAAACGACCCGAATCTCCGATCACAGCCCGCCTTTGATTAAAACAAATCATGTTCGGAGTTTAAATGAACAGATAACCTCTCGATTTTTACCCCTTTTTTCGCGGGATGACTGGTACGTAACACTTTAAGCCGATCGAAGCACAACACGGCCGGGGTGAGTTTGGAGCTCCGTTAGCCAGCTAGCTTAGCTTAGCTTTAGCTTAAGTCTGTAATCTTTTCTCACCTTTTTTTCAGCGGCGAGGCTAACGGTTAGCCGGTTAGCTTTCACTTTAAACAAAGTAAACACTGGCTTTCGAGCGGGAAAGAGGAAAAAAGGGGGAAAAGTCGTCGGGAGTGCGGGCAAAAGAGATAATTTGGTGTCTAGCTAGTGCGGTTGAGTTGCCAAGTCCCGTTCTTCAGTGGTGCAAGGTTGAGAAAGCGTTAGCAGAGTGAAGAGTTTTTTTTTTTTGGCTTTTGTTCGCTTAGTTTTTTCCTGTCTCCCCGCAGCCCCAGAACAGCCAGCGAAACAGCAGGAAATGGCTGCCTTGGACGTGGACAGCAGTCAGAGCGAGTTTCTGCAGCCCGCCAGCGGCGCCTCAGACCAGGTACACCCGAGCACAGCACCTCGACTCTCCTTCGCTTCTCTCTGGTGTTTTGATGAAGTTCACAGTTTGAGAGGATTGAGGGGACAAAAATATATCGTAAGTGGGGGTTGAAAAAAAGTCCCAACACTTCCTGTGGAGCCTTCAGTCTTGTACGGCCACCCACTTGCTTACCCTCTTAAACCCGCCCATTGTGGGTCGGACAGCCGTCGCCTTTGCCCGTGTTACCTGCGCTTAGACCCGGGTCAACCCCACCGGAGGGAGGACCCAGGCCGTCGAAACAAACCACCAGCTCAGAATCGTTCTCCAGACCTACCCCCGAAGCCTCTTTAGCTGTGTTTTTGCGGTTTAACGTGACCCCTTCTGAAATCAGACAAGGAGCTTGCTGTTAAGTGGACTGTTGTTGGTGCTAGATGAGTTTGATCACATCACAAAGATACAGAGATATTTGAGAACTTGGGTTCTTCAGGAATACAGTGACCCTGACAGGTCATAATTAATCAGATATAATTGTGAAGAGAGACTTTTTTCAGCTGTTTTAGATACCCCATCAACAAACATTGGTCACTGCAATGTATTTGGTGTTTAAATTTGAGACTAAGATGGCAACAGCTGAACCTGAGCTCAGTTGTAGTAATTCATTGTCTTGAAAGTTTTGCATAAGTTTTATTGTGGAGAGGTGATCAAACTAATCCAGAGTGATTTGATGTGAACTTTGTAATTTTGGAGACTCTGGACCTCAGTCCCCAACTGTTCTTAGGAAGAAATCTCTACTAAAAACATGTTTATGAACAAAAAGTAGTAAAAGGTTTTGGTGAATGTTGCCTCTCTGGTTTTGTTTACCATTGTGGTGATGTGTACCAGAGGTTGTGATAATGTAAATATGGTGATTTTATTTACTATGCAACTTGTGTTGTACATTTTTTTGTATTGCTGATAATCGGAATTGTCTTTCTTCCCTGTTAATGTGATACTACTTTTACAATTAATTCTCTTTCTGGAATGTGCTCTCTCTCTATCTCTCTCTTTTTCTTTCTCTCTCTCTCCCCCCTCTCTCTTTCTCTCTGATATGGTGCAATCATGCCAATCTTTAGGTATATGTGTGGTATACTGTTATTATACATTTATATATAAATTGCACTTTGCTGAATGTGATTTAGTGTGGTGATGGCTTGCTGGACTTCTTTGGAACATGATTTTGTTATGTTGCCCACTTTTTTTCATGTAATGGCAACCCTGAATTGAATGTAGTTGTTTCCTTTTTCTTGCAGACAACAGACCTCACGTCCATCCAGCTCACAGGCTCCACCAACCGGTGGGAGGTCCTGACACCAGTTTCCACAAGCAAAGACGAATCGGGCGTAGTACACTTGCCCACAGGAGGACTTGTGGGCACTAATGGGCAATATGTGGTCCCACTGCAGACTGTGCCAGGACAGACTCAGCCCGTTTTTGTCACAGCTGGGACAGACGGCACTAGTGCCAATGGCGTCCAGTATCAGGTCATCCCCCAGCTCCAAAGTGCGGACGCAGCATCGTTGGGCTATGCTGCACCCACTGCTGACGGAGCTGCGCTGGGCACAGACATTGCCATATTGCCTGATGGGACCCAGAGCATTTCCACAGTAACTAACGCTAACGATCTCCAGAGTCTCCTGGCCCAGACTGGGCACGTGCAGCAAATTCCAAGTGTCTCATTGGCTGGAACTGGGTTCGGAGGTCAAGGACAAGTGGTGGCTAACGTCCCCGTGGGGTTGCCTGGCAACATCACCTTTGTGCCACTCAACAGCCTGAGCAATGCAGACCTGGAGTCTCTGGGATTGGCAGGTGCGCAGACTATTGCCACAGGTGTCACAGCTGATGGCCAGCTCATTATGTCTGGCCCAACCACCACCTCAGGCGAAAATGCTGGTGAGGGAGCAATGGACAAGTCTGCGGAGTCGCTGACTGCTAACAACGCTAGTGCTAATGCTAATGCCTTCGTGCCCACGACCAGTTCAACCTCAGCCACTTCACTCCCCGAGACAATAGACGGCACGGGGGTCCTGACACAAGCCACGGCTGTTTCAGCTGGGCAGCACGACCCGTCCTATGTGCAACAGAACAACACATCTGCCACCGAGCCAGTGGTGCAGCTCCTCCCCACTCAGCCAACAGATGGCACGGCGCAGGCGTTGCAGAGTGTGCAGCTGCTCAATGCTGGCACCTTTCTGATTCAGGCCCAGACAGTCTCACCCACAGGCCAAATCCAGTGGCAGACCTTCCAAGTACAAGGTGTTCAGAACCTGCAGAACCTGCAGTTACCAGCAGCTGGTGGGGTGGCCTCGCCGCAGATCACCCTCGCTCCTGTGCAGACCCTGTCTCTTGGACAGCCAGGTACCAGTGCAGTGACCGCCACGGGACAGATCCCCAACCTGCAGACTGTCACAGTAAACTCCATCACGCAGTACCAGCAAGACGAGAACACAGAGAGCCCCTCAGGTATACGCGATCACATGCACAAACCTGGTCCCGGTGTAAGAATGTGCATTTTGGCTAATTATGATATTCATGCTTTGTTATGGCAAAGTGTAATACACATACTTGCTTACATACACAAACAAATCACGTACAGTCCTGTAAAAACAAAAAATGGCCAGTTACATAGATTTTTAGCCTGTGTATTTCCTCTTAACGTCTATGTAGTTACTCTTATGTCTTCCTGTGTTGAAAAAGAACAAATAGTCATTTCAGTGTTTGATTACTGGCACATCAAACATATGATGTCTGCTTTAACACCTTATCTAAATAATGATCTAATTAACCACTTAAATTGTAGAGTGACTGTTCAGGTTTTAAAAATGAATTAATCATAATGACTCAATAAAATGTGCAAGGTAGGCATGATCTAGGAAGAGAGTTGGAAACAACTGCTGTACACTTTTCCACAGGATGTCCATGCATGCTCTTTGTGTGTATAAATTCATAGGCACTTGCTGAATTTGGTCTGATAAGAATTTCATGTAATTTTAGTACTAATCACTATCTATGTATCTCCTTACTAAATACTCAAGATATGCCATGAATGCACTTAAGTGTCTGACCATTTTATCTGTTGGGATATAATAAGGACACCTTTACATTTGACCTTAACTTGCATCTTGGGTGATTTTGATCAAAAGTGGATGGTGCTAAGTGCAGATGTTAAAGGGTCCGTTGCATTTTATAAACATGTTGGGATTCAGTCTTTCAAACCATCTTTGGAGGTGGTCAAATAAGACCACACAAGATTTGTAGAATAAATGCTGAAACATCCTGTTGTGTCCTCCACCACAACAACTAATCAACTTCCATCACAGCAGAGATATAAAGACAATCTATGCAGTCTAAACATTTGTAGCAGCTCATGACATTTATCCGAACAATGAACAGGGCATTTATGTCTGGCAACAAACGCAATGAGAAACGAAATGCAGAAGATGTGCTTGGCACTGCAGTCTTAAAATTTGATCATATGGGCTCACTGAAGACTCTTTTGGAGCACATGGCAATGCCGGATATAAATAGCTTGTTGTCTGCTTTTGATCAGAAAAGATATTGATACAAAGTGCAAACGTGGCCTAAGTGTGCACATGAGAAATCTCCTTGCTTCTCAGATATTCATATCAAGGAGGAGCCTGACTCAGATGATTGGCAGCTGAGTGGAGACTCCACCCTGAACACCAATGACTTATCACACCTTCGTGTGCGAAGAGTGGATGAGGACATGGAAGGTGCAGGTCAGGAGGGGAAGAGGTTGCGTAGAGTGGCCTGCACGTGCCCCAACTGCAAAGAGGCAGGGGGAAGGTAAAATGCACATACTTACGTACGTACGTACATACATACACACACACACACACACGCACATTACACACATTACACACACATTACACACACACAAGTAGAGCTGTAGAACAGCTAGTAGATGTGGACATTGATTTTGTGTGTGTGTGTGTGTGTGTGTTCAGAGGCTCAAGTATGGGCAAGAAAAAGCAGCATATTTGCCACATCCCAGGTTGTGGAAAGGTATATGGGAAGACATCTCACCTGCGTGCTCACCTGCGCTGGCACTCGGGCGAGAGGCCCTTCATCTGCTCCTGGAGCTACTGTGGCAAGAGGTTCACCCGCAGCGATGAGCTGCAGCGTCATCGTAGGACTCACACAGGTACTGCATGGGCTCCTCAGATATAAGCCTTATGGTCTGTTTGTATGATTCTCATGAAGTTGTTTATTTCAGTCTTCTTTAATCTGTAGACCTGGAGTCCAACACAGTGTAGTAGTTTCCCAGCTCAAACGCACCCACTAAACCTGGCAATTAATAGAGGAGTTGAATAAGGTGTGTTTGAGCAAGGAAACACCAAACTGTGCTGCACAATTTAAGACTACAGTTGAGGGATCATGCAATAGAAGAAGTGAGGTTATATAAGTGTTCAGTCATGTCAGATATACATATTGCTGATCACCAACCCGAAACAACCAGTAGATGCAATTTGGTGATGTGAATTCAGAAAGTCATGAATTGACGAGCATCGTCTGAACATACCTTTGGTTAACCTTCATGAGAATTATGGCTGCTCATAAAAGATGCTGTATTAAAATCTGGGTGCATATAAAAGTTTCTTTCTGTTTGCTCAGTTTTAGTCAACTATGCTAGATGTCATAATGGTAAATGTATAGGACAGGGATGGGGATCTGAGGGCTGGAGTCCAGCTTGGTGACTTTCTTGCTCTAGCAACCAAACAAACCTAGTAATTAGCCAGTGAGGTATATTATTTGTGCATAACTAGGAAAATCATGAAACAGGAATTTAGCCTTCCAGGACTGGAGTTCCCCATCCTGACATGGAGGAATAGTTCATGTACACAAACAGTAGTGGAATATTGGTACTGATTGGGGACTTTTTAGGTGTAGTGATTTAAAGATGGCACTGATCTGATATCAGATACTGTTCTTTGGCCAATATCTGCCAAAAATATGGTTTGAATATGAGAGGGTGAAAAAAGGAATAAATCTGATTTAATCTGGTTGCAAATCTTTATTGAAACTGACAGTGTGATTTGACATGAGCTGTGTTTTCTTCTTCCTGTGGGGAAGGGTTAGTCTACGTTTTAGATGATGACAGTGTACATGGTTTTTCTCCTACCTTATGTGCAGTCCAACAGCCACGACGTGTTTGGTGTTGTGAGTTTATCTTTATTCAGCTTTTAACAGTAAGCAAGCCCTTTAGGTAATATTGTGCTAACACTACATACATGTGTCCAGATGTTTTACACCATCCCTATGTGCTCCAGCTTCCCAGAGTGTGAAGGCGCAGTAGTACCAGGAAGCGGTATTTTAGCTTAAATGCGTCAAAAAAGTGTGTTTGTTGAATCGAATTGGGTGACTTCTATCTTCTGGTGTTGATGAGCACTGTTAGCCTAGCAGTTCCAGTTCTAAACTAAACTAATACTAAAGAAGCAAAATCTGGACCCAAATCCTTGACTGATCAACTTCATTTTAGGTTATCATGTAAATCTGGTGTTTTTGCTAAATAGTTCTTTTACATGAAGCTCTTTAATAATTTTTTTTAAAGAAGAGCAGATAAAAAAATTGGTCGGTACTCAATGTTTCCATACCAATATTACTATTTCCAAACAAAGTTATATGATGTCATCTCTAGTCATGAAGTAATTATTACTCTAGCAATTATTTTCCTTTGTCTTCCATTGTTTTTTCAACTGCTATGTTGTTTGTTCACAGGGGAGAAGAAGTTTGTATGTCCGGAGTGTTCAAAGCGCTTCATGCGCAGCGACCATTTGGCCAAACACATTAAAACTCACCTGAACAAAAAAGGGCTTAACGCTGCCTCCACGGTGGGGCAGACAGAGGCCGGCGCCCCCTCGGACAGCATCCTCGCCGGGGGCGGGGCCACTCTCATCTTGACCAATCTGCAACAGGCTGGCACCCAAGACCTCCTCTCAAACTCCGACCTCCCGCTCCAGCTGGTCACTGTGTCTGCCAGTGAGGTCCTGGAGTGACCGAAATCCTGCCGACTTTCACAGCTCGCTGGCTTTTCACTATCAATTTTTATATATATGAAAAATATATATATATATAAATATATATTTTAAAAAATGAATTATCCATTTATGTTCAGTAGCAGTCTTTTTGTACAAACAGGGCAAAAAATGACATTAAGAGTGGATCCAGTCCTTACACAGAGACTTATACACTTTCTTTCTCGTACATGCATATACAGTATATACAGACCCACACTAACACACAGAAATGCCTTATTTTGTATCATACTCTGTAGTATACGATGCTGGAGTTGCATGTATTTTTACTCTTGCTGATCTGATCTTTCAGGGGATGATTATGTGAGTGAGTGTTTGTGTGTGTGAAAGTTATGGTACAGGCTGTGTGTGCGCATGTGTGTAGTTTATGCTTGTGTGAACTTGGCAGTAAGAGAGGGGAAGTCATGTCCTCTGAGGGAGAGATGCTCATGATCTGTCCATTTTTATCTTTTTCTCTTCCTCCTCATCCCTCTCTCACGCTGCTGGCCTCGGTCCAAACGTGTCTTCACGCTTTCATTTTTATTTCATTTTAAGTAGTCGTATTTTGGCTCTGTGCTTTCATGCCTTCTGTATCATGGTTGGGGATATTTTTATTTTATTATTTTTGCCTCCTCCTGTCGTCTACATGCAACTTGAACGATTCTCCAGGCGACAGAATCACAGAGTTGTGTAATACCATCTTTTTTTGTATTATTTTTCCTATCTATATCCTGTAACAATGATAATGTGTTCCTTTTTGTTTCCTCTTTTTTTTCGTTCCACAATCCCCCAAGCTGTTTATAGCCGCCATTTATTTTAGTCTATAACTGATCTGTTGTATCAAAGACTCCTCATTTTAATTACTTTTTAAATGTGTAAAATGTAATGTTACTTTTGTACAACTTTTTTTTCCAAATGGAACACAATTAAAGTCAGAATTCTTCCTATAACTCTTGATACTTAACATTTGTTACTTAGTACCGGTGTGCTTTATTTTTCTGCCTGAGGGGAGAATACTTAATTGATTAGATGCAGACGTTTCTTGTGTTAATATAAATTTAAATGTTTATTTATTATTCTGTGACTTTTGTTTGCTATGTTGTTCCTTCTTTCTTTCTTTTTGTAGATATTTTGGATTGCCCCCTAACGAGCTTCTGTGGTACTACTGCTTGCTGATTGTTTAGAGGGAAATTCTTACCAGCAGGGTGTGACACAATCACCAGCGGCAGTGCTCTGCATTAGTCTGCATTGCATACATGTAAACATATATATAATCATTTTGTTTCACTCTGCATCACAGTTGAAAAACTGAATTGAGCAGAAGATTATACGTAAAAAGCAGATCACTAACAGTTGCAAGTTTAAAATGTAAATACAAAAACTGATATTGACTAAGGACATCCAGTGATGAAAAGTAGTGACTGTTATACAGCTGTAATGCATAGCTATTACTCTTATCCATAACTGATGTTTAAAATGTTTAATAGCTGTGACCCGTGTTCTGTTTCTCACTTGATTCCTATTGCCCTTGCCAGAGCTTTCTACTTTTATCTGTGGGAGTAAGTAATTCAAAAGATGGTAGAATGCAGATATGTCACTTGTAAGTTTTACAGCTGTTTTTTTCCTCTTGACTACAGTGTATGAAGGACTGGAGCAGAGTCACTGATCTAGAGGTGGCTCTGTTGTGTCCTTGGCATGCTACCCTGCACCTACCATGCCAGTCTCACTGCTAGGTTCAGAATGGTCCACCACGCAAATGATGAAATGACCAATGATGTACAGAGCATTGGGTGACTGTCTAAAACCCCAAATCAATTTAGTTTTTTTTTTTTTTAAATCCCCTCTGACATCAACCACTTTGTGCATTTTTATGTTTACCTTTGTATCTGTCATTATTCCTTCAAATTCATTTGACTTTTTGTATTACTTCGTCTTTAAGACTTAAATGTCGTCGCCGTCCAGTGAAAAAAAGTGTATCTCCAATTTTGTCAATTTTTGCTATTAGGCAGCAGCTGCCGTTTACATTGTGTAAAGATTCCATGAGAAAAGGACGAACAGAAATTGCTCAGAATTGCTTTGAAAAAAGTCTGCTTCCATAGACTCACATTAAAATGAATGGTTTTGCTCTCTCCTGTAAAATGGTCATTTTGGAGATACTTGTTTTTTCTTTGGACAGCAACTATATATTAACAATCTCTGTTCTGACTGGGTCTGTCCTGTATTGTGTGTATCTCATTTAAAAAGCAGTCCAGGCACAAACACATTAACATGAACGGACGGGGACATGAATAGTACATTTAAAAACCATGAAGTCGTTTAAATTGTGCATCAATAATTTAGACATTTCTCATAAAATGGGCATGCGAAGTGTATGTAGTCAGTTTTATTAAGACCACTCTTGCCCAGTTTTTGTACAGCTAGGTGGTGTTTTTTTTGTAGGTTAGATTATATACAAGCACATATTGTAGGGAACTCTGGAGATTAGTGGCAGTGGGTGTGCTAATGTGATACTCTGGGTGACTTTACTCAGGGATTCTCAGGTTTCACTGGCACCAGATGCGCACTACACCACACAGGTATAGGGACACAAAGCCACTGTGCCTTCTGTCACTATGGTGAACTGACCCTCCAGCAGAGGTTCAGTTTTCCTCTCTTAGTGAACGAGAGACACCCAAAGTCTGATGCTCCACAGCTAAACGTTTACAGTCAGCTTTAAGTGTTAAGGGACAGCACGGATACAGTAAAAACAGTGAGCAAGTGAGGTGCTGGAGGTAAGTTTCTTATTCCATATTCAACAGTTGCAGACCTTTTATTAGTAAACTTCTGGGGATGGGTTTGTTTTATGTAGTGTCAGGGGATAGTGTTTTGATCAGGTGTGTGGAAGTGTCTCAGTTAAGGTGGCAATTAAACTATAATACAACCATATTCAAAGTACACACTCATTGTCAAAACATATGAACAGTGTTATTGAGGGGCAACACATTTTGCGTCATCCTTGGGGGTGCATTCATCTCCAGTCTAGCTGTGTTGTCTGATCAAGTGAATGTTTGCCTTAAGCAGTTGTTTGATTGTGATGACAGGAGCATCAAATGTGCTCTGGGTTAATGAAGCATAAGTAGTTAAAAAGAATGTAATGCGTAAACTACATACAATTATGTAAACTACGTGTCAGGTGCTTTACTTCCTGTACTATGGGTGATTCCAAATATTTGTCCAGTAGTTCAGTCCTGCTGGTGTGGCTTCATGTCATTTCCCTCATATTCAATGACACACAAACTACTTGAGTGCTAAACAACCCTGCTTGTGGTGACTCCTCAGTCTGCTAAACATGAGTTATTGAGAAGAGCTTCTTGTCCTCCACATGCTACTGGTTCGACTCGACTACTTGCCTTGTGTTTGGTTTCTATTAGGAAAAACTGGTACCTGGTACTACACTCATCGTCAAAAGAATAGGTGCACAAATAAGAAAAACTCAGGTAATCATTACTCTATAAAGAAACTCATAGGCTCATTAGGTTAACATTTAACCCTATAGGAACATTATCTGAAATGATAACCATCTTTAAAACGTTTTTTGAACATTAGAGTAAAACATTTTCTTTAAAAGTTTATTAGAACGTGGGGGTAATGTTAGCCAAAGGTCTGGGAACATTCCCTGCTAGCTGGGAGTTAACTTAAAAAATAAATGTAGTCAAAATCTCAAAGTAATTACCTTTCTTCTTATGCTGAAATAACCTTTTTATGTAAATATGTACTTGCTGTGTAAAAATGATGTATGCTCTCTAAATTTTGAAATTGAAATAATGACTTGTCAAGAATAATAACCTGTATCTTGAAATAATGTTTCAAGCTACAAAGACCAAATAATTAGTTATTAAATTTCTATTTTAAAGTTAATGGCAGCTTTATATTACTGCCAGAACCAAAAAAGCAGAAATAACAGTTTTTATTACTTAGTCTTATTACTATAACAGTCTTATTACTTAATGGCTGTATTAAAAATAGCACACTACTATACTGTACACTGCATACTACAGTAGTATGTACTGTATACTGCCCCTTGTGTGTTGTAGGCAGTACAGTTGCAGGTTTTGACATTCAGTGTAGGATACTACTACAGTCACATGGCCAGTTACCTCAGATCTGTTATTACTGTATCCACTGTTTAGATCTTGCTGCTAACGCTTAATCTTTTATTAATCTTCAGACCTGTATATTTTAACTTTCTGAGGCTCATTCCGAAGAAAATATGTCCCAATATAACCACAGTACCCACATTTATACTCGGAGTTGGCTGCCTTTTGCTCCCCAGCGTTACCCGCCGCCATTCTCTCTGGCTGAAGCAGGCTGAGTGCTGGTGAGGCCGCAGTGCATGATGGGATGCAGTACACCAGGAAGATAGCTCCCCCTGTATACTAGAAACTGGGTATCTTCAGTGCACTACAACTTTAGGTAGATGCAAGACAAGAGTAGTATGTAGTATACCATTTCGAATACAGCCATTATGTATGCCCTTTCGGACCCAACCAAGTTTTTGGACCAATTGTAGACGCGAGGAACCGTGTCGTGAACACTTTGTTCCTACCGGCATTTCGTTCCTAGACTCAACAGTTTGGAGCTAAACATGGAAGGGAAGCTCATAACCGCTTTATTCTGGAGTAAAAAGTAGCTGATATTGTTGGAAGTGTTTAGTGAGTTAGGTCACTTGATAGCTAGCTAGGTTGGCCTGCATGCTAACCGGCCAATAAAGCTAGGCACGAATGCAAGTGGTTCGATTTCTATACAAATATCTGACTTCCAAAGTAGCTAGTATTCCTGTACCTTGTACACACCCACACACGACAACACGTGCGGCTTCGCACACCCACAGGACACTAACTTGGGACGACGTAAGCGACCTGCTAGTGTGAACGTGAGCGCGAGAGAGTTTGAATCACTGTAGGTTTGACCGTTGGGTCTTAATGCTGCCGTGTGGTAAATTAGCTCAGTGCCTGAAAAACACCGAGAAATTGGGGGAAAACAAGGCTGCAATACTTGAATGTAATGAAGTAAATTAAGTAATTCGACGTTTTGAGGAGATGGAAACTCTTACTCTGTGTCAGGCTGTGGCGGCGTTCACGCAGGAGATAACAGAGCGGGGTAGCTTAGCGTAGCTAGCGTAGCAAGCTAACGACATTTAAAGCAGCCTGAGACGTTATAAATGGATTGATATGAGGACTTTCAAGCAGCCCAGTTAATTTTTGGATTTAGACAACATTTAATTATTTTGACACTGTGTTATATTCTTATTTCCAGTAATTACACAGTAAGTAAGTAAGTAGTTACGGTTGGGTATTTGCTTGTTTTTTTTGTGGCGCTAACTGCTAAAATTACAGTTTCAAAGATTTCAAAGATACCGTCATACGTCAATCTAAAATAGGTGTTAGGCTATTGACAAAAATTCTGAAAAAAAGAGCTACATTTTCCCTTTAAAATTATTGCCAACACTATCAAAAATAGTATCTTAAGTTTTAAGTGGGGAAACTTAGGCCTGAAAGATTAATAGTTTAAATATCAAACTTGCAATTTGAAAGGGTGTAATTTTTTATAACCCTGTCAACAACTATATTGTTATGATATATTCGAAGTAGGAAATCCAAAGCCAATAACACCTGTATGGTATTTGCTTCTGAACAACTTGTAGATGACTTAGACCGGTCATAAACAACCCATGTACTGTGTATGCCATGACACAAGCATAATTAACTGGTCGTTTGGTGTGTTAACCCACTATGTTCAAGCTTCAAGCCAGAAGAAGTGGATACACTGGTCTTCTTGGCCTAAAAAAGGACCTCAGTTTACACAAAATTATTGCAGTTTATATCGCAGCTGCAATATTGGTCAGAAAAAGCGCAGTTAGAACTTTTGCCCAAATCGTTCAGCCCTAGTTGATTTACTGTTGATATTGCACATACTCTGTGTAAATGGTTCCTCCAGATCCAGATCATTAGTGCATTTAATTACTTGGGTCTGTTGATTCTACAGGAAGGCAGATCTCCAGTAGGATTGTTGGTGACTATGCCAAAGAACTGTAATTGAATAGAAATAGAGATTTATATCACCATTTCTGACAAAGTCTTGTCTCTGTGTCCCAGCATGGCTGAAGGAGGTGTTCGCGTTCCCTCTGAGCAACTGAAGGTCAGTGCGGTTTCAGATGAGCGAGTGGACTTCCTGAGGGAGCAGGCCTTCACAGCTTTGCGCTTGAAAACGGACAAGTGGAACCGCTTTATTGGAGCAGAGGAAAACCAGAGGGCTCTGCTGGACTTCCTGGACCACACCTGGGGTCAGCGACTCACACTGTTCACTGGGCCAGGAGGCACGCTGCACATAGGGGATGAACAGGTGAGTATAACACTTACAGTTCTTTAGGAAGCATTTCCAGGTGTGCCATGACTTCTTAACCTTCATCAAGGATCCATTACATTTCATATTTTTTTATGGTTTTGATGTATACACACTAGGGTGGCCGGTATAACGGTAATAAGATATACTGTGATATTTAAAAATGATGCCAATGCACACTTCTTAAATTCAAACCTTTATTATGAAATGCGGAAGGCGTTTAAGACCTGTAGACAGGTGTATGTAAACATTTGCCTGTGCCTGGCCCTTTTCATACATAGACTTCCTTGGCCGCTAGATGATCTGTGAACATTTCTCACTTGTTATAATATCCTTTGTAGAGACTCTTATTCTGGGAAGCTGTTAGTTTATTAAGGAGCCGTCCTTCAGTGCCCAGTGTACTGACCTGACCTTGGCGTTGAAATAAGTCGCTGCTTATTTCCAGTGCTTTCATGTCTGAAAGCGCTACGCCCCTGTTTCCCCCTCATAAGAGCTCTTCTCCGTGGAGGACCAAGTTGCTTTGTGTGCTGAAGAAAGCTGGTGGCAGTGTGTCCAGAAGTTCCTTCCGCTCCCAGCTCTGGCTGGGTGAAGTACCTGCACAGCCCATGGACCATGCACCCATTCTCATCGGACAGGTAGAATTGTTTAAAGAGGAGGCATGACGATCTTAATCATTATTTGCTAAATAAAGAATTATAATGAAATATAATTCAACAGATATTTTGAGGACAGTGGAAAGTGTGGATATATTTGATAGTGTGTATGTTTTAAAGACATTTTGATCTTCAAGTTTCAATTTACCACTATTCTAAAAATGTGGAAAATAGCAAAATCTATGGTAATAGTATGAAAGTCCCAGGTTTCAAGGACTTTTTAGTAATTTTGAAATGGGTCACGTTCTCCACTACCTACGACCTTCCCTAAATTAATTGGTGAGGCTAGGTTTGTGCAGGCTGATTTGTGATTTGGGGCACGAGCTGGATTGTTATACGGATGAAAATGTGGAGATGCTGGTTATACTGATGAAAATGTGGAGACGAGTCCTCATTAGACTAGTGGAGGGGTGTGTGGATGCTTAAAACATGGAACATTCTGTTATGATTATGGCTTAAATGATTGTGTATATGTATATGGATGCGCGTGTCTAGGTATTCGTGTCTTTATTGGCTAATCCCCTGAACCAGACGGACTGGCCACGAGTCATGGGCCAGGATATGCGTAGGCAGCTGGAGCAGCTGCGGAGTCGTGCAGTTACACTTAAAGGCCGTGCCGAGGGCAGAACATTGCTGCCGCTGCCACTGAGCGTGGAGAAAAAAGACCAGCAGCAGCTCAGGTGTGTGTCTGTGTTCGGTGTGTCTAAGGCTGATCATGTTACAGCAAACTGTCAAGTTAGGAATTAACCCTTTAAACTGCAGGGCTTCTTATGTAAGTTCACATTTCAGTTCTGCATTCTACATAGCTTATTCGTTTTATGGCAGTTTTCATTGTTATTACGTGCAGTTGGCCTAAAGAGCTAAATGATCTGTGTGTGTGTTTGTGTGTGTAGCTCTGACCTGTGTCTGATAGACAGAGCTTTATTGTATGCCATTGAGACAATGGTGATCCAGTGGAGTCAGCAGATGGGCTCTGTGCTGCAGCGAGACTCCTCTCAGCTTCTGCGCCAAGGGGACAACCCGGGCCCCATGGTAGAACTGCAGTTCTGGGCCCAACAAAAGGAAAACCTTCTGGGGATCCAGAAACAGGTAGTGAGAAGTTTGGTGACATGTGCATACATAATGCTGTCCAATTAAAAATATTTTTTTTAATTATTTTTTTTATTCTATTAAATGTTCAGTCAGAACATAAAAGATGCCATAGAATGCTTTTATTCAACATTTTAAATTGTTCACTGGTGTCTTCTTAGAACCTATGTGAAAAATGCCCAGAAGCGGTTTTACATGTCCATTTACAACCCTATGATCTGGCCCTAGTTGGTTTGCTTTTGGCTAACTTGTTTTGCAAGCCAAGTTTCAGTTGCCACATATATATGTAACAAACTCTCCTTATTAAACTATGCCGGTGTAAACTGTTCCGTTGCACCTTTAAGAAAGCACCTTTACCTCTTTCTAACAGACTGTCATCATAGTCTTCTATCTAACAGTTATCATATTGCATATAATTGTAAGTTCTGATCTTTTTTGTGTTTGTTGCTATCTGGTGTTGGAGGATGCTACCTGAGGAGGATGGGTTTCCCTTTTGAGTCTTGATTCCTCTCGGGTCTCTTCCTCTTGCTCTGAGGGAGTTTTTCCTTGCCACTATTGCCTTTGGATTGCTCACCCGGGGATGGGACCCGGATTTTCTGTAAAACTGCTTTGTGACAACGTCTGTTGTAAAAGACATTATACAAATAAATTGGACTTGACTAATTTTTTAAATTTAGTATGTCTACCCTTTTTTACAGCTTGCTTTTTTTCAAGAATCTTGCATTTGTGTATTTTCAAAGGAGTTTACAATCTTCTTCAAAGTTGCAGTCTTTTAAAGTCTTAGACGTTAATTTTCTGTTCCTCATAATACAAATAATTCCAAATTTGGGCTTATAGGCTTTATTTACTGTGTGTTATTTTATCTTTTTCATTGTTGTTAATAAATAACTCCTTATCAAATAAATGTTACATATTTGACTGTTCTGACTAGGAATTAAATAAGGAGTGCACAGTTTTGCACAGTAATTTTACAGTATATTAGTAAATACTTAGATTGTGTATAAATACAGATAAGTTCGATTTTTCTAACTGCCAATTTAGGAGAATGTTATTGTTAATGTTATTCTCAAAAGTCTGTGTGTATGTGTATGTGTGTGTGTGCAGCTGCAGAATCCCAAAGTTGATCAGGTTCTCGAAATTCTACAAAGGATTAACAGCAGTTATTATGCCTCCTTCCATGACATAATACAAAAAGTCAACCAAGGTAAATATCAACACATACACATGTGAACATATTTACAGACTTGACTTATATGAAAACACACTCTCATTTTTTCCCCTACACACTAATTATGTGACTTGATTTTAAGGCAGTGATATTGTATTGAGAAATAGGCTGTACTCTGTGTGGCTTTTTTAGCGGTGGTGCAGGCAGAGGATATAGATCTGCATCTGAAGCCGCTCCGTAAATTCATTGTGGCATTTGAGGAGCGGAGCTTCACTGACCTGGAGCTGCTCTTCCCGGCTCTCTTTCACCTGCTTGCTCTCATCTGGACACACTCCCGTTTCTACCGCTCCCCACCTCGCATTGTCACACTCCTCACTGAGTTTTGCAACCTGCTCATCGACAAGGTGTGTGTGTTTCTGAGCAGAGGAAAAACAGTGTGTTTAAGGCTGTTGTACTGTGCGCTTACCTTAAAAGAGAATTATGTGATAAAGCCATATGCAAAGATTTGAACACTCCCAGTAAAAGTGAGACACATTCTTTACAGGGAACAAACTTAAATATGTATTTTTTAGTGCACATTTTCTATTTATTTGCTCATATTTGTGCAACACACATGACCATAAAACATGGCATAATTTTCGCAGATTTTAAAAAGTCAGTAAGAAAGTCAGAATTTATTGTTTGATTTTTTTACCAAATTTGTTAAATGCAGCACATTAATAGTAACTGTGCAAACGTGTGTTCTGTGTACATTTTCTTTAACAACACATCTAATCTGACCTGGTGTGTCTAAACATTTGCATATGACTGTATTAGAAGCTGATCTAAATAGACTTCAGTTCTGATTATACACGTTCCTGTTTTGTTGCAATAGGGCATGATAGGGCATTATATGGATCTGTATTTTCTGTGTTCTTGTGTTTGTGTTCACACTATTACACACACCTACTCATAAAGGGTTTTTTCTTTACTATACATTTTTACATTTTATTTTAATATTCACATCTTTGAAATGACATTTCGAATTATGTGTTTTTTTAAGATTAAAAACAGCTTAAAAGGTGTTAAAAGCATTGAATATGTTTTTTAAAAGCTGGCTAAGGCTATGAAAAGCACACATTCAATAAGATGACTTTTGACTGTTACTGTGTAAGAGTGTGCATATGTTCATATATTTTTCAAATTGTTTTTGTGTGCGCATTTTACTGTTTTGCTAAACACAGGCAATGATGTACCTTATCCCAGAGGAGCTTTTTAAGATGGAGCTAGAGGAGGGCCTAGAACGGGTGCAGAGGGCAGTTCAGGTGTTTCAGGCATTTAAGCGTACATTCCACCAATACAGAGACAGGCTAAACCCCTTGGGGCCATATAGCCAGCCGGGAAGAGCCATCACACCCTGGGACTTCCCCTCCTACCTCATCTTTCAGCGCATTGACTGCATTATGGAGAGACTTCTCATGATTGAGGTGTGTTTTAACTAGTTCATGTGTATAGATAAAGTCAGGTTTGTTTATAAAGCAAGTAAAACCCAAAATGTTGGCAAAATGCAGTTGGAAATAAATTAAAACAACAGGAAGGAATATAAAAAAAAATCAACCATGCAGTGAAATGAAAACATAAAATAACGCAGCACACACTAAAAAAGAGTATGGTGCAATAACTGCATAAAATATACAAAGGAGCCGACACAGAGTAAAATAGACTAAATCAGTTTATAAAGAAAATTATATTAATCAGCCCTTTTTGAAGTGAAAATAATTGTTGAATCATTCATATTAATGAGAAATTTCTGCTTCAGTCACTGAAAATATTTCAGAGTGGTTTGATGTGAATGCCTGCATTATAATGACACCAACAGACTGTACTGTTTTTACAGTTTTACAGTGGTGGGTCACAGTGTATGCAATGCAAATATAGCCATTTATTTACTGTCTAAAACAGCCAGAAAGTCATGTGTGTTTTCTGAGTTTTATATATAATGTTGATGATGGAGGGAAAAAAGTATTTTTTGGCCTGTGTGTACCTCTCACACCTAAGATACCATAAGTACAGTAAAATAAAATTTTAGGCCACATCTTTACCTCAAAACTATCATAAAACCATGTCTTTGGCATCAGGCAGCATATTTGTAACAATGTTACGTAATATCTTAATGTAATATAGCTTTAAGAGGCGTTACAACAAGGTTTCTCTGATATGAACAGTTTGCATTAAATCACTTTGAATCTTAAAGGCTTAATTATGGAAACAATAGAAATAAAATCTTCTATCCCCTTAACAAAGGAAAAGTGTATTTAGGCTATAGGTGTAAGTAATTTGCAAAGTTTGTGTGAACCTGGTCAAATTACATAATATTGTTAATTTGCAGAATTTGACATATTGGTAAAAACATGAAATGTGGCATGTGCAAAAGTTCTGGCACTTTATACGTTTTAAATTCTGTTTTGTCCCAAAGTGTGGAACTCAGCAGAAAATATCAATTGTGCACTAACAATTACATGTGGTGTTTGTTATACTGTTAACTTGTTTTCACTTAGAAAATTCACAAATTATGCAATGTGACTGGACATTTGCACTCTGTATTTTTATACTACAATATGTCCTTGTCTGTTTGTGTGTTTGTTTGTATTAGGAGCTGTTTGTTTCAGCACTGGACTTCCTAAAGCTGGAACGTGTGGAGCTAGGCGGCTCCCGAGGAAAGATTCTCAGTGACATGATCTATAGCATGAACGATGAGTTCCACGACAGCTGGAGAATCCTTAGGGAAAGCAAATATGACCCGCTGGACTACAGCAAAGAGGTTTTGAAGCTTATAATTACACACACAAACACCCCCCACCCACGCTATTTGATTTACCCACAAAGAGATTCAGAGTGTCAAAGAAATACAGTTGATGCTCTGTTAGAGATGTTTGGCAGGTTGTTTATGAAAGGTATTTTGCCTTGTACAGTCAACTGTGGAGCTAGTGTGTGGCATTATTGTTAACAGTTAAAATCAGTAGTTCTTGTGTGTAACAACACAGTCCAGCTTAACTAAGATTTTTCTTTTTGTGCTGTGTGTTGTAGGAATTTGTGCGTGATTACAATCGTTTTGTGGAGCAGAATCAAGACTTTGACCAGCGACTGGGGACAGTGCTAAATCTTGCTTTCCAACACTCACCCAGTTTAGAATCTGCCTTTAAGGTAACACATGATGGCTGGAATATGAATATAATTATAAATTTAAATATGAATATAAAAATTATAATTCACAACATGGAGGCCCCACCATTTAATGAAAAGAGCCAGGTACTTTGTAGGTAAAGGTTATGGAGGTGTATGTTTGCATAGTATCGGGAACAGTTAAAAATGACACAGTTTTGCTCGTTGTTTGACCCAAAAACATGTAATTGCCCAGGGGTGTTGCAAAGAATGCCAGAGAGTTTTCACACAAACTATTAAGGGCAAGTAGACTGATTCTAAATGTGTCTGTATGTCCATCTGCTTTTGTAGCTCTTGCAGGTTTTTGGCACTCTTTTGGAAAGACCGAGGGTTCACCAGCTGTTTGCCCCAAACTACTCCCTCGTGCTGGCCATGTTCCAACAGGAGGTCAGCATCTGCCAGCAGATACTGGACACTCACAGAAACAGGGTCGGTGTATATGTGTGTATTTAAGCATATTTCAAAACTATGTTAGGTTTGTAATACACTTGAGAAAATAACTTAATCCCTAAAACAGCAAGCTATTATTCATGTATGTTATCTTATCCATAAACTCCAGATGAGAAAACAGGAAACAGAAACAATGTAACTAGACAAAATTATCTAAATACCCAGAAGTGTCCTAACTTATGCTTTAATAGTGGATTTCTATTTTTTAGCAGAATTCAGTATAACTACCATAATGACGCTGCATCTACATTGTTAAACGTAGGTTTCACTTGTCAGTTATTTTTCTAACAGCATTCTAAAACTATCTGCAGATATGATCTCCACTGTCCACTACATATTACCTTCATGTATTATTGTTGATACAGTGTTGAATGAAGAGAAGGCAAAGCTGAACTTCGACTCTGTGTGCACACACATCACGCAAGCATGTGAATGCTTCAGATTACACTCTTGATTTCAGTTGTTTCTCTGTGTTAACAGCAGCCAATCTAAGTATCATTTACAGTAAACACCCAAACACTTGAAATCAAACAAAGAGTCTCACAGTGATTTTATGTTAAGTTTTTATTTAATTTAAGTTCACTTTAATTTAATGAGTTCACGGGCTAAAGTGGTTGGGGAAAAACTGAGACTGAGGAGTCATCGCCCTGCTCAACAGCAAGGAGCACTCAATATTCTTAACTTTTAGTTCATCACACTTTTGTTTTGACTGTTTTATCAGTAGCAATCTGTCTAACTAACTTACATTTAACCTTATTATGGCCATGTGTTTATGTTTCGGCTGGGTGCTTATAGTCACTTGGTAACAGGCATGGCAGTTGATTGTCACCTTTGATCAAGTAGTTTTTACTAACAATTTACAGAGTAAATTTTCAGAATTATCACATACACATATTCTCATAAGATGAGAACCACGTGAGTATTCCTTTAGTATCAAGCTGCAAAAAAGTCGTAGTGTGACGTGTGTGATTTAATTTGCTTTGCTGGATATTACACGTCCTGCAGTGTAATTGTGCACATCACAATGATGATGCTCAAAGCCTGCAGCATGATCGTGCAGCCCTAGTATTTACTATGCTAAAGTGATATGTAAGTGTTTTGTAAGCCTTTCAAATGTAAAGCAGAGTTTAAGATTTTAATAGTCTGTTAAACTTGTTTCCCAAAACAGCACACTGTTTGAATGGTGTACTTTGTGGTTTTTATGTAGTTACGTAATGGCTGCCCAGTCCTCAGTAAAAATATGCCATCCGTGGCTGGGAACCTGAAATGGTCTCAAGAGCTCAGAGAGAGGATCCTGACCAACCGCAGCAACCTTAACCACCTCACACACATGTAGGTTGTTTATCTCTCATCTCGATTTATTTTTATTAAGTGTCAGGATATGGGATCATACACATCCTACATATGTTACATACCGTATATAGAAGCACCTATATGTAATTATATGTCACGTATGTGTAATATCATCACCTTTAAAACAAAACCTTATGTCTCCATTTTTTGTTACTTGTTATATTTATTTGTATTAATTAAAAAAAATAGCTGCTCTACATGATGTTAAAATATAACGATGAATGAAAGGGATTCAAAGGATTAAAGAATGTTTTTTTCTCTTCTTATCACTGAATATTACTAGTTATCATTTTGGAGACACAAAGATTTGATGTTGACAGTTTTTTATGGTAGCACATATATGTAATAACTATGTGTAAGGACCTGTATATAATAATAATGTCTGTAATGTGTGTGAATCAGGCCATTGGACAATCCTGCAGCAGAACAGGTGTTGCGAGCATGTGAATGTATTTTGGAGGTACTTGATCAGGTGGATGAGGAAGTGTATGCTAACTGGTGCGTAGGATTGGATGAGCTTTGCCATACCCACATGAATGAACCACTTCTCTCATTGGATGAGGAGAGTGGACTCTACAGTGTTAACTTCAGTCCTGCAGTAAGAATCAGTCATACACACACAGATTTATTTTATTCATATCGGGTTATGAGGTCATACATATGTCCTATATGTATTTTATAAGTAAGTACCCTTTTACTGTGGTTATATGTTCCATATGGATGATACAAATCTAAAATCCCAAAAATTGGGACAGTATGCGAATTGCAAATTAAAAAGGGAAAGCAGTGATTGTACTGTATTCAAATGAAAATAAAGAAAAAATCTTTTAAAATATAAGTCCATTCTGAGACTGATGTTTTCAACAAGTTTCGAAAAGAATGTGCCCCTTAAAACGGGGGAGTTTTAGACTAGGATTTTTATGAAAGGATTGTTATGAAATGTTCAGAAAGAATTTAGAACAGGTGATGCAATGATTGGATATAAACAGAGCATCCAGGCAAGGCCTAGTCTTATCTAAACAAGTATAAGTCAAGGTTTACTTTGCCAAAAACATGTGTCAGTAAATAATCCAACAGTTTAAGAACAGCATTCCTAATCAAGTGATTAAAAAGATTTGAGATATTTCACCCTGTAGGATGTATGAAATCAACAAAAGGTATTCATAGGGCAAGGGAAAGGCTAAAAACTGCAACTTAATGCTCGTCAACTGATCACTCAGACAGCGCGTCATTAAAAAGTGGCACACTTTTGGTGGACATCACCGCAATACTTTGACAAACTGTTGTTCCCTGAACACAAGGTTAATTAAAATGGACTGATGCAAATTGGAGATCTGTTTTCTGATCTGATGATTCAACATTTCGGATTGTATAAGGACGTAATGGACATCATGTTCTCCATAAAGGGACCATCTAGATTATTACCAATGTAAAGTTCAAAAGCCAGGGCCTGTCATGGTATAGAGGTGCATCAGTGCCATGTAATAGGGAACTGTGAAGGCATCATTAGTGCTGAAGGATGTACACATTTTGGAGAAACATATGCAACCTTTTTTAGAGATATCCATGGTTATTTGACAGCACCTAGCCACGTTCTACAATTGCATGGCTGCATAGGCCATGCCTGTAGTCCAGATCTGCTTTCTATTGAGAACGAGTTGGTGCATTATAAAGTGCAAAATATGTCAACAATAGCCCTGTACTGTTGAGCATATCAAATAGAATGTACTAATCTCTGCTTTCTGTTTTTGTCATTTCACATACTGCCTCAGTCTTGGATTTGAGCTTTATAGGAAGGTTCTAAGCCTAAAAGAAAAACATGAAGCCTTTGGACAAAAACACTTTACAAAGTATACATATACACATAGTCAGTTTATAAATGTTAGGCTTTTTCTGTACAGTCTCTCCCTTGTTCTCATGCTATGCCCTACTTTCTCACCATGTCTTATGTGTGTGTGTGTGTGTGTGTGTGTGTGTGTGTGTGTATGGGCATGTTAGCTGATCTCAGTTTTGAGGGAGGTGAAGTATCTAGGGATGCTGAAGAGTCATAATATACCGAAGGCTGCCCTGGATCTATACTCCAAACAGGAAACACTGTACATGGTATTCCTCCACTTTCTTTAACTATTCTGCACTTTTGTGTATTTACATGTGATATGTGTATCCATGCATATATGTTTTTGTATGTGTGTGCAGTACACTAGTACACTGTCCCAGATTACTCAGTGGTACAATAAGATCCACAGCACTATTCTTGCTGTCGAACTACGATTGGTGGAGGTGAAAATGGACGAAGTGAGGCGTAAACTAAGCCCTGCCCTGAAGGAACTGAGGTGGAATCAGGAGGACCTGTGGGATTACATCAAAAGGTCTGCACACTAGGGATTAAATCATCATTCTTCACTTAGTCATTTTAGCTAAGACAGTAATATGAAATATGAAAACGTTTTTACTTCACAGATGTTTTTGTGCAACAGTAGCTGTTTTTTTCACACTACTGCTACTTTTTATACATTTCTGCTTATTTCACTTGTAGATTATATTTGTTTGTGTACGGCACTATCTGTCCATCTGTTAATGCACAGTTTTTGTGATTGTCTAGTCCTTTATTAATGGTCGGTGTCTGACCACAGAGCCACTCTTTACTGGATGTTTTTGGGTCATGGTCCACTTTCAACCTAGCAGTCAGAGTGATGTTTGCAAACCCCCCAGAAACACCACTGTGCCTGATACACTGTATACATGCACTACCATGCTATGACTGTTAGCTATTGTGCTGTTTCACCCCCGAAATTGTGTGTATCAGCAAAAGGCAGGTGGTCAAAAACTGACCATGAATGAATGTTGTCTGTTAAAAGTGTCAAAGTGGCCATTGAGTAGAAGTACAGTACTGTTCAAAAGTCAGACACCAGCTATAATTTCTGTATGGCCATTAAATGATTTATTCATATTTCTGAGGAGATTAGATATAAGATATTCCACTTCCATGTGGGGGAAAATTTAAGGGAAACTTTTTCTATACAGCAAAAAAAAAAAAGGTTTTGGGCAGTAGGATATGAGCAGTGGAGTAACTTATTGGCTGAATAAGACATTACAGACATTACAGGTTGGCTTTTCTAATCTCTACAAATTATTTGGTTCTCCTACTATGTTGTGTGTTCTTGCACAACGTTCAGCACACGGGATTTGGTGCGAGACGTGGCAGAGCGTGTGCAGAACAGCCAGACTAACCTAGAAAAGCTGCAGGGGCTGATGGGTGTTTTCAGCCAATCCGCATGCATAACGCGCAGGACCAGTCGCCGTGGCAATTTGCTTCACATGGCCGATGTGGAAGAGAGCTTCAAACGGCAGTACAAGCTGGTCACCAACTCTGGAGAGAAGATACACACCCTTATACAGGTAACTTGGGGAAAATACAACCTGTTTGTTTTATTATAATTCCATAATTCCAGAACCTAAATTACAGATATTTTCATTTATTCGTTTACAGCTATACATGCTTACATGCTATATTGTGTAATTAAATCAGGCTCCAATTCAGATCGTTCATCATATGCCATGTCTCTTTTAGTTCAAAAATATGTTCCTGTGACTCTGCTGACTTTCTAAATGAGGAGGACATTGGATCTGAAACGTATGCCAATTGATTTGCTGATTACTAGATAATGTATATGGAGAAAAAACATGAACGAATAGTCGAATAGGCCAGGACGGGCGAATCCGATTCGACTGACAAAATTCTGAGTCTGGTACAGCCCTAGTGGTTTCCCTTTTCTAATATTCTGAAAAACTCATAAAGCTTTTGCTAATTAGGTGACGAAATTGAAACAGCTGTGTTAAATGAGGTAGAGGTACAAACTCTGCAGTGCTGTGGTATCTGACATGTAGACCATAGACACTGAAAGCAGCTTTTCTAATGTTCTTAGCCCTCACTTTTAGGGTCATTAAAAATGGGTGCTGTCAGCAAGAGGAGGGATCTGTTTGGTTCATACAGTTACATATGACATATATTAGGTTGCGAGTGCATGAACAGATTTAAAATTAAACTCTCTTCTCTTTGTACGTATATCTCTCTCTGTCTCACTTAGGATAATGCAGTTCTATTGGATGCTGATGTAGACTCTGCATCCTGGGAATCTTACACAGACTATGTGGACCGTATGGTGTTTGCAGGGTTCTCTAGTGCTATACGCTGTTCTCTGCAGTATCTGGTAGAGAACACAGACCCAGCCCTGCACATTGCACCGCTGTTCGAGGTCCAGCTGACGCTGACCTCTGACATGACTTTTCATCCCTCACTTGACCTCTCCAAGAAGGACAATTTCTATGACATCATTGACAAGATGGTGGCAGATATTTTCAGAATGGCTGCATTCATGAAAAGAATTGCCAAACATAAACAAGCAGAAACGTACCAGGTGGGTGTGCGTGTGTGTGTTTTAAAACATTATTTAATTTAAAGTTAGCTCAATAACTTGTGTCTGAAAGAATATGATTGTAAAAGGGTAAAAAAGTTCTGATAAATGACAATATTGTCATTTACTCCAATATAATTTTACATTTATGTCTTAGAATTTTGTAAAGTTGTAGTTAATATAATATAAAAAGGAATAAAATTAATATGCTGATAATGTTCTATGCTTTTTTTAGTACAGCCTGTATTGTGGTTATATATGTAAATAGGCACTTACTGTATTGGATTCTTCAGTGGCACCACTGTTTGAAGTTTTTTGCAACCATTTCACAATACATAGAAAACATACTATTATTACATGTTAAAAGCTAATTTTATTAGTCAACCAGTATCAGCTTTTTGAATCTCTCACCACCAAATCATTTACTCATTCATGTTTCTTGGGTCAACCCCAATGCTGTATGTAGGTTTTAGGCTTCAAATGTAGGTTTTAAGCATCAAAGAAAGTTGTAACATGTAAAATGCAATCTGGGTATAAAGTATTTATTTACTGGAAAAAAAATAAAATAAATACAGATTATGTAAATACAATAAGTAATAATTATTTTCTGTATTTCATTATGTTTCTTTTAACCACTTTCAATATTTGCTTGAGGAGGCCCACTATTGTTTGTAGTTTTCACTATATTGCCAAAAGTATTCACTCAAAATGATTGAATTCAGGTGTTCCAATCACTTCCATGGCCACAGATGTATAAAACCAAGCACCTAGGCATGCAGACTGCTTCTACAGACATTGGTGAAAGAATGGGTCGCTCTCAGGAGCTCAGTGAATTCCAGCATTGGACCTGTGATAGGATGCCACCTGTGTAACAAGTCCAGTTGTGAAATTTCCTCCCTACTAAATATTCCAGTCAACTGTCAGTGGTATTATAACAAAGTGGAAGCGATTGGAAACGGCAGCAACTCAGCCACGAAGTGGACAGAGCAGGGTCAGCGGATGCTGAGACACATAGTGCACATAGGTCACCAACCAATCACTGCAGCCTTCCAAACTTCATGTGGCATTTAGATTAGCTCAGGAACAGTGCATAGAGCTTCAGTGAATGGATTTCCATGGCCGAGCAGCTGCATCCAAGCCTTACATCACAAGCACAATGCAAGGCGTCGAATGCAGTGGTGCATAGCACGTCCGCAATGGACTCTAGAGCAGTGGAGACGTGTTCTCTTGAGTGACAAATCACACTTCTTCATCTGGCAATCCGATGGACGAGTCTGTGTTTGCCGGTTGCCAGGAGAACGGTTCTTGTCTGGCTGCATTGTGCCATGTGTAAAGTTTGGTGGAAGGGGAATTATGGTATGGGGTTGTTTTTCAGGAGTTAGGCTCGACCCCTTAGTTCCAGTGAAAGGAACTCTTAATGCTTCAGCATACCAGGAGATTTTGAAGAATTTCATGCTCCCAACTTTGTGGGAACACTTTGGGGATGGCCCCTTGCTGTTCCAACATGACTGTGCACCAGTGCACAAAGCAAGGCCCATAAAGACATGGATGAGCGAGTTTGGTATGGAAGAACTTGACTGGCCTGCACTGTCCTGACACCTTTGGGATGAATCAGAGCGGAGACTGCGAGCCAGGCCTTCTCGTCCAACATCAGTGTCTGATCTCACAAATGCGCTTCTGGAAGAATGGTCAGAAATTCCCATAAACACATTCCTAAACCTTGTGGAAAGCCTTCCCAGAATAGTTGAAGCTGTTATAGCTGCAAAGGGTGGGCCGACATCATATTAAAACTCTATGGATTAAGAATGGGATGTCACTCAAGTTCATATGCGTGTGAAGGCAGACGAGCTAATACTTTTATACATTCAATACAGTGTATTAGGTGTGCTGAAATAAAATTTAACAGATCCATGCAATGACTGGGTTGTCCAGGAGACTTCTGGGACCAGACTTTAAATTAGCTTACAAAACTCCTTTTTTTAAACTTAAACATCTTAATCTTTATTGTGTTTATGTTTACTTCCATTTACAGTAATAATGAATACCATTTTACCAGCAAAAACAAGACTCGATGCAAGAAAAAAATAATTATTTGTATTTGTATCTGCAGGTGGATATAGACCAGGTGCAGGAGTTATCCGAGTTGGCTCAGCTGATTCGTTGCCGTGCACGTGGGACTATTGCCAAGGTTAAAGAGTTCCAGAACTCTTTCAGCTCCTATCAATATCTTTGGTCCGGAGACAGGTTAGAGTTTATGAGACAGTTTTTGCTTTACGGCCATGCCCTCTCAACAGAAGAGGTGGAGCTTTATGCTGATTATGAGCTGGCCAAGAACCCACCCAAACTTCACAACTTCAAAGAACAAGTAAGGGTCCAGTGTTGCAGGGTCATTTTAGAAAACAGTCTCCAACATATTTCTGAATTGAAATACGTTCTTCTCATCTGTTGCTACATATGTTTACGATTGTGTTTGTTTGTTTGTGTGTGTTTATAGATCAGTGAGTTTGAGAGTCTTTATGAAAAGGTGCGGGTTTTGGAGGAGAAGCGGGTTTTCTGTGGCTGGTGTCAAGTGGACATCAGACCATTTAAAATCTCCCTCATGACTGTCATCAAAAAATGGAGCTGGATGTTCAAAGAGTACCTGCTCAACCATGTCAATGATAGGTGACATACTGATAAAACCACTACATATTGTTAATTGTTTGAGGATTATAGCCACCATGCTCCCTTAGTTTGTTTTCACCTCTCTATATTTTCTCCTGTCCTCTTCAGTGTGCAGGATTTGGGGACCTTCATTGAGAATTCTGAACATGGTTTGGGGAAGAGTGTCCGGGATGGAGACTATGCTGGGCTTGTGGATATCATGGGCCACCTCATGGCAATCAGAGACAGGCAGCAGAACATTGAGCAGCAGTTCAAACCACTCAAATCTACCGCAGAGCTTTTGAAGATCTATGGCCAACAGCTACCAGAGCATGTCTATTCTGAACTGGAGGTACATATACACACGCATGCACACAGAAACACACATGCAATGATTCCCCCATTTCTCCCCCTCTGCCCACAACATAGACTTTTCTGCCTGCTCCCTGCTGTAGCTCTGTAGCACCTGAGAGTAAGTGAAAGCTAATTTATGACATGCTTTTTTCACAAATATATAATTTTCTCCTGAAATAATTATGACTGAAAATGACTTCCAGACTTGCCTTTAGTCAGCTTTTGTGGTGTGTACGCATTTCTTTAGAGCACTTCCCACAGCTGAAGCCAACTGATTGTCTGAAGCTAAGTTTTTACTTGGTGCATTCTAAGTGGCGAAAGAGCATGCACACTGAAAACGACACAATCATGGCATCTCCGACCCTGGACTGGCACCTCTGAATTTTTGTACTTGCTGTTTTTTATGGTAGGAAGATTAGCTAGTTTACCTCTACAAGCATGTGTATGAGAGCTCTGTCATATCATTGCACAGAGAATACAGCCTGAAAGGTTCCTCTGTTTCTGTAGCACAATAATTCAATTCATGTTTTGTTCATGTGATAGGTTGCTTCACAACTATTAGAATGAGTTTATTACTTTCTTATTTAGCCGTTTTCCCCCTTATGTTAATTATACTATACTATAGTATTACTATAGTGTAGTATACTAATTAGTGCCAGATATTTTAAATAGATGATTTATTAATTTGCAGGATTTATCTGCATGTATATATTGGTATACCTACCTGCTCCCGCGCTTGACATTCAGATTTAGTTTTGAATTGCCACAAGATATTGTGGTGGCACCCATGGGAATGCAGACCTGTAATTTAAACTCCTTTTCATTTAGCTTGTTGTTAATGGAACTCTTGAGGCTCTGTAGTTTTCCGCTTTACATTTGCTTTTATTAGTTGGCTGCTCATTGGCTTTTCCACAGGTCTCTTCCAAGCACTGTCCAGTTATTGATTGACTGCATCTGTATATCTTTATATCTGTATATCTATACATCTATTTTTCTGATGTAAATTGAAACAATCTAATTTTTATTTAAAAAACAAACGACACTCTTTCTGGCACACATATGTCCTGGCACACATGAGGACAATTTTAAACCAGAATTTAGCACTGATTGACGATCCTGCTTGATAAACAAAGACAGACATTAACCCATCCGCTTGAACTACATTTATCAATGATCTTCTTCAGGAACTGCCCGACAAATGGAAGAATCTGAAGAAAGTTGCCTTCACTGTAAAACATGAGGTCGCTCCTCTGCAGTCCAACGAGGTCACCGTTATCCGTAGGAAATGTGTCCGCTTTGAGGTGAGACAGCTGAATTAGTGGAACTTGTTCTTTAATTCCTGTTCAGTTGAGCATTGGAGTAGGCAAACCACCTGACCTGTGATTGTTGAGGCTAGGCATACCAGCTCATAGATGACCAAAATGCTGTAAAAAGTAAAAAAACAGCTCAGTAATTAGTGATCCTGTGGACAAACATAGATTATGGATCAGAGGTGTCAATTTAAAATGCCTCTCAGAATGCATAAATTATCAGACTTTGCCCTGAGTGGGCTATAGAGTATCAAAAGTGGACTGCTGAGTAGTGAAACCATTTAAAGGTTTCAACAAATGTAGGGTTCTTTCTTTTCATGCTAATTTAAAAATAAGAATTAGAGCAAGCAGTATGGTCTGTGGAGTCATTGGACTTGGTGTCATCCATATCGTGGTTGCAGTGTGCTGGTGTTGAGAAAGTTTTCTTACCACAGAACGTCTGTATGCCACAGAGTATCTGAACATTGTTGCTGACCAAGTTTATCCATTCATGGCTACAGTTTATCTACACTCAGGAGTCAGCATGATAATACGTCATGTCACAAAGCCTGTATTGTCATTGTGCTGAACAGGTTCAGGTGCCTGAGTACACACTTAATGTATCTTAACCCTATCATTTTAACATCTTAGGTATGAGGTGGAAAGGGCTTTTATAGCAGCTGTCTAGTTTGCAGCAAGTATGCAACACATCCAACATCTTGTAAAGTCAAGGCAAATTCATGCTTCTGAAGGCCAAAAGAACATGTAAATAGATAAGTATACCTAATAAACTGGCAACTTGTTGTACGTACCAGTTCTTTATAAGGGCAGTGTTTCAGTTTGTTGTTGATGTTGCCAAACATGGGTGTTAAATGTAAAGCTGTAATGCTAGTGTTATCCTTTTCATATCCTTGTTTTGCATATATGTTTGCATGCTTTTTATCTTTCTCGCTCTGGCTGCCTGTCGTCTTGTTTCTCTCTCTCTCTCTCTCTCTCTTTCTCTCTCTCGTTCTAGATTAAACAGCATGAGTTCCGGGAGCAGTTTCGCATGGAGCCCATCTTCCGCATCAACATAGATGAACCATACAAGCTCATTGACAAGGTGCATTCTTGCTGTGTGCACTTGTATTAACAGTGTAGAAGAATATTGTATATGGGCGTAATGCACAATTCCAATGACCCTTATATATTCACAACATGGTGGAAGAACAACTAAATTGGACAGTTTTAAATGGATGATAACATTATTCCATGTGTGTGTATCTCTATGTTTACAGACCAACCGCACGGTAGCTCATCTAGAGAGTGAAATGCGCAAGCTGCAGGAAACCGCAAATCTGTTTGAGGTCAGTTTCCCTGACTACAAACAGCTCCGCCAGTGTCGGTCTGACCTCATTCTACTGAAAGCAGTCTGGGATATGGTCATCTTTGTTAAGGTACTCACTAAAGTTCCTCACCTCTTTTAAATATCTAATTAAAGCCCAATGAATGTGACATTTGGCTGAGGTTGCTCAGCCTTCTTGCCCTACATGACTCTCCTGCACAGCAATTAATCTATACTGTTAATGGACAAATATCAGAATATTATATTTGTGCTTTTTGTAGTGTTGTGTAGCAGTCAAAATTGAGGTAACCTTTGTTCTGTGGGCATGCTGGTCAATATAGTCCAGCATTTCAGACTGGACTAAGACACCGTGGAAGGAGATAAATGTGGAGCAGATGGACATGGAGCTGAGGAGGTTTGCTAAGGTGCAGGTGACAAGTATTACTCCTGTTCACTGTTTATCATTTATGGTAATTCAGATATAACATGCACATATAATGCATAAATACATGTTTGTCAAAGGGACCAACAGCTTTTGCTGTATGTAAAACTATGTATTATCCTCAAAACTAAAATAATCCTGAAAGACTAAAAGCTTAAGAACATGTTGGAGTTTCTAGAAGAAAAACTGTTTACACTTGTGAAACTTTAGTTTATATGTGTGCAGGAGATGAAGACTCTAGATAAAGAGGTACGTGTGTGGGATGTCTACACGGGCCTGGAGTCTACTGTAAAAAATTTGCTGACATCACTGAGAGCTGTTAATGAACTGCAGAACTTGGCAGTCCGAGAGCGACACTGGCAACAGCTCATGCACACTACTGGGGTACTGTATCTGCCCTTAACACCAAGCCCTAACATTACATACATTACCCATACACCCATACATACATCAGCACAGAGCCATAGCATTACAGCGCATTACAGCATATTGCAGCGTTTTTTTTTTCTCATTTTTTAGTATTTTACTTTTTCCACTTTTTAAATTAATACTACCATAAAGCTTAGAAACAGCATACACATAATTATGCAGTGGCCTAGAAGTATTAAACAACGCAAAAACTTTGATTCTTCTGATTAGACATGCCTTTGCCTTAATTCAGAGTGTTATAAGCAGCTTTACAAGCAGGCACCTGGGATGTAGGGATGGGCAATTCGATATTATTTTTCATTGTTGTACTAAATTATGTCACTTCACAATACACGTTTCTGTGTATGTTGTGGATATTGTCAGAACTTGAAGAACATTAACTACATGGTTCATTGTAAAAAGAGCACAATTACTTGTTCAGTTGGAATTATGGCAGTGCACTGTGGAAAATGTTGAAAAAATAGTGTATATCTAGTTTTTGATTTTTTTAAATGTGGTGTGATGCAGGAAATGTCTCATAAAAGTATTACAGAAAAAAAATGTTAAATCATAATTTTCCATGGCTTCTCTTTTCTCTTGAACTGGCAGTTTTTGATCCAAGATTCAAGAGTTTTATTTTTGTATGCACTGAAAGCATACATTCAGTCAGATGGGTCCAAACCTTTGGTACTGTATTTGCATGAAAAGTGACCTTAATCATTTTTTGAAACTGTTAGAAATATGTAATATGTATCTCAGAGGACTTCCTCTCATCTTTCTTGTCTTTATTTTTCTCCGGCTCTGTAGGTGAGTTTTATGATGGATGAGAACACCACTCTGGGTGATTTGCTGGAGCTGCAGCTCCACCGTGTGGAGGAAGAGGTGAAGAACATTGTGAATAAAGCAGTGAAGGAGATGGCCATTGAGAAGGTAGAAATGAGACACAGCGGGGGTAACTGCTTTGCTTTGTACAGTAGTACAGTAATATATGACTCTATGTATGTATGGGTTTGTTTGTAGGTTCTTGGTGAGATCAAGCAGACATGGTCTGCGATGTCTCTCTCATATGAGACTCATTCTAGCACTGGAACCCCTCTCCTCAAAGCTGATGAGAATCTTATTGAGACATTGGAGGACAACCAGGTGGGACTATCATTAATAAACATTCACTACACAGAGCTACAGTACAACTGATCTCTTAGTTTAGTATCTGACCAACAATCTTGTAATAATAATGATAATCTTTGTTTATATAGCACCTTTCATACTGTTATGCAACTCAAGATCAACATATTGTAGATTAAGCAAGCTATGAAAAAAAATGGAAAAGATGATGATCATAAAATAGTAAAAATGTAGGAGTTATGTAGGCGCATACAGGCGTTGCTTGATAGTAGGTAGCAGTCAAAATCCAAAGCTGTCTCTCCTCTGTTTCTCTATAAGCATCTTATATAGGCCAGCATTTACAAGTTAAACAGACTGTGTGGCACCATTGTGTCATTAAGAATTTAAAAAGTAATAAAACAACATTAAAATCTATTCATAATATTATAATATTATGTGCTAATATTATTATAATATTAATATTAATTATAATTCAAGTTATTAAATATTGCATTAAATATTTCAGTTTAATTATTTAAAAAAGTAGTGGATAAAATGAAAAATAATATATTGTAATTATTTACTTTATGTTTTTATCTGCCTCAGTTGGCCTCAGAGTTGATTACCTCCTGAAATATTTTATATTCTTTTATAGCTCCGTTCATCATTCTGGGCAAATACAATTTCTTCATTGCCTCATTCTTTATTTATAGCTTCCTACTAATTATTTGAAACCTGTGAAATAGCACAATACTAACATATTAACAACATCTTTATACACCCTTCAGTAACCAATTGATTTTATATTTTGAAAGCATTGATTTATAAAATAGATTCAGCATAACTGGCCTTAGATCAGCCTTAAAGGACAGCTTCCCCAAAACTGCAGCAGCTCAGTTACTTCCACTTGCTTTGAAAAATCATCACTGATTGGGCATGCTGAGGTGTGTGTACATCTGTGTGTGTGGACACTCAGGTACAGCTGCAGAACATCCTGATGAGTAAACATGTGGAGTACTTTCTGGCGGAAGTGAGTGGCTGGCAGCGATGCCTGATGCTGGCGGACCTTGTGATTGCCACCTGGTTGGCTGTGCAGCGCACATGGGCCCACCTGCAGAGTATATTCACCAATTCAGAGGACATTCGCAATCAGCTGGCCCAGGATGCCGAACGTTTCCATGGCATCCATCTAGACTTCCAGGTACCACAGATTCACTGTGTTGGCCATTATAGTGAGGTGTTGCAAAAGGCTGCAAAATATTGATAAAGTATGCCGTAATTGCAGTAATTGTAGAAATAGGACAGTGTACCTAATGTGGTACGTTGACAAGATACAAGACGTGTGTATCTAATAAAGTATGTATGTTTGTACCCAGGAGTTGATGGTGAATGTTGTCAAAACTGCAAATGTGATTGAAGTCACGAACCAGCCAGGCTACCTGGAGAAACTTGAGACACTGCAGCAAAGGTACAGGATTGTGCATGTTAAGGTATTAAAAAAACGTGGTGTAAACAATTATGAGAGGGTGAGTGGGGGACATCTTAATGTATTTTAATTTTTCCTTAATGATTTTAAGTATTTGAGCATAATGAATATTTTTTGTAGAAACAATTCAAACTTCTCTGCTACAGATTACAATGTAAAAAATGGCTTCCAGCACCTGCTGTTTATGAGCAAATCAGCTGAAGGTGGCGTGAAGGTGTTACAACTAACCCCTTTGACATGGTTAATTGCAACAGATGGAGAGACTAGTTTTACTGGTCTGTTAAAAAAGTCTGGTAATCAATGCAAAACATAATTAATTCATACAATTATGTAATGGTTGAACAGGTTCTCCCAAGTAAATGCATAAGAAATGAATCAAAATAAATGTTATTAGAAAAGAGAAGGTGTCCAATGTGCCAAAACCTATTTTGACCACAAAGTAGAAGAGCAAATATCAGCACAATAAAATTGAAATAAACTTTGTGCCTGCATTGTGCATGTATATGAGTAGCTATGCACTGCTCTCAGCTTACTTTTATGAGTGTGGAGGCAGTACTTATGCTGAGGCTATATGGCTATATAGACTAACTCTCATTGTGAGTTTTTACATGCTATGTTACAGGCACCAGAAAAGATTAATGTCGTTTTTAAGTCTGTGACTCACTAATTGAAAAACACTTATGTTTAAAAAAAGACCAAAGTGGCCATGACCAATAGCCAGAAAATATCAGTCTCCCCCAAGTATTAAAAGCATATTATTAACGTTATTATTATTGCTAGAAGTTGATTTATTTTCCGTCCTGTGTGTGTTTACATTCTACAGGCTGTTTGTGTGTGAGAAGGCTCTGGCTGAATATCTGGAAACAAAGCGTCTGACTTTTCCACGCTTTTACTTTGTCTCTGCTGCTGATCTCCTAGAGATTGTGTCCAAGGGAACACAACCCAGACAGGTAGCCCATAATACCACTCCGTGTACTGTGCTGTGTGGAGGTTGTGTATGATAACTCTGACCATGTATAGGTGTTTGCTAAAGAAAATTTATGAGGCTCACCGCACAAAGGCACACTTGGGTAAAGTTTACATGTGTGTATAGGTTACACGGCACCTGCTGAAGCTCTTCGATAATCTGGCTGATCTGAAATTCAGAGATGAGGAGCAGGATGAAGAAGAAAGGATTGAGGTTGCTGTGGGGATGTACAGCAGAGAGGGAGAATATGTGCCATTTTCTGAGCCCTGCATGTGTGAGGGACAGGTACCATAATCGCCAAAAAAAAAGACCCCCACCTCCCCGACACACGTGCACACACACACACACACACACAGACTCTCTCACTATATAAAGTATACACACAGACACATGCAGTCACACTATCTATGCCCTCTAATGTTCTGGGAAGCCAGGAAAAGCTGGACATTTGTATTATTGTCTATTCATTCTCATGTCTTTTTGGAACAGATACACTAGCAAGCTTAGTTGAGCAAGACTACATTAACACACTCAACTTCTTGTCTAGTAACATCTGATCAAATGAATGAGTCAGTAAGAGGTTGTTAAAGTTTATATTGATGACTTCAATGTTAAAGATATTGGCAGTTGTGCATCATTTTCCCTTCAGCAAAATCTGTTATGTATAGAAGCCATGGAAATTGTCCTGTAATTTTTTATCCTGGAAATGTACTAAAAAGTGTGGGCTGTTAACCAGACAAATTCCAAATGAAATTATACTGAATTTGATTAATTTTTTTTGTTTTTTGATTATTCTTTCTTTGGCAGGCTGAGTGTTGGTTGGGTGGGTTGGAGCAGGCCATGCGCTCCACAGTGAGGCATGAGATCTCTGAAGCTGTGGCAGCTTACGAGGACAAACCACGTGATCAGTGGCTCTTAGACTATCCTGCACAGGTGTCTAAAATGGATTTAAATCTACTGAATTTGTTAATGTATATGAATGTATCAGTTTAGATAACGGTGATACAGTTCAGAGGATCCTTAACATATGTGTTTTGCAGGTGGCACTAACGGGTAGTCAAATTTGGTGGGCGACTGATGTTGGCATTGCCTTTGAACGGTTGGAAGAGGGTTTTGAGACAGCGCTCAAAGACTACAATAAAAAACAGGTATGCATTTTCTTACTTACTCATTGACCCACAACGCCTCCTTACTAATGTACTTCTTTGATAACTCTACTTACTCACTCACTCATTCACTGAGCTTTACAATTTTATATAACTTCTTGTTCAGTTAACTGAATCTTCTCAATTTCTCTTGTCATGAATGACTAGCTGACTGACTTACTCATTCAATCACTCTCACTCACTCACTCATAGGGCTGTGTATTGGCAAGAAAACTAGCAGTGTGATACATACCGTGATACAGGGGTTATGATTTGATATATTGTGATACTGTAAGCAAGGCGAAATTTTGCATTTTTTTAAAGGTGTAGTATTAAAAAACACACCACTATATGCATTGTTTTGCTAATGCTAATGGTACCAGTGCACTCTTCTGCTACTTGGTTATTTTAGAGTGAGAGTGAAAGAATCTAATGGTGAACAACACAAAACAAACCACTGGCTGTCACAAATCTATGTAATGTAAACTACTGATTAAAAGTTGATACTGTGTTTTTGAGAGTTGATACGTTATCACAAAATGCAATATTGCGATTTTCAATGTTTTCTATGTTTTCGTTCACCCCTACTCATTCACTTATATCTCCTCTAATTCCTCTGACTGACTCACTTTCTCAATCATTCACTCACTTACTTACTTCACTTTACTGACTTTCTCATTCATGACAGATGTAATTTACCCACACGTAAATCGCTGTTGTATTTGTTGATTAGTGAGTAGATGAAGATGATATCATCACTGATATCATTACGTTTTTTATTTCAGATCAGTCAGCTGAACTCCCTGATAAACATGCTACTGGGTGAGCTGACACCTGGTGACCGGCAGAAGATCATGACCCTCTGCACCATCGACGTTCATGCACGGGATGTGGTCGCCAAACTCATCTCCCAGAAGGTAACAGATAATGCAGAGTTTGCACTAGTATATGTTTAGGAATACGCTGACAGCACATTGTCTCTTGCTTAGGTGATGAATGGGCAGGCGTTTGCATGGTTGTCCCAGTTACGACATCGCTGGGACGAGCAACAGAAACACTGCTATGTCAACATCTGTGATGCCCAGTTCCAATTTTCATATGAGTACCTGGGGAACACCAACCGACTGGTCATAACACCACTCACTGATCGGTTAGTCACACGTACACACAAGGACATACAGACCCCCACACTACACACACTACCATAAATACACACATGATATTTTCCTTCTCATTTTATGTTTTTATTTTGTGTGTTTTTTTTTTTTTTTAAATATGCATTTTTTAAGGTCATTTTCATTTCACTTTTGGGTATGCTATAATTTTTCCCTTTAGAGCATTGAATTATCTGTGTGTATGAAGCTTGCTTTGTAGTTTGTGGTTTCTACAAAAATGTTAGACAGAACCGGAGCACTATAGAGAACACTCTCTTCAATAATCTGTTGGAGAGTGACAGAGAGCAGTCACTAATGTTACCCCCCTGTGAGAGTAAGATTAAAATATAATAAGAAAAATATGGAAAACAGCTTATTTCAATATTTTTGAAGAATATTTTAAAAGCACATATTTGTTTGGGATGACCAAAGCTCAACCTAATATATTTTTATGATAGTAAACTTTCGGGCCACTTGCTTGATTGAGCATTTAATGTTAATGTTGAGCCCTGAACCAGGTGTACTACGTACACTTAGTTATATAGTCATACACTCTTCACACCCAGACTCAGAATCGTTTTGCCTTTTATGGTAACGTTATTTTTTTCCCATCCCTCTGCAGATGCTACATCACTCTAACTCAGTCTCTCCATTTAACAATGAGTGGTGCTCCCTCTGGCCCTGCTGGCACTGGCAAGACAGAGACCACCAAGGACCTGGGCCGCTCGCTCGGCATTATGGTCTATGTATTCAACTGCTCAGAACAGATGGACTACAAGGTGGGCAGCATTGAAGGATGTAAACTGAATTTTGAGTTACTCAGTTGTATGCTCAATGGTATTTCCTTTTACTCAATCTCTATTCTCTTGCCTTTTAGTCCATAGGTAATATTTATAAGGGTCTGGCCCAGACAGGTGTGTGGGGATGTTTTGACGAGTTTAATAGAATCTCTGTGGAGGTTTTATCTGTAGTCGCTGTGCAGGTCAAAACTATCCAAGATGCTGTTCGCAACAAGAAACACAGGTCAGACCAGGATGTGGGTGAATTGCTGAAATGTATATACCATGTGAATTATGACTTAATAATATAGGAAGAAAATTGTAACTTGCAGTGCTTTTGAGAAACTGCATATTCTATTATGAATTTTACTGTTTGTGCAGCAGGACCATATCTAGTTTCCTTATATCAACTTTCTTTCCAATTTGCCGGTCAGGTTTCTTTTCCTGGGTGAGGAGATTGAGCTAAAGCCAACTGTGGGGATCTTCATCACACTGAACCCGGGATATGCTGGCAGAGCCGAACTGCCAGAGAACCTTAAGGCACTCTTTAGGTTCGAACTGGTGTCTTTTGATTTTTCTGTCTCTGATTTCTCTGTCTCTGCAGCCATGTCATTCTAACAAAGTGCTTTTTTGTATGTGTGATCAGGCCATGTGCCATGGTAATTCCTGATTTTGAGTTGATATGCGAAATCATGCTGGTGGCAGAGGGCTTCATAGACGCTCGCCTGCTTGCACGCAAGTTCATCAGCCTGTACACACTTTGCAAGGAACTGCTCTCCAAACAGGTACCTGCTCATATCAAACAGAGAATTAAAGGTTTGTTACTAATGCAAACCAAACAGTAAAACTAAATATTTTTAGCCTTGTTAATAGTCTTGACTTTATTTGGTTTTGCAGGATCACTATGACTGGGGTCTACGTGCGATAAAGTCAGTACTGGTTGTGGCCGGGTCACTGAAGAGGGAAGACAGGAGCCATCCAGAGGAGCAGGTGCCCATGGGAACTGCAGTTTCTGATTGATTGTTTTCTTCCTTATAGCCCTTAAAGTCTTTTTGCATCTTCCTGTTAGGCCATAGTCATACAGTTGTAACAGACTGTAATAATACTGTCTCATGACATGTTTATTAAGGTGCTGATGCGGGCCTTGCGGGACTTCAATCTGCCGAAGATTGTGACGAGCGACGTGCCAATATTCCTAGGTCTAATCAGCGATCTATTCCCTCTTTTGGACGTCCCACGCAAGAGAGACATGCAGCTGGAGCAGCATGTGCGCCAGGCGATCAGTGAACTGCGGTTGCAGCCTGAGGAGAACTTCATCCTCAAGGTCGGTCTGGTTTAGTTTCTAAAATTTCATTTTTGAACTCAAGTATACACATATTTAGATCTGGTCATTGAAGCTAACGAGTCAGCAAGTAAAAAACATACTAAAATATGGCCTCCATGTGCTTCTGGGAGTCATCCTGTAGTGCCTTGAAAATGTAAAAGTCAGTGTTGGTCAGATTTGGCAATGTTTACATATTAACGTCAAATGCAGAGTCTCACAAAGAAGGACGGACTCAGTGTTCAAGCGTTAAATGCAAAATCAATATTATAATAATGATGTACAAATGTATGACAGAAGTAGTTAATTCACTCACATCCTGAGAATACACCATCTTTCACCATCCTTTAACAGAGTTCCTATTAAATACTGTTTTAACATGCTCACAATCATCAGATTAATCCTCTTAGGGAGGGGGACCAAAGCATAATCAATGATGCGAAATGTTCTTCCACGCAATATTTGCAATTAAACATTTCCACCAGAGTGCCCAAAATCTTTAGCTTTAAACAACATTTCCAATCAGATGGAAATATCAATGTTTACATGATTCTGGAAAAGTCACAGCTGTATCACACTATGGGGACAATATTTTTCTAAAGGACCATGTTGTGCCACTGAATGTAGCCTTGGTTTCCACTGACCATGTTGTTCTTTTCTCTATCTCTGACTTTCCTGAATAGATTTTGTGCACATGTTTAGAGTCCCTTCTGGCATTATCAACAAAACTGTTGTGTAAATAATAACTGCTAATAACTGAGCTGTCTGTCTGACTGCCTGCAGGTGACTCAGTTAGAGGAGCTCCTGGCTGTCAGGCATTCTGTCTTTGTGGTTGGTGGAGCTGGGACAGGGAAGAGCCAGGTGAGAAAAACTCAAATTGTACACAAGATGCAGACACAATAAAAGACAGCAGTATACCATGCAAGGCCACAGTGTGGGTAATGCTGTTTTGTGCCTTTGCCTTAGATTTTGAAGACACTCCATAGGACTTACTCCAACATGAAGTTGAAGCCGGTTTGGTGCGACATCAACCCTAAAGCTGTGACCACAGACGAACTGTTTGGATTCCTGCACCCTGCTACGCGAGAGTGGAAAGATGGTAAATGTGTATTTGTTGTCTATGTGTGTGAGTGCACCTAAAGTTTGTATCATGGCTTTCTTGAGTGTATCTATATTTAACAGTTGTGTATGCATGTGTACATGTATGTTTTAGGTCTTTTCTCTTCAACCATGAGAGAGCTGTCTGCTTTATCTCATGATGGTCCTAAGTGGATTGTGTTGGATGGTGACATTGACCCAATGTGGATAGAATCCCTAAATACAGTTATGGATGACAATAAGGTCAGTCACTGTTAGGATTGTCAAAATAAATAAAGTTTGAAATATGAATATTCATCCGACCACATTAAATATAGTTAAATACAAAAATTATTGGAACGTATTTATAAGCATTTAAAAATCAATATCGATTTGTGCCCTGTTGTAATTACCGACATACCAAACCACCATATGTATTCATAAAATAATAAAAAAATAATTTTAGAATTTAGAACCATTTGACATTTGTGCTTTCACACAGAGGAATTTAACCTCCACATTTAATCCATCCGTGCAGTGAAACTACCACATATAGAAACACTAGTAAACACAAACACTTGGGAGCATTGAGTACACCTGCCCAGTGTGGTGGGCAGCCCTTTCCATGGAACCCAGGGAACAGTTAGGAGTTAGTTGCCTTGCCAGCAACATGGACTGGCTGAGTTGGGTACTGGGAAAGCCCCTGTGAAAAGATCCACTGGCTATGCGCGGAAGGAACAGAAGGAGCATTACTGGGAGCCAGTACAAATTGGGGAGTTACACAAAGGACCACCACAGAAAGACCAACAGCAGCTAGGGAAGCTATTACATGACGAGCAGCAGCTTGGAAAGCCGGCAATGGATCGGGATGGGGTGCCGGCATAGGACATGTACAGGGAACAAGAACTGGAGAAGCAGCAGCTTGTGATGCCAGCACAGGATCAGAATGGGTAGCTGGCACTGGAGCTGCTAGGAGAACAGGCACAGGAATGCCAAAGCAGCTCAGGGAGCAGAAACAGGGAAAGGAGCAGCCTGGCGAGCAGGAACAGGAGTGGCCCGGGAAGCAGAACAGGAACAGGAGCAGGCCTAGTCTGGGAACAGCTCCAGTAGTAGTTATCAAACCAGGAAAGGCAGCTAGAAAAAACAAGTGTCTTGGTGAGCCACCTCTGGCACAGTAACTCAGGGTGGCAGGATAAGGGCAGGCGTTGACAAGCCAGTGCTTTTCGGTGTCCTTGGCGGAGCCTTGACAAAAGGCATCAACGGACCTGTGCTCTCCAAAGCACTGGGCAGAGCCTTGAGACCAGCTCTGGCTTGTAGGTGGTCTCGGAAGCCCTAGGCTGTTATGTGGGAACCCCCCTCCCCTCTGCCATTGGGCATGTGAGCCACCCAATCTAAGGCAGACCTTCGCAGCAATAATACTAGAAGGTGGCTTTAACCTCCTCAGACTGGAGCAACTTAGAGTGGCCCAAATGGCTCCAACTGATGATTCGACTTATCAGCTTTCAGCAGGCTGCCCTAATCTGCCATCATTTCCATGTACAAAACTGTCCTTATTTAACTATGCCAGTATAAATACAGTTTTCCATTCTATGACCCCTTTAATACATTGTAGTATGATTTACTGCAAATAATTGTGATGTGACTGTATTTGTGTCTACGTTTTTAAGTACATTTATATTTGTGTTTATGTGTATGTTAGGTGTTGACACTGGCTAGCAATGAGCGTATCTCCCTAACATCCTCTATGCGCCTGCTGTTTGAGATCAGCCACCTGAAAGCCGCCACCCCAGCAACTGTATCCAGAGCAGGCATCCTCTATGTCAACCCACAGGATCTTGGCTGGAGCTCGTGAGTGATAGCTATTGGCTCTGCCCACTTCATAGGCCTGTCATCTAGTCCATTCTAACAGCTTTGTTTTCACTTTGTTTTTAACAGATATGTAACAAGTTGGATTGACACACGTCAGGCCCAGTCAGAACGAGCAAATCTGACCATCTTGTTTGATAAGTATGTGCCCTACTGTTTAGAGCAGGTCAGATGCAACCTGAAGACCATCACACCTATACCTGAGACAAGCATGGTACAGGTGAGAAACACTCATCCACATACTGGTCCCACCAGAGATCACTATAGTTAAGATGAGAAAAATGCACACCTGTACCTCAGAGTGGCTTTACAGGTGATGTGGTACAGATGATGATAGGGCATTTTTCTGCCAATTTTCTTAGTTTAACATTGGAAAAAAATTATAATGTGATGTAAATTACTTTTGCACAGGTCACATTTTATGTTTTTAGTTTTTACTGTATGTCAGTGTCATATAAATAGCAAATAAACAGTAGTTATTTAGCCTTAAAATGTGCAGAAGTGTGTTCTCTGTAGAGGATATGCTCAAATTAACAAAACATATAATTTTACCAGAGGTTCTCAAGCATTTGCATACAACTGTATATAAATGTGGATGTGTTTTAGACTCTGTGTTGCCTGCTGGACTGCTTGCTGACGGATGAGAACACACCTGCTGATTCTCCTCGTGAACTCTATGAGATCTACTTTGTGTTTGCTTGTGTTTGGGCTTTTGGAGGGGCTCTGTTCCAAGATCATGTGAGTCATCTATTTTATTCATATTATTTCACGTTTTTACCATGTTGGTGCAAAGCAAGGGCTTAAGCCTTATTGAGTTGTCTCTAATTTTCTCTCTTGCTGCTCTCCTTTTTCTGTTTCTCTTAGCTTATAGACTATCGTGCAGAGTTTAGTCGTTGGTGGTGTAAGGAGATGCGGGCGGTGAAATTCCCCTCTCAGGGTACCGTGTTTGATTACTACATAGATCCCAATACAAAAAAGTTCACTCCTTGGAGTGAGCGCATTCCTCCCTTCGAGCTGGAACCAGACATCCCAATGCCGGTACAGTTGTTACCATCACCCATACGCTTACTGACACACACACACACAAATAAAAAGCGTCAAAAATAAAAATGGAGATTTTGTTCTGACAGCAGTGATATATATGTATATGTAGTGATACTGAACCCAAGACAGAAACCGTGGCCTCTTTTCCACTGTTGAGCCAAATGGTTCTCAGGAATGTACTATACTGTACCGCGCTGGTGTGGATTTGTGAGACTGGTTACTATTTCTTTTTTTATCTGCTGAGCAGCTAAATCAGAAAATACAAGGAAAAGCTAACTGGCTAATCGGTACACATGTAGCACCCACCACAAAACACATCTGATTCTATCTGTCACACTAACACTCCTGTCTTGTCCTTATATTATTTATCCTTTAAATGAGTGTTATTTGAAAACTGGTTACTGAAACTGAGCCTGTACTGCAGTGGGCTGCACATGTAGCCAGTTAACTATGTTAGCATTAGCGTGTCACAGCAGGGTACAGCTCAAAGCACCACAGAACAATTCTGTTTTTATCCCTCTGTCACTTCCACACCAGATATTTGAATTTGTGATTTAAGACATGACCCTTTATCCTCTAAATGGGAGTACTTTGGTGGGAGGCACTGTACACTAGCATTAGCTTAGCCTAGCAGCCTACAGCTTAAATCACTAAAAAACAAGATTTCTGTTGGCTTTTTGTTGCTCCAACACCAATTGGTCGACTGTACTCTTGCTGTTATATGTTTTTATTATTAAAACTTGTGTCAGAGCACCAGTTGCCATGCCCGGGTGGCTGGATCTTTTTAGCTAAGTACCTAGGAGTGAGGAGCCTGCTAGCTTTAGCTACAGCTGTAAACACAACGAAATATTGTTAATTTCTGCTTTCTGTCCCTGCAACATGCGCCAATTGACTTTGTTTTCTCTGAGTTGAACCTTTGTCAACTAAATTTTCATCAGTAATTCTTCTGTTAGTCAGAATTGAACCTGTTTTGTGGTGAGCAGAGCTGGCAACATGCTAGCTAAGCTAATGCTATCTGTGCCTGCAGCTAATCTTTCCTGGTTTAACAGTGCTGTTCCACGTTTAGAAACTGGTGTTTGATTGAAGCGTAAATGTTTAATGAGTGGTGAATTGGGAAAAAAAAATGTGCACAACGTAGGACCAGTCAGCTAATAACTACGTCGCTACATTAAGCCGCAGAACGGTTCTGTGGCCCCAGGTACGGTTAGCTAACTGGGCTAAGAAAACTTGGCTCAGTCCGGTTTGTTTGCGTTCCGTGCCGAACTGTGTTTGTGTGGAAAAGTCAACGGAATGGGTTCCCTCTGTGCTCCGAACCATTCGGCCTTGCAGTGGAAAAGAGGCTCATGATAACCCCCTTCCTTCCCTCCCCAATCCGCTTTCACCCCTGCTGGTTCAGGTTGTTGAGCTCTCATTACATTACTGATGCAAAAAGGCAAACTTTACATTTCACAATTAACGCTATAACTAATAGTGTGAAATATACTTGTTGAAATTACTTTTAAGGTCATTACCATTAAACTGGCATGCATAACATACAAGCAGTGCAAAACATAGTAGCATAGCACATCTTGTATTGTATCTTGTAGTCACTTGTACCTTGAGGTATGTTAGTCCAGTTTATTGTCAAAGGTGCAGACATCAGATTGTAATGAGTTAATGAGTTAAAGAAGTGGAAATAAAATGGAAATAAAAGCCAGTCTCTTGGGGTTAGCTGTTAGTCATTAACCTAGCATGGGAACCAGCTGGCTTTCCATGTGCAGTGCTCCTCAGCTTTAGGCGATATTGTGACTCGGCAGCTTCTCAGTTAATACTGACAGTGTGAATGGCTAGTATTTACTAAGTTCCAGCAGTGTCTGATGCTCATAAATTAAAGCTTGAGTGTATACGAGATGCACATATGAAGCAAATGACTTTTGGACCTAAAACAACATTTAGCACAGTTTTGAGGTGCAGAGGCTGAAGCTGACTTCCTATTTGCTAGTGTCAGAATGTAACTGCTGCATCATGGAACAATTTAAACAAGTACCTGGCGAATAAGAAGCTGACTTCAGCTTTGTACCATTTTGTCTACGCTCAAGAGAGACAGCTGTGGGCTTTTCATATGCTTGACTTCATCACGAAAAGTTTAGAATATTGCAATATTGACATCTGTCTGGATATTGTTAATTTCTGTTTGCCCAATTAATTTGCCCAATAAAAACATTTTAGATTTTCTTCATTTGTTAAATACAGTTCTTATAAAAAAGATTTTTGCCCATACCCACCAACAAATGTTAATATAAATTACAAAATTCCTATGCTTTTTATTTATTTGTTTTTGTTTACGTAGTTAATTTATGTGAAGTTAAATATATCTATAATGTTGATCTACCATTTACTTTATTTAGAAAACCTGTAAAACTTGCAATTTGACAGGGTTGTTTAAACTTTGGCCAAGATTGAATGTCTTCTTTACATCTTGTGTTTAGCTGTTAACTCTTTAGTCACAGCATTCACACTCCCATTTTGACAGGGGACTACATTTTAATCTATGCTTAAACCTAGTTTAACACTCTAGTGGGCTTCTCTGGGTGATGACATTGACCCAAAGTCAATATAGTTAAGCTCAACCAGTTTTTAGCATATCTAACTGGCATTCTGCTTCTATCCTATGGCTCGTGAATGAATATGGCTGAATATTTGTTTGTTCAGATGGTGCTGGTTCACTCAGCAGAAACAATTCGTCTGGCGTACTTTATGGAGCTGCTGCTGGAGAAAGGCAAACCAGTAATGTTGGTGGGAAATGCAGGGGTGGGCAAGACCATCTTGGTGTGGGATACCATCTCCAAACGCAAAGAGGAGTATATGGTGGCCAAAGTGCCCTTTAATTATTATACCACATCAGCTATGCTGCAGCGTAAGTGAAGACACAAGAACAGCAAGATTAATACATCCCAGCTTACACTCACATAAACACTCAAACTCACACATACATGTCTAAAGTTCGAAAATAAAAAGGTCCATACCAAACAAGTGTGCCTGATAACTCATGCATGCAGATACATGCAAAGCAATATGCCAACAGGATAACAATTTAGACATACATTGTTTAATAATATACACAACCATTATACCTACACTTGTTGTCTGTTGTCTCCTGTTTACTCCTGTAGGCGTGCTAGAAAAGTCTCTAGAGAAGAAGGCAGGGCGGAACTTTGCCCCTCCTGGCACTAAGAAGTTGATCTACTTTGTAGATGATCTGAACATGCCGGAGGTGGACGCCTATGGGACAGTCCAGCCACACACACTCATCAGACAGCACCTCGACTACTCTCATTGGTGACTGTTCCTTTTATTGCTATACACAAGCAAGTGGTCTTCTCACAAGTTTAAATGCATATATAATATAGAAACAATCTAGCAAAAAGTAAAACTGAATGGTAAAACAGCAGACTGATTAAGGTGGTTTTGTTACATTTCCTCTGGAATCTGTGTAGTACCTAGCTGACAGCTCATCATCAGTTTTTTTTGTGTGTGTTGTTAGGTATGATCGTCAGAGACTAGTCCTGAAGGAAATTCATAACTGTCAGTATATCACCTGTATGAACCCAACAGCTGGAAGCTTCTCTGTCAACCCTCGGCTACAGGTATCACGTAGCAGTCATTACCCAAAGCAGTAGATTAGTGGTTTCTACAGCTTTGGTTGTATTAGCATGAAATGTGTTTGTAATTCAAATATGTAAAACAAAAGTTCAAGTCAACCCAAAAAAGACATGGGATTAAAGGATGTATAAACCCTGCATACTCTTTCTCCATTTATCATGTTCAAACACTGAAATTATTGTATGTAGAAAAATTTACATGCAAAATTTACTGAATTTAATATACTGTAAAATTGAAATAGAAATGTCTGTAACCATTGCAGTCAGTTAATTCACTCTCTCTGTCTTTATAGAGGCATTTCTCTGTGTTTGCTGTACACTTCCCTGGAGCAGAGGCTCTAAACACTATCTACAGCAGCATCCTGAGTGGCCATTTCCAGCAGGGAGGCTACAGTTATGGAGTGACTCGCTCCGTAGGAACACTCGTTCAGGCTGCCATCTGCCTCCACCAGAAAATGACCCAGAACTTTCTCCCCACTGCCATCAGATTCCATTATATCTTTAATCTTAGGGACATCTCAAACATCTTCCAGGTGTGGGTCTGTCAGTCTGCGCTAGTCATCTTCATGTGTACACATGTCCTGTATTTATACCTGTTGATTTGGTTTTAATATTGATCGTTACTTGGAGGAGTGGTCAGATTTTAGCTTTTTAAGAAAATCTGACCCCACTGCTTTGTATGTTTACTTGATCAAACTGTAATTTGTATATGTACAGTATCTGCACATGCATACGCTTAATGTAATAGTATGTGTCTTTGTAGGGAATTCTCTTTGCCTTGCCAGAGAGTGTGCGGTATCCTATAGACCTGGTGTACCTCTGGCTGCATGAGTGCTCTCGTGTGTACTCAGACAAACTGATGGAGGAGAAGGATGTTGAACTCTTTAACAAGATCCTGCTGGATACTGGCAAAAGATACTTTGAGGTCATAATGGCACACTCTAAGAAAGAACGAGTTTTGAGGTATTTTGTGTTGACAATATGTTTTATTCACTCACTCTCTCTTCGTTTTTTTCTCCAGGGAATAGATGAGTCCATTTTTATTCACCAGCCTCTGATATACTCCCATTTTGCCCATGGCTTAGGGGAGCCACGTTATGCTCAGGTGAGTGACTGGGAGAAGCTGCAGAAAACTCTCACTGAGGCTCTGGAACACTACAATGAGCTTCACGCTAACATGAACCTGGTGCTGTTTGAGGAGGCAATGCAGCACATGTAAGTATTCATCCATTCGTCTGTCTATTCATACATATGTGCATGCATTAATCCTTTTAACCATCCGTCAGCCTGTTCGTCCATCTATTTATCCAACTACACATTTGTGAATTCATCAAACTATACACTTAACACTTCAACCCATCCATTTTTTCATCCATCGAGTAATGTATCCATTTATTAATCAGTTATTCCATCAGTTTTCAGATTAATCTATTTATCCGGCGGTCCATTTTCCATTCATTCATCCAGCTGTACATCTGTCCATTTCATAATCCATTTACCCAGCAAATTATGCATCCATTCATTCTTCCATCCACTGACTCATACACAGGGCTGGGATGTAATGGAATACAAGTTTGGGAATATGTATTCAGAACACGAAAATTAAGTATCTGTTTTCAGTCCAAGTTATATTTTGTAAAAACAATATTTAGAATTTAATTACATGTTAGGAGAATACATTTAGAATACTTACTAAATAAAAAAATGTACCATATATAAAAGAAACACCATCAGTGCTTGTGTAATGACTTTAGATATCCATCCTTCAGATTTTAATGTGGTTATAATGATATGCCCAAACATGCTTTCTTTTGTCCAAGACCAGTGAAAGGCCAGTCTTACAGCCTATGGGGTTTGATCAAGGCCTCCTCAATACATTGCCAGAAAACTTGTGAGTCTGAATTCAACCAAGGTTGTTGTTGTTGAGGTTGTTGTGTATGTGTGTATAGCTGCAGGATCAGTCGAATTCTGGAGGCTCCGGTCGGGAATGCTCTTCTAATTGGAGTGGGCGGCAGTGGAAAGCAGAGTTTATGTCGATTGGCAGCCTTCCTCAGCATGCTCGAGGTCTTTCAGATCACTCTACGCAAAGGATACGGCATAAGCGACCTGAGGGTAAAACACACTCACACAGAAACACAAGCATCGTCAGAGCTGAGGTAATGAAACGATCTTAGAAATATTAAACCCTTGTCTCTCTCCTTCTGTCTCTCTTTTCTTACAGAGCGATATAGCTGCTCTGTATATTAAGGTGGGAGTGAAGAATATTGGTACAGTGTTTCTGCATACGGATGCTCAGATTCCTGATGAGCGTTTCCTCGTGCTGATCAACGACATGCTAGCATCTGGTATCAACATAGCCATATAAATCATACAAAGGTTCATTAATATTGAAATGACATCTGTAGCAGGGGTTCCCAAAATTGTCCATGCCATCACCCACTTGTAGGAGTGGTGTTTGTCCTAATATACACCATATAAGTAAATTAACTGAAATATAAACACATCACAAAAGTAATTAAGCTTTCGGTATGCTTTTAATTGCTATACTGTTCTTTATATTATCTAAAACAGTTGCAGTAACACACCATGATAAACAAATGAAACATGCATAGACCTGCACTACTATGTACTTGATTAGATAATAAATAGAAAAAAATAACAATGGCACATTTTTTGGCCTCATATGTGACACCACTTCCGGTATTTTATTAGAATGACATAGTTTAACTGTGGTTAGTTTACCGCATACTGTGTCATTCAACATGAAATATCAACACTACGAATTACGCTGAAGCAAACTTGTTTAATTCCTGATGTGACACTGTACGGCTCTTGTCGTGGAAACACAGAAAAAACATTGATGTGGCTTCCTCGTGACCCACTTGTCCCCGCACTACAACCCACAATTAGAAAACATTGCCTATTCAAGCAGGCCTTTAGTTCATTTTAAACCACTGTGTACTGTTCTATTCCTTAACAGCACTTTATAATCCTAATTAAATTTTTAACGTAATGATGAATTCTCTGTTAAAATCCATTGTCTAATCATGTTTTAATCATGTTTGTTTCTATTCTCTTTTTAAATATTAATTTGGATTATCTTTGTATTTTTCTTCATTTGTTTAGCTCATTCAGTGACTGCAGTGTTTGAAAGGTGCTATATAAAGAAACTTGCCTTGCCTTACCTAGAAAACAACTGAACTGCAGAATGCCATTGCCTAAGTGTAATTGAAAGTATCTTCTGTGTTTGTCTGTGTTTGTGTGTGTGTGAAGGGGACATCCCAGACCTGTTTAGCGAGGAAGAGGTGGATATGATTGTGGCCTCGATCCGTTTGGAACTCAGAGGCCTTGGCCTGCTGGACACACGAGAGAACTGCTGGAACTTCTTCATCGACCGTATACGCAGACAGTTGAAGGTGATGAGCACACTCAGAATAACACATGTACACACTTCAATTTTGCCCCTGCAAACTTTCCCATATAATAGATCGGCAGGTTCTTGAGACCATATTGATGCCATGACTATGTCAAGCCGAAATATGACCTGTGCAAAGTTATGGCAACTATGTCTTTTGCTCTGTGCTGCTGTAGGTGGTTTTGTGTTTCTCGCCAGTGGGTTTCACTTTGCGCACACGAGCGCGAAAGTTTCCAGCTCTAGTGAACTGCACAGCCATTGACTGGTTTCATCCTTGGCCCCAGCATGCACTGCAATCAGTCAGCAGGACCTTCATAAACAACATCAGTGGGCTTGAGGTGAGACGGAGAGAAACAGAGAGAGAGGGAAAATAAGAATTCATATACAGGATCATCAGTAAATATTATGTATTATTAATTTAAAAAAATCTTTTTGCTTGTTGTTTCAGCCTGAAGTGAGGATTTCAATCAGTGATTTCATCTCATATGCTCACACAAGTGTGAACGAGGTTAGTGTGAAGTACCAGCAGAATGAGAAGCACTTCAACTACACCACCCCTAAGAGCTTCCTGGAATTCATGAAGCTTTATGGCAACCTGCTGGGGGCCAAAAGGAGGGAACTCACTCAGAAAATGGAGCGGTTGGAAAACGGTCTGCAGAAACTACTGAGCACAGCCTCCCAGGTGACCTTTTTCATACATGAGAGGCATCATGTAAGACTTGGGCACTGTTTGAAATCGCAAATTTCAGTACCATTCAAAAATTCCTAAATGAATTGTATACTTAATGATTATTTAAATAAAATAAGCCAACGGTAATAGTGATGAGTGCTTTGGGTTGTGAAAATGCGTTTTTGGTCATGTTTCTGTACAAGATCTATAAATCAGTATGTCTCACCTAGTTCTTGGGGACCCCAGATATCTATATATTTGTATTGTCTATATTTGTGTTCTGCTATAAATAACAACTCTAATGTAAAGATCTTAGAAGCTGGTCTGTTGGCAGGTTACCTGTTATCTCGTGAAGATATTTTAAGGTCAGGGCTTTCTTATTGCTGCTCATGTTTCTCTCTCTCTCTCTCTCCTTTTATTTCTTTTTCTTTCTCTTTCTCTTTCTCTGTCCATGTCTCTCTTTCTCCTTCGGCCCTTTTCTCACTCTCAGGTGGAGGATCTGAAGGCTAAGTTGGCTCTTCAGGAGGTGGAGCTGCATCAAAGGAACAGTGACACAGAGGCTCTCATTGCTAAAATCGGCCAGCAGACGGACAAGCTCAACCAGGAGAAGAGTGTCGCCGATGACGAGGAGCAGAGAGTGAGTCACATGCACACACTTTCAGTACACATGGTAGATGTTAGATGACAATTACATACTCATCAGTCTGCATCTGACATTTTGTTTAAATAATTTTCTCTTTTTGTGTTGTGTTCTGTGTTTGGATGTATGTGTGTGGTTCAGGTAGCAGCAATTCAGGCAGAGGTGACTAAGCAGCAGCAGGAGACTGAGGATGACCTGGCTAAAGCTGAACCAGCCCTACAGGCAGCTAACGCTGCACTCAACACACTAAACAGGGTACTGTCTGTGTGTGTGTGTGTGTGTGTGTGTGTGTGTGTATTTTGTGCGTGAGAATCATAGTTTTATTTGTATATATTTAAAATTTGCCATAGCCATGCATTGTTAAAGGTAATGCATTTTTATCACAACAAGCTGAATTGCTTGTTGTTTTAGGTTATTTGTGAGCCCTGAAGACCTATAATGTTGTTTTTGAATCTTGAAAAAACTTTATATAATAACGTATATCTTTACAACATTACAGAACGTCAGGCATGTCAGTAGGCATGTCATTATGCGTCATGTCGTTGTGTATGCTATGTATATGTGTCTGAAAATTTCTATTCCCTGCGTCCCTGTCCTTGTGACTTTATACCCATATCTCTCTGTGTTTGTGTGCATTTGTGTGTGTAGCTAAATCTAACAGAGTTGCGGACATTCCCAAACCCACCTGTCATTGTGACCAACGTGTTAGCAGCTGTGCTTGTGCTGATGGCTCCAAACGGACGCATTCCTAAAGACCGCAGCTGGAAAGCAGCAAAAGTCATCATGAGCAAAGTGAGCACACATTATGTGTGCACATGTATGTTTTAAATTACTGTCCCCTGTAGAGCTCTAATTTGTGGGCAATGTTTCTTACATACATTTGGAAAAAGACCTTCCATTCTGAAGATAACAAAATTGGTCTTCTTGCTTGTGTTTGTAGGTGGATGATTTTCTGCAGGCTCTGGTTAATTTTGATAAGGAACACATCCCAGATGCTACAGTACGAGTGTTAAGGGAGGAGTATCTGAGTGACCCGGACTTCAACCCTGAGTTTGTGCGGCTAAAATCCTCTGCTGCAGCTGGACTGTGTGCATGGGTTATCAATATTATACGCTTCCACGAGGTACAACCACATGCATATTACTATGTTTAAACCTTGCAAAACAATCAAATAAAACACGTACTCTACTATACATATGTGTTTACTACATAATAAATAATCCATTATGGTATTGGTTGCACATGCTCTGGCTGACTGTCTGTTAAATTATGTTATATGATCTCAGCATGTCTGCTTTCCTCTCCCTCATGCTGCCATCTGCAGATATTTGTGAGTATATGCAGTGGAACATACTTTCTCATTTTCTCTCATTAATTTAGTGGGAAAGTTGTCATTGTGAAATATGCAAATATATAGTATAATCTGGTTCAAGTATTTGGAACACTTGAATATTTTAATACTGAACATGTTAATAAATACTGAACTAACCTGAGTACTGTGGTATGTCTGTTATGTGTACAGGTATTCTGTGAAGTGGAGATGAAGAGGATGTGTCTCTCTCAGGCCAGTGCTGATCTAGCTGAAGCTGCAGAAAAACTAGAAATCATTAGGAAAAAACTTGCTGTGAGTCTCTCTGTCCTGCAGTCGATAATTTTCTGTATATCCCTGTCTGTCTGGGCCAGATGTATGTACAGATGAAACTGTGCCTTGATGCGCCTGTAATATCTGACCACTATGTACCAAAAACAAAATATTTAATATAGGCATTGCATAGGGCCACAGCTGATGGACACGTTGTATATGAGGTGAAATAATGTAGCCATCAACAAGTTTGAGACAAAAACAAAAATCAAAGTTGAGCAATTAAGTGATATTAATAAATCAAGTTTTTTTTTCAACGAAAACATTCTGGAGTTTTACTGCTCTGCTGTGTAAGAAATTAAAAATTTGGAAACAATAACATGGACTTCCTTAAATGCATATGCACGAGGGGTAAAAATGCTGTTTGCACTTTTTCATGTCAGTATTGTAGCATGCGCAAAAGGCATTTAATTTGCACCTAGAACGTGAAAGTCTTAGTACATTGGACCTTCAGTCTCAAACTCTTTGTAGTACAGCAGTACATGACTACTGATGGATCAGTGCTCGTTTTGTCTGTGTGTGTACCATTCCTGGTTATGGTGTTAAGTCTTTTTGAACGTGTGTGGTGTCCAGGAGTTGGACAGTAGTCTGGACACTTTGACTGCAGCCTTTGAAAAGGCCACCTCCGAGAAAATGCGCTGCCAAGACGAGGTGAACCGCACAAATAAAACCATCCAACTGGCCAATCGCCTGGTCAAGGGCCTGGAGGTATGCGTGTGTGTGTGTGTGTGTGTGTGTGTGTGTTAGTGTGATGGTTGGTCACATTATGTTTGAGTAGTGTGTCCCTTGTGTGTGTTTTTAAGTTATTGAATGAGAGCTGTGCTTTTTCTGTGTCTTCCTAATACTTCAGTTTTGGAATGTGTGCAGCCAAGCAGCATCTGAATTCTATACTGTGTGTGGTGTGTTTCAGTCAGAGAATGTGCGCTGGGCACACTCAGTAGCTCAGTACCGGGAGCAGGAGGCCACTCTATGTGGAGATGTTCTTCTTACCGCAGCCTTTGTTTCCTACGCTGGCTCCTTCTCCAAGAGATACAGACATGAGCTCCTACAAAAACTTTGGATGCCTTATTTACGCACTCAGAAGGTGTGTGCTCATGTGCTTATATGTGTTGTGGAATCACATTGAGGCTGTTTACACCTTGCAGTCGAAAGTACTGTGTTTCATGTCGGAATCATATCTTGATATGCTTTTACTGGGCTATACAGTATTGTTGCAGGTTTTAGGAGAAATTAATCCTGTGAGAATGCAAAGAAAATGACGATCACACGTGTGTGTAGACCTTTATGTGTGCACTTGGGTACATCTTCATTCACATATTTTAACCAGTACAAGTTCTCATTAAATTTGTAAAGAATTATTCATAGTCAGTTATTTGTGAGCTATTACTTAGTGTGTGTGATATTCAGTATTTTCTTCTAAATAAAAAAAAAACACATAACATATGACCTGTGCAAAGTTATGGCATATTTAATGTTTTATATTTTTTGTATGTTAAAAATAGAAATTGTGCTTTAGCGTTTGCAGAAATTGGCATTTTTACATTTAAGTTTACCATTTAAGTTTGTTTCCTAGAGATCGTGTCAAATTAATCTCACACAGAAAATCAACAAAACATGTAATTTGCCAGTTACTGTTTTCAATTTCACTTCCATTTACTTTCCCCCATTATCATACGAATGAAGAAGCTTGGCCTGGATGATTTAATCAACCCTGAGTGTAAGAGGACACTTGGTTTCAGGATAACTCCAGCCTCACTTATCATCCATCATGTTTCTTTGTATACTATTTCACCTGCTTGGCAAAAGTATTTTTGTTCACTTAATAATATGTAGACAGTGGGAACCACATTTTATTTACGCTTGTGTTGAATGTGGTCAAGATGGTTTGAGTGATGGTTTGAAACACATCCTGGGCATATTTATGCCTGGATTTTCACCCTGTCAAGGTAAACCTGACTGTTCCGATGCAATGTGTATAACAGCCTCACTGATTTCTGTGTCTGTTAGGTTGCCCTTGTTTTGTTTTGCTGACAGTGGGTTTTGTCCCCTTCTCTCTCTCTCTCTCTCTTTCTCTCTCTATCTCTTTTTGTAAAATTTGAATCCAGAAATCTTTTGTCATGTACTGTATTTAACCACTGTTGCCAAAACATCGAAAAGAATGTGATGATCTCATCCTCTCTCTCCCTCTATTTCACCCAGGTTCCTATTCCGATGACTGAGGGATTAGATCCAGTTTCCATGCTAACAGATGATGCCACGGTTGCTAAGTGGAATAACGAGGGGTTGCCAGGTGATAAGATCTCTACCCAGAATGCCACCATACTGCTTAACTGTGAGCGATGGCCCCTGCTTATCGATCCTCAGCTGCAAGGCATCAAATGGCTGAAGAGTCGATATGGCAGCAGCCTGAAAGTCATCAACTTGGGGCAGAAGGGGTGAGTGTGCATAACCAGTGCCAGTGAGTGTGCCCTCAGTTAACTTCATTGTTTACATCATAGATGTTTTTGGATAAAAACAGAATTTTAAACTTGTAAGGTTGCATACAAATAATGTTTTTTGTGTGCAAAGTGTATATTTATTTGTTTCTTTGTTCTTGCTTGCATTTTTGTGTATGTGTGTGTGTGTATGTGTGTGTATGTCTGTAGGTATGTTGATGTAATTGAACAGGCAGTAGTAACAGGAGAACCAGTATTGATTGAGAACCTGGAGGAGACTATTGATCCAGTGATCGATCCGCTGCTGGGTCGCCACACCATTAAAAAGGGCAGGTGAGAGATTACACCACACATACCTATGCAGCACGGCACTGCAGCTACTTATCAAACCAGACATCACTGCACAGCTCATCAATGCAAGACTAAGATCACAGCTTTGCCCAATACCAAACATCACAACGTTTTACTAGACAGTATATAATGTTTTTCTATGTTCTGTAGTTTATTGTAACATTCAGACATATACTCTCATACACTCATATACTGGTATTAGACTTGACTCTCGTCTTTCACTCTGTTCAGGTTTATAAAGGTGGGAGATAAAGAGTGTGTCTTTCATCCATACTTCCGGCTCATTCTGCACACTAAGCTGGCCAACCCCCACTATAAGCCAGAGATCCAGGCTCAGACTACTCTTATTAACTTCACTGTCACCAGAGATGGCCTGGAGGACCAGCTGCTTGCAGAGGTTGTCAACCTGGAAAGACCTGATCTTGAGCATCTCAAGGTATGTGTGAATTTGTGTATGTGTATGTAGCAATATAGCATACCTTGCAGTCAGACCAAAACATTGCACATTATTCTTTGCCAAGGATTTGAGCAAATGGCAACACAGAGGTGTCTGTAATATGTATGTAAGTGTATGTAATGGTTCTGTAGAAACTAGCAAAACCTATGTACCTTTTCTATACCACAACAAGGTATACAGTTCAGTTGTCTAAATAAAGTGACTGTTTTGTGTTAAACTGTTGCCTCTGCTTTATAAAATATTGTCATGCAGTTTGTACACATTGCTCAAGTTTCAAATCATAGCATTTACTCCAGACAGTCCAGACAGTCTGTACAGAAGTTAAACAGCTCATTTTGAAATCAGTGTAATGCCACAATTACTGACACATGTACAAACAGCAACAAGCCATAACATTAAAACATCTCATTGTTTTTTTACTCATCCATTTTTTCAGCTTCACTTACCATATAGATGCACTTTACAGTTCTACTGAAGTCCATCTGTTTCTTTGCATACTTTGTTAGCCCCCTTCCACCCTGCTCTTTGATGATAAGGACGAACACATAGCAGGTATTATGAGGGTGGTGGATCGTTCTCAGCATTGCAGTGACACTGACTGGTGGTGGTCTGTTAGTGTGTGTTGTGCTGGTGTGAGAGGATCAGACACAGCAGTGCTTCTGGTGTGTTTAAACACCTTAGTTTCACTGCTGGAGTAAACATAGTCCACCATCCAAAATTATCCAACCACCAGCATCCTGTGGTAAGCGTCCTCTGACCAGTGATGAAAGACTAGAGGATGACCAAAACAAACTGTGCAGCACCACTTGTACGTACTGTATGTAAGTGGAGCTGAATAAAATATAATGTTATAGTTGACTGGTGTGCATCTCCCTATTCAGCCTACAGCAGATTGGTCTCACTCATTAATGCTTAAATTACAGACAGAAGAAATGATCCAAATGAACCAAAATATCATCTTGAAATCGAGCATTTTGATACTATGCATACTGGTAGTGAGGTCAAAATTGTGATAACCCCATAATGTCAGTGTGTTATAAAGAAGAAGTCGTGCACACTGTAGGTTTCAGAAATTTAATGCAGTACATTTCTAAAATTATACGATGTCTCTTTGTATATTCACAAATCTCAAATTCACAAATGCATATTTGTGTTCAGTCAGAGTTGACGAAGCAGCAGAACACATTTAAGATTGAGCTGAAGCAGCTGGAGGATGAGCTTCTTACCCGGCTCTCAGCGGCAGAGAGTAACTTTTTGGGGGACAACATGCTGGTGGAGAAGCTGGAAACCACAAAACACACGGCTGCCGAGATTGAGATGAAGGTGCTTTGAAACAATATATGAACTTAAACAATATAGTACATTAAATTAAATGTAGTTTATGGGTACAATTTGTTGGGAAATGTGTAACACAAGAGGATAAACTACAGTGATATGATCCCCCTGTAGGGGAAGTGCTTTCTGAAATCTGGTTCTCAGTAGCACCACCTGGTGTTTAGGATACATTTGCTGATACACCAAGCTGACTAGGGTCATGGGTCACATTTTTTACTTTGTCCTACTGTTTGAAGAACAAACTTTCAGTTTTTCTTTTTGCCCATTTTTCCCAATTTTCATCCCAGTTTAATCTTGTCCAATTCCACCCACTAGCTCCATCTTGAACCATTCACAATTGCTAGCACAATCTTTCTTTGAGTCACATGAAGTCACCCACCGCTTTTTTGGGAACAATGTCATTGTCATTTTAATGTAGACTCCCGAGAGCCAAGCCAATGGTGGTTTACTTTCACTTTAACAGAGACATTTAAAGCTTGTAAGACACTGAAACAATATTTTCTTTACTTTATAAATTAAATGCTTTGGCTTTAATTGACACTAGTCCTTCCTAGTTGGGTTGGTGTAACTGAGAAATGAGCTTTTTGAAAAGTAAATTTTACACCTTCTTATTTGGTTCATGCCTTGGTGTAGTGTAGATGATTTGTTTTAAGATTGTCTGTTGTGTCTTTGTGCATTGCGCAGGTGTTAGAGGCAAAGGTCAATGAAGTGAAGATAAATGAAGCTCGCGAGCACTACAGGCCTGTGGCAGTGCGAGCTTCCCTCCTCTACTTCATCATCAACGACCTCAACAAGATCAACCCCATGTACCAGTTCTCCCTCAAGGTCTGCCACCGTGTGTGCATATGTTTGGGGTGCAATTCATTCTGCATGTGTATATGTCTTTATTTCAAAGATAAATGAGCCTTAGTTTTCTTCCTCATAGGTACCCTAAAGATATGTCTCCTTTTTTCTGGCAGGCGTTTAATGTGGTATTCCGCAAAGCAGTACTGAACGCAGAGTTGTTTGTTGATGTGAAAACACGTGTAAACACACTCATTGACTGCATCACCTTCTCCACCTTCAACTACATCAGCAGAGGCTTATTCGAGAGAGACAAGCTCACCTTCACAGCTCAGCTCACATTTCAGGTAACAAATATACACAACCTCTCATTAACTTATTCCCCATTCTCCTTCACAGCACAGCTCTTTCAGGTCACACACACACACAAAAAACATGCACCAACCCAGACCGACAAGACATCCAAGGTTATTCTCAGCTTTTTTTAAACTATACCCTCTACCTCTATTAAAAGCTTATATTTATTCATTATGTGGAAAACCTAGAAAAGCTTTGCTTTGCCGGTTAAAAAAATACACCTGGCAATGGAATTCAGGATACAAAATGTCAACGTAGTTGCTTTGGATTGCTTAGGATCACTTTCTCTGTACATTCTCCATCCACTTTATTAAAAACGTTTCCCTATATAGGTGTATATTTATAGGCAGGTTATTTATCTGTTGTCATTCACCCTCTACCCTGTTCCATTCCTGACCACAGGACTGCTGTTGACCAGATATTGTTTGGGAGAATGACCATTGTGTACCAGTGACATGGTATTGTGTGTGACATTTTTTTTTTTTTACCCACATCACTGCTAGGTTGAATGTGGTTTATCATCTAAAAATATCCATACATAACAGTCCTGATGAAGTGCTACAGGGTAGCTAATGTAAATTGTTCATCAACAGATGGGCTACAGTCTCTAGCTGTTTTATAAGATTTATAAAAAATGCAATCAAGTGAAAATGTCTGCCAGCTTTTAAAGCATAAAATAATGATGCTGATTAGTGAGTTAATCTATTCTCCCTATTAAGTAAGCAGAGTCATAAAATAGCGCCTGATTGTTTTCTATAGTTCCGAAAAATGTACGATAAACATTTATGAGCCAGCTTCCAGATATTTCCCATTGATTGTATATGTAGGAATTTTCATTTGCATCAAAGGTGGCAAGATATTATATCCTTTGGGGAAAAACATAAATGAAAAGCATGTTACAACATTAACACTAATGCCATCTTCACATCAGAGCTTATAGTTGCTCATGGTTTATTAAATAAACCACAGTGCTTACAGCTCCGAGCTGAAGCATTTGCAACTTTTTTTTTACCTTTTTCTTTTTTTTTTTTTTACCTTTTTGTTACCTTTTTTCTAAAAATTATAACATCGTTGCTACTGCTTGACGTATCTTCTCAACCTAGCACACCAGAGTGAACATTTCGGTTAAGGCTGATGTACGAATTTTTTTCCACGCAGATAAAGCAATACATCCCACCAATGACCCAACCCCCCTCCAGTACTCCTTGAGCCAACGCAGTATTCTGTGTGCAATGTCATGATAGAGCTATCATATAGGTAACCTACAGTGCAGAGGCAAACCTGCTTAGCAAAATTCAGACATGCAGGGCTTTGCACAGGGTCGGCGGTGCCGTGAATGTGTCAACACTTACAGTGTGTCAAGTACTCAGCCTTAAAACCACCACACCCCAGTCCAGCAGTCCAACATTCTGAACCAATGTTTTTAGTGAAGGTATGGACACAGGCACCAGTGAATTCCAACTCCTGTATTCTGACTCCACGCATATGCTGGCATATGCATATACAGATTACACTCATTATTTTGGTATGTTTAAATAACAGGTTGAATAACGATCAGCACAATGAGTCTGGAGTAATAAGATACCGGTGCTTGGTGACTTTGAGTGCTATGTGCTCAGCATTTGGTCATTACTATGTTAAATTTATGCCACACTGAGATCACAGAAAGCCACGGTAGCTAACGTGTCTTCAGGTGTACCCAGAGAAAGGCAGTCTTTCTTTTAGTTAAACAGAGCTAATGTTACAGTTTAGTGTTCTTCAGCTTACTGACAGAGAGCTGTTAGTAAAGTAGTAAACTTATGTTAACCGTGATTAATGATGGTAAACTTTCTCCAGTAAAAAAGTAACATGACAGTAATGTCCAAGGTATTTCAATTATCGTCACAGCCCGAAATTCAATCATTCACTCATCTTCTAAACCGCTTATCCCTCTGGGTTGTGGGGGTGCTGGAGCCTATCCCGGTACTTACGCCTTACTACATGTTTTTGGACTGAGGGAGGAAACATACCTTTACACAGGGAGAACATGCAAGCTTTACACAGAGAAGACCCTGGTTGCTTGGCTGTTTCCTGTTTCGAGCCTAATCGAATTCTTGCTGTGGGGGGACAGCGTTACTCATGGTGCCACTGTGCTGCCCAGCTCTTAGTTCGGTATGTTAAAAACGTATTAGCCTGTTCATCTGTGAAATGCGACCTCACAACGATTAAGTATTGAATAAACATTAAGCATAAAACATTTCCTCTAATACCAGCTTCCTGAGGAGCAGCACAATAATACACACACTGGCAACTCACTGCTCTATGAGTAAACGTAGAGTAAAAGCAGAATGTTCAAGCTGACACAATAGAAGGAAAAAAAATCTGTAAATTCTAGTTATCAATTTCCTGATCATTCTTGCTTATACTAACAGGGACTAAGAAATTTGTATGTATGTGTGTTACAGCTGTTACTGATGAGTAAGGAGATTGATGCACGCGAGTTGGATTTCCTTTTGCGCTTCAATATTGACCACAGTTACATCAGCCCTGTTGACTTCCTGTCCAACTCTGCATGGAGTGCCATTAAGGTGTTATGCACACTTGTACTAACTCGCATACACACACACACACACACACACACACACACACACACACACCTCACAGATGCAAACAAAAATACCACCTTACCTGGCCATTCTAATATCACTCCCATGTTAAAGAGCTGTCAGCACTTTGTGAGCTTGTGCCAATCATTAGCACTAACACAAATTCTTTAACTGCTGAAATTGCAGAAACACAGATACACAGATGAGTCAGTTGCAGTTACTCTTACACTTTCAGCATGCTGTGTGTATTCCATAGATATTGGTAAACCTGTACATATTCACATACAAATTGCGGTACCTGCTACTTTGTATATATTGTATTGTTTACATAAGCAGTAGACATTCTAAATCTTTATAACATCACTACACAGTTTCTTATTTTTTCATTCTCATTTTAATTTTGACGTTTTGCTGTGTTTTGTCTCAAGTCAGATTCTTTGTAAGTGATATCTTTAGCTAATCCTGTAGCTAGTGTTGAGCAATTGAAAAGAAATCTAATTATGATTTTTCTATGAAATTTTGTACTTGGAATGTTATTATTTTCTTTAAATTAAGCTCCAGTCCTTTTTTGGCCAAGAAACCCAGCACATTTTTTTTGTTACAGGCTTAAATGCTGAAAACAGTGTGCCAGACTCCTTATTTCACAAGCTCTGCATCATTCGGTTAATTTTCTCCAGTTGTTAAGACGACTGTAAACAATTCAAGCAATAATTAAAATCGCATCTAGAAATTATTGTCCTTTAAAAATACTAGCCCTAGGTAGAATGACTTGTGACACACACAAATTGGCACACTTGCAAATTTACACCTAAAACATTATGTGATTACTTTGTTCTTATTTTATTCTTTATTCTTTGTGTCTCGTTATTTTGTATTCCATTCTGATCTGTAATGATAAATAAGCAGTATTCATTGTATTAATATGCATTATTCATTCCTATGTGGTGCATCCTTTAGACAATGAGTTTCACAGAAGAGTTTCGGGGGCTGGACAGGGACATTGAGGGCTCTCCTAAGCGCTGGAAAAAGGTGGTGGAGTCGGAGTGCACAGAGAAAGAGAAACTACCTCAAGAGTGGAAAAGCAAGAGCTCACTACAGAAACTCATCCTCATGAGGGCTCTCCGGCCCGACCGCATGACCTATGCTGTTAGGTGTGTGTGGCCCCCTTTTCACTTGGCATTTAACATTCACTCACTGTGATCCAGTCATGATTATCAGAACATTATAGTCAACTCTCGTTCCCCACACAGTGTTCAAGTTTTTAAAGCAGAAATGCCACCAATCCAGAGTAGGCATAGCCTTTACAGGGGTGTGTCCATTGGTGGAAACAATGCTGAGTGACACACAGACATCCACTCACAATGCGTGCTACTTTGGGAACAGGACACCTGGATCTGAATGCATCCTGATTATAATTATTGCTATCACTGTCTTTTAAATATAGAAATTTAATATATTTAATATACTGACAACATGCAAATAAGAGACATATAATAATGCCAAGTGTAAACAAGGCTAGTTAGGCTAGTTTTTGATGTTCACAGTAACAGTATGCATTTTGAATGACTGTAGAGTGCAATTTTGCTGTTTTCTAGAAGGGTATTAGTTTAAGGCTTGAGTAAAAAGGCTTGTGTGTGTGTGTGTGTGTGTGTCTGCATGCAGGAACTTTGTGGAGGAGAAGCTTGGTGTGCAGTATACAGAAGGGAGGAAGATGGAGTTTGCACGGTCATTTAAGGAGAGCGGTCCTGCCTCTCCTGTTTTCTTCATTCTTTCTCCTGGAGTTGACCCACTCAAAGATGTGGAGTCTCTTGGTAAAGCTCTCTATACCCTTCTTGCTAACATTTTTATTTTAATTGTCCACTATAGATGTTTACCATGCATTCTAGTGACTAGTGATCGCTTTAACACTGATCTTAACATCAGCCCAAAACCTACCCTAATGCTGTTCATAGTTTCACTAGTTTGTTAACAGTGTAAGCCTTTGTATTTAAACTATAGCCATAAAAAACAATGCAACCCCTTTTTCTAAAATCTACTGGAATCATTACTGTCTCTGTACTACCACCTCTCTGCTCTCAATTGCTGTATTTGTTATGGAATTTATTGACAATACTGTTGTTTGCTTGGTTATGCCCATGTAAGAGGTATTTTAACTGGACAGTGCAGTCCAGTATGGTTGCTGATCTATCCCTTAAAGTATACATACCCAGGTTGAATATTTCTTTCTGTTTTCCATAACACAGCCTAATCGTGAAAGTGGATGGGGTTGCCTGGGGGTTGTGTTGCGATTACATGATTTCCATTGTGACATTGGTGTTAACAGTAAAGAAACTAAAGTGGCAGCAAGGGATGAGATTCTGATTCTGATTTATCTTGTACTCATCATTTAATGTACCATCACAGCCGATGATTCTATATTTTTTACAGAGGTCTAATTTGTGTGATGATGAGTTTGTCATGGTGGTACTACAGTATGCCACACTGCACAGTATAAAACAGCAATACTCTGACATTTGTGTTCTAATGCTATGGGTGTTTGTGTGTGTGTGAAGGTAAAAAACTGGGCTTCACTATAGACCTGGGGAAACTGCACAATGTGTCTCTTGGTCAAGGCCAGGAGGCTGTTGCAGAACTGGCCATGGAGAAAGCCTCTAAGGAGGGACACTGGGTCATACTACAGGTGTGTGTATGTGTGTGTGTGTGTGCGTGCCATTAATTTGTTTACTTGTGGTTTATGCCTTAATTAGAGCTGCAGTTCAAAGATTTATTCATGATTAATCAAATTAGCTTGTGTAGTTAATCAAGAGTAATCACAGTTGTCTTATTTGCTATTATTTTATCTGAAAGATGTTTTTCTACTAAAAATGTTTTGTTATAGCTGTAAGAGCGCACACAATAAGATTAACTTTATTACCAAACCTGAACATAAACTCACATAATGTACTGACACAGAATGTACTGAAAAGTCAGGTATAAATAGGTAAATGCAGTTTTGAGTTTTTATTGATTTCATGTTCCAACTCTTCGACTGTAGCCTTCTCACTTTCATACTGGTACATTGCTCTAGGTGAATACTTTGTCATTTTACTATTTTGTGGGTTGTTGATTTATCCATTGGTCTCTTGTGAGCACTCTCCAGCATAGTCCACTGAGGGCATCCTTCAGTACTAATGTTACTGACAATGTTAAATTTGTCAGGAAATAGCCCATGAGTGTTTTTTTGCCTATTCACTTTTTCCCATGTGGTTTGTGCATTAACTCCTGTTCTAAATCTGTGAATATAATGTGTGTTTGTGCTTGTGCATGTGTGTGTGTGCGTGTGTGTGTGCGTGTGCGTGTGCGCGTCTCTTAGAACATCCACCTGGTTGCAAAATGGCTGGGCAGCCTAGAGAAGCTTCTGGAACGTTGCTGTGAGAACAGTCACCATGACTACCGAGTGTTTATGAGCGCCGAACCTTCTCCCACCCCTCAGGAGCACATCATCCCACAAGGCATTTTAGAAAACTCTATAAAAATCACCAACGAACCCCCAACAGGCATGCTGGCGAACCTTCATGCAGCACTAGACAACTTTGACCAAGTGAGTGATAGAGATGATCCTGGTCTTTTTTGATAATGTGTGTGCGAGTGTATGTTTGTGGTAATCTTGTGTATGTGTGTGTGTTTTAGGGCATCCTGGACCAGTGTTCTCGGGAGCAGGAGTTTAAGACTATCCTGTTCTCTCTGTGTTATTTCCATGCATGCGTGGCTGAGAGGAGGAAGTTTGGCCCTCAGGGCTGGAACCGGAAATACCCTTTTAACACAGGAGACCTCACTATCTCTGTGAATGTGCTCTACAACTATTTAGAGGCCAATTCACAGGTGTGTGTGTGTGTATGTGTGTTTGTGTGTACACCAGCATTTATCAGTTCACATGTTACATGTTACATATAAATATCACAAATTATTCTGAATTCAAAGAATTCTGTGAAACATCTACAGCCAGGGTAATTATAAATTATTAAAAACAATGATTGCAAGCTTTTGAATGACACTCATAATAGGGATTTCCGTATTTTCATTGTTTTTCTACATTTTATCATTGGATAGTAGATGTACAAAGTTTGAAAGAAAAAAACATTTTAGAAATCTACATAATAATCTTATGGTTTAGTATTTTCATAGTAGCCACCCTTACGTTGTTATACAGGCATTCAAAAAAACCCAAAATGTTTGTTTTGGAAGTAAAGTTGAATTAAGCCAGATTTGACCTTACATTTGCGTTTGTGGTTGAGGGAGTGAGCATGTATTTGCATTTGAGTAATTTGAGTAACATATGTGTTGTTTGCTAGGTGCCTTGGGAAGATCTGCGTTATCTTTTTGGTGAGATCATGTATGGAGGACATATCACTGATGACTGGGACAGGAGACTATGCAGGACTTACCTGGAGGAATACATGCAGCCCAATCAGGTGCACATATCTATACACTCACACTCTGCTATCTCATAAAAGAGCCAGCTGTTGGTGACAATAACAAAAGAAAGCATGTCGCGAATTTGCATCACTTAATTCTCTTTCTTCAGAAGACTGTACATACAATACCGTCTTAATTGTCAAAAGAAATTACATACATTTTTGCTTAATTTTTGTCACCTTTTAAATTAAGCCAAGTGCAGGCTCAAGCCTCTCATTATATAATATAATTATATGTCGATTGTACATTTAATTTATTACATAACCATTTAATATACTTCGCAATCATGTAATTATATGGTAATTGACAATGAGAATAACTTGATCAAAAGGATTAACATCCACACATACTCTACACACACACATACATAATGATTTTTATAGTTCTGTACTCCACTATTTTCTCCCTAGTTTGACAGGAAACTGGCTTTGGCTCCAGGCTTTGTTGTACCCTCTAACCTGGACTATCAAGGTTACCACAGCTACATAGATGAAATGCTTCCACATGAGAGCCCAGTACATTATGGCCTTCATCCCAATGCTGAAATTGAGTTTCTGACAGTTACCTCTGACAACCTGTTCCACACACTGCTGGAGCTGCAAACCAGAGACTCGTCCATGGGGGAGGGAGCATCTCAGAGCACCGAAGAGAAGGTCTGCTGGAGGGAAGGGGCAATGGCAAAGTGTTAAGTGTTAGTCTAGGTGTCAATCACTGGCTCAAGTTCCCTAGCTTCACTCTCTTGCATGTGTGTCAGTTACCGGTACTGATTTGGAATTTAAGTATGACCAGATTAGTCAGGTTGTTTTTGCACTTATACAGCAATTGATTCTGTATTGTAGCCATTTCATCTGCAGGATGCAATATCTAAATTTTTTCAGGCTTTTCTGCAGTCAAATCCGCAGGTGTTATATGTGTTGATATACAGATATGTGTTGATGATAATTGTTGTACTGATTGTATCATTGGATGAAGCACTAGTGGTACAAGCAGCCTAATCTATAAATAATATTTCTAGTTCTATGAGTAGCTTTAGTATGTGCATGTGTGGATTTGACATATAAGTAAATGTTTGATGGATGTAAGTGCTGGAAATGTGGTGGGAGAGTTGTTTTAACATGGTTTTGTTGTTGATATTTCAGGTAAAGACTGTCTTAGATGATATACTAGAGAAGCTGCCGGAGGAGTACAACATGTCAGATATTGCATCTAAAACTGCTGAGCGCACGCCATACATTCTGGTGTGCTTCCAAGAGTGTGAGCGCATGAATTTGCTCATTAATGAAATACGACGTTCACTGAAGGAGCTGGATCTGGGATTAAAGGTGTGTGTTTTGGTTCAGTGAGGATTTGTGAAAGAATGAATGCAAACTGTATTTGTGCATGCATGATGTTTATCTAAGCATAAAAACAGTATATACTAGTGATGATGATAGAAAATACTGAGTAAGAGAGAGAGAGAGAGAAAGAGAGAGAGAGAGAGAATTTGCCTACTGTTTGGGCATTACAGGTATTTTTGGCAGATTCTATTCACAGACACATTTAATGCCTAGAACTGGAACTTATATTAGCATATATGAACATGTGTAATTCTGAGCACCACTACCCTCTCTTATCTCCACTGATCTCCAAAATAGATAAGGACAAGGAAAGAGCTTAATATAATATGTGTATGTACCTGTTTCTGTGTTTGGTAGGGGGAGTTGGCTATATCTTCAGAAATGGAGCAGATACAAACAGCTTTGTTCTTTGATAATGTTCCTGATACCTGGACAAAATTGGCTTACCCCTCTACTTATAACCTGGCTCTGTGGTAACACACACACACACACTCTCACACACATATTGTCATATGCAAAAGTTTGAACAGCCCGTTTCATGTTTTGTTGATTTTGTGGAAATATGTTCTCTTCCTCTACAGGGCACAAGCTTAAGTCTGACATGTTTCTACCACGTTTATGTCTAAAATGTGCTGTAACTCTTGAACCCTGTAACTCTTGAACCCTGTAACTCTTGAACCCTATAACTCTTGAACCCTGTAACTCTTGAACCCTATAACTCTTGAACCCTGTAACTCTTGAACTCTGTAACTCTTGAATTAAATCCAGCGAATGAACAGTAATAGTGCATCAAAGTGTGCAGATGTAAACATTCATATGAACACTCAAAGTTTAAAAAGCTTTTAAAGTACTTTTAGACTGTGTTCAGGAACCGTATTACTTGATTTTGCCATTCCTCATAGTAATATTGGTATTTGTTTGTTGGTACAAATGCCTGTTGTCTATGTAGGTACAATGATGTTCTGCTCCGCTGCAGAGAGCTAGACAGCTGGACTCAGGATCTCTCTCTGCCTAGTGTAGTCTGGCTGTCAGGACTGTTCAACCCTCAGTCTTTCCTCACGGGTAACTTACATACATAAAAAGCATGTGCCCACCTCTTCTCCAGCAGATGTGTGCGGTTTTCCTAAGTTATCACTGTGTGTTGTAGCTGTGATGCAGAGCTTGGCACGTAAGAATGAGTGGCCACTTGATAAAATGACTCTGACGGTGGACGTGACCAAGAAGTTTAAAGAGGAGTTTAACCAGCCAGCCAGAGAAGGAGCTTATGTCTACGGTCTCTATATGGAAGGTATGAAAAACTCACTGCACAGATAAAGCAACCCAGTCTCAGTCTTAGCAACAAGCCTCAGTCTTATCTTCAAAGAAATACTAAGTGAATAAATTCAGATTATGATGCGACAAAAATAAGTATCATTTTCGATTTGTAGCATTTGAGGTCAGTAACATAAAATCTCCTTCCATCTGACTTCAGGTGCACGCTGGGATATCCAGAACGGAACGATTACAGAGGCAAGACTGAAGGAGTTAACTCCCAGCATGCCTGTCATTGCAGTGCGAGCCGTTCCCAATGACCGCCAGGAGACACGTAACATCTACGAGTGTCCCGTCTACAAGACCAAACTCAGAGCCAACACGCACATCTGGACGTTCAATCTCAAAACTAGAGAGAGACCAGCCAAATGGGTGCTCGCAGGTGTGGCACTGCTGCTAAGTGTGTGAGGTGAGAAAGACTGTGGTCTAACTGGTGTTAATGTTTTTATAGGGATGCAAATGTTGGTCATTTCTTTTGACAGATAACCGGCCATTGTTGGGTCGTTTAACTGTTAACCAGCAAGTCCAAAATCAAGTTTTTATGCTTATTATAAATGAGTTGCAGTTCTGAAAACTGTCTGACCACGTTAAAAGCCACAGATGAAAAAAGTGATTCAAGCACTGAATCAGCTGAATACCAGGATATTCAAAAAGTGTTCCTTGCATGGACCACATTGCTGGTAGGTGAAATCGGGCACAAGCGTGAAGTGAACAGCCTGATATCGTATTAAAACCTGCACAAGTTTTGTTTAAATAAAGGGACTGACAAATATATGTTAATGATTATGTGACCAAAAACTCAAAAGTTGAGAAAATGACAGTACAATATAAGATGTGGGCTAGCTAACTAGGGCTAGCTTTGGTTCAGTGTATGTATTTTTAAACAATAGGATTGGTCAGACAATTTCATTTCTTGATTAAAGGAGCAATGTGAAAGATGATATCCAAACTATGGCAAAGTGACACAACCTGTCAAATTCATATTCTAAATAATAGGGGGAACATAGCACCAGAAAATTGTGGTGCCCACCCCTATCTTAACAAACACATAATCTCCTCGATGTTAGCATCAACAGCTGTTTACTTACCAGTTTATAAGAAACATTGCGAGTTCAGCATCAAACTCATCCCTATATTTGTCAAGAGTGCCTCCAGCGGTGGAAAGCAGCGGCAATGTTCTTATATATATTAATATCTCGTTTTATTAACTGCTGAACATTTTGTCAAGCACAGGTGCCAGCGCTCGTTATATTGGTTACTTACCAAGAGCAGCGTTACTTTTGGCAGCTGCTTTGATTATATTTTAGTCTTAGTTCTTTAGTCAAATTTTATTCATTTAATGATTGTTGGTTTTATTCTAGTCTTAGTCAACTGCATTTTCAAAATATTTAAAAGAGGAAGAGGAAAAGAAGGAAAGGTTGACATTAAATTAAGATAGCAAATACATTCCTGGGTTGTCTCTTGAGGTTTGTTGTGGGTTTTCTTCAGCAGACTCAGGCATCTTTTCTTCATATGACAAAAAACTGACAAACGTATTGAGGCAATTGCAATGCCAGCCCCATCCCAGTGTCTCTCCCACACAATACATAAAAGTCTTTGACATACAGTCAAACCAGTTATTTCTGCACTTTTTTCTGTTTTAGTGAAGGGTGGAATGTAGGAAAGTAAATATCTTACATATTCCTTCTTTAGTGGTTTATTGGTTTGCGATTTACATCCCTACTCTCCAGCCTAGAGGAATAATGATGCTTATCACAGTAGTTGTTAGTTACTGTTATATTGTTATTAGTGTGTTTTGGTTATCATTTAGATATTACCACATAGCACATTTGCTTAGGCATTCTGTTATTTATTCATTTACATAACTGCATGTTTCTCTTTGTATTCACAATATACAGCATAATATATCATACATAGCAATATATATCCAAGAGAAGGAAGCATTCTAATCTGATGTAGTGTAGTTGCATTGTATAAAATACAGTGGCAAACATTTAAAAAATGCATTAAAAACAAGTTTATTTGTGAACAGCACTAGATTTAAAAAGTGACACTGTACAGAAAGTTTTGCAGTGCTTGTGCAAAAGGTTGCAAATTGTATAGTATCACACTCCTGCTGTGTCACATTCAACTGGCACTAAGCTCAGTTCTGAGACCATAAACCTCTCAGAGTCGGGCTCTACGATCAGTTTTTGCCCTGTGTTATCAAAGTGGATACACTTGCGTCTTTTCCAGTGGTAGCTTATTAAAACATGGAGATGGAGATGAACTCAAATTGCTGTTGCAGCAGAATATATTTACCAACACGTGCAACAGGAATTGCCGTTAAAAAGGCAAATGATGGAAACTAACAACACATGTGCAGGGGTAAGCTTTTAACCTCTGTCATCTGTACATTGCTGATGTGACAAGAAAACATCCTATTTCCATTTTTTTTCTTTATATAATTATAATTCTCACTATCTAGGTTTTTTTATAGTCCTTACAGAATCTAAAAATACTTGAAACCTCTTTTGTCATGGTTAATTGGAAAGTCTTAATGTTTCCACCTCTCTCTGTGTTGTATAGGATATAGGAGATTTTCTGGTAACAACAATATTCTAAACTACCGCACTTCTTAATAATCAACTTTCTCACATGTTTCAGACTCTCTGTAGTAGGTGGTCCCTGTAAGAATGTTTAAACATGCATGGGATTACACTGAAGACCCCAGGAAGACCATTTTCAAGGTGGTGCCTTTGCCTCAGGATTACACTATGATATACAACTAAAGGGACTAACTTTGGTTAAACATGCAATGCAGCTGTACTTGTATTACATAATTCATTGTATTACACATACTGGAGTCATATGGCATGTCAGCCTAAATAATATGTCAGACATTTCAGTGGATATAACAGCATATAACATAGTCCAGTGATGGCTGTTTAAGTGAAGGCAGTCTTGATTCTACAGTGTTTTACAATGACATTTGAAAAGTCTCATTCTGGAACCAAGAGGTATCAGTCTGGTTCCATTCAGTACTGAAGTAATGGTGCTATCCTCTGATGCCAATTAAATTTGAGTTAATTAAATAACAGAACCATGTTTGGAATATTGCCTTAACACCCCAAAGGGCAGAACGGATTCCAGTTGGTTATTACCTGGGTTCAGGTCATACAGTTGTCCAGGTAATACTAATACTTGTTTTTAACCCTTCCTAAGTTACCTAATTATCTAAGATCATTAATCTTAATATATTTCTATAGAAAAATGGACATAATGCAGCTACAACTGTATGATAGAATGACAGTGTACAGCTTTTGCGCTGACAGAAAGAAATGAACTCTAGGAGGTAAAGGGGAATACACACAGATAATTGGTATATACGTTCAAATCCGCGGTAATCAGCAGTGGTATAGGTGCTGTAGTAGACCCTCCCCTTCAATATCTATGGTATAATGTACCATTGTAGGTCTACTTGTATTAAAAGACAATAAATAAATAAATAAATAATACAACATAAAAATAACTCAGTGAGTACAACTGGGTTCCAGATAAACACACGCAACTCGACATGCACCGAGAAAATCCTACCAAAGTCAATACTGAGGCACAATATTGCAATACTGGCGAACAGAGGGTTGGCTACAATGGGTAAATGTGGTGGTGAAGCACAAACAGCCCATGAACATTAATAACGGTATTGGGGAAGGAGGAACAAGATATTTTGAGATGATGCCATAGTCTTTTTGTAGGTTTCAGTTCAAGTAAAGCTTGCTCCTGAATACCAGGAGAATAGTATACAAATGTTTTTCATTAAAAGTGATAATTTGAGGGAAAAAAATCATGCCCAATTCATGTGATCAGCAGCACAACAGTCTTTTTATAAACATGCAACAAAAACAACACATTCTTCCCAGCATGCATCTCTCCTGTTGCTACGGTTGCATGTCCAGTGCGCCTGGTTTCTGGCCGTGTTCCTTGAGCGATATTTACACAGTACAGAAGCTTGTGTGGTCATACTGGAGAAATACATTCTGTATACTTTATACATCTGTGCGCTGAAGTGGGAAAGTCTAAAAGGTTTGGAAGATAATATATTGTACTTTGCATACAGTATTTCAGATTTTCTTTTTTCCCCTCCCCTCTCTCTCTCTCTTTATCTCCCTTGTACCCTGAGTCTAGCTTGAGCTGGTTTCCAGTGTTCAGTCAGAGAGGAGAGTGATCCTGGGATAGCTTTCTGCCAGTCATGTTTATAATGCATTATAACTTGTTATAATCACGCATAACCAACTGGTCATACATTTTATTACTGTCTTTATTTTAACTGTTGCAAAGTTCCACTTGATGTCTATATCTTCCCACCAAGTAATCTACAAGTGTTAAGTCAAGCATGTGCTACTTGGGAGCATCATAAGATAGCTGAGGGCTCTGAGGGGTCATGGCCCTCTGGCTACGGATGACTGAGGAACTGGCTTTCATATAGCCAGTTATGCCACCCAGGAGCTAACATGCGTGTCCATCTTAATTACAATAATATCTGTGTTACAATGCATCATAATCATGGTCAGTGGCCTAATGCTACTTTCCTGGAAGTCCAGGATCAGAGCAGGGCCTGTGGAGCCCTGTTGTTTCGCTGCTGCTAGAAGAGGAGTCAGGGAGGGAAGCCTGTCTGATTGACAGCTGTAGAGCCCTCCGATGTGGCGAATCAGACTTCTGCTCGTCCCTCGGCTTTAGTCCGATTGCCACCTCCCACTCTGAGTCCCTCACCAACGGGGTCATCCTGCTTCCATCAGAGGTTGTCTCCATGGTAGCAGTGAGTGTGGAGTCTTTGGATTTCTCATCAGGCTTTTCTAAATCAGGAGCCTGTAAACGTTAATAGACATATATTTAGCTACAAGCCTGGACTTCAGCTAAAAAAAATCTCCAGTAGGAAAACTGTGTTAAGAAGGCAATTCAGTCTGAAACCTCATGTCCTAAATCCCAAGAAGGTTTTACCTGCGTCTGTATAGCAGTAACAGGCTGCACTCTGATGGCTGGCTTGTGGTATTCAGGGCTGGAAGCTACAGTACTGTATGCTGGGGGTCCCAGGGCACTCTGCCTTTGCAGCAACTGCAGGATAGCTTGGATATCAGACGTCATCTGTGCCTCTAGTCTACGTACACACAAATGAATATATACTTACACAACCAGGATATTTTGAGTGTGTGAACACCAGGTGGCAACAGTCACAAGCAAATTAGTAAAACCACTCATCAATCTTATTGTCTCCTTCTCTCTCTCTCTCTCTCTCTCTCTCACCTGTTCAGGTGTTCCTGCAGTAAGTCCAGCCGTTGCTCCATTTCCCCAAATGTGATGTCACTTTCACAGTCGGCTCCGCCTTCTCTTTCCTGAGATTGTGCTGAGTCATCGACGTTCCCACAAGGCCATTCTTCAGCACACACATCTGGGGACACACACAGGCCCAGTGCTATTAATTACAGCCACAGAAACAGAAAATAAGCAGAACGTTCCGTACAGGGGCACATTATATTTAAACACCTCAGCAACACAAAAAACAGGGCCACATGTGTATACAAGTGCACTGCAATGTGCACCCATAATGCACCTGATTTTCAGTTTACCAAAACTGTAGCTTATTACACAAACTGTGTGTAGCCCCGTCCACTAACTGCTCACTTGTGAAGTTTTCAAAGACATAATGAAATAACAGAGCCCTATACAAGCTTGAGACAAAACATGTTAATAAACATGGGGCTTTTCCTTCTACCAAAACATTGTACACGGGTGTTTTTATTATTATTTTTTTTTACAGCAGTAAAAATAAAGTTTGTGTGACAGAGATTGCAAACACATGCTGCAACTTCATCACAGGACTTTTTGTGCCACCTCAGGTCCATCTGAGAGTTTGATCTATCATTAGCCAGGTGTATTGAAAATGCACTTGCATAAAGGTGCTGATATGTGTATGTATACATGCGAGTGTGTGTATATCGGAGCCACAGCATGCCATTCCTGTCTTACAAGATAAATTATTACCTACAATCTAATAGATTCACTGGAAAACATGCACTGCGCCAGAAAATGAGAGCAAGAGCTTCCTGCAGCGAGTATAATGGTGTGCAGTGCTCTGCCAGCTGTTTAGATAGACAGCCCTGAGTGATAATAACAGTATTCAGTGCATCAGCAGCTCTGTACTGAGACACAAACTCAAGAGATGCATTTAACACCTCCAGTGAAACCTTCATAAAGCCATAGCAATATCATAGTGATCACCTACAAACCAACAATCAGGGCATCATTCTTACTCCTACTGACGTTGTGTCTTACTCCTTCACTTGTGTCTGTGTGATTTGTGTATGTATGGCATTACCACTGTAAAACTCTGTGTTCCCAGCACAGTCCTCAGTGAGGGTATTCAGGTTAAAAGGGAGGGAGTGGCCCAGCACCCCCAAACCCAGGTTTTGCTTCTCTTCTTTTCCATCCTCCTCTTTCTCGTCTCTCCTTTTCTCCTCTTCCTCTTCCTCCTCATCTTCCTCTTCATGCTGGAGGGAGTCTGCATCTATCTCTCTCCCTCTTCCTTTCTCCACCTCTCTCTGTTGGCTTGGGGTGCCTGAAGGAAGAGACAGAATGTACATGGCTACAGTGACATATGCAGGCTCTCTGTATATGTCAAAATGCCATTCTGCTTTTCATTGTTCATCTGATCACAGTCCACATAAACAGTCAGGGAGGGAGACAGAGAGAGAGAGAGGGAGAGAGATAGAGATAATGAAACATTGTTGGAGAACTGATGTTACATACAGAAGAGGAGATGAATCGGGAGGGATTAACTAACTCAGGGACAGGTCATGCAGGGACAGAGAAAGGAGAGCTCCCCCTATAGTTTGATACGGCATACCACATCTTGATATTCCTATCAATTTCAACTAACCACAAGCAGCTGATACCCACTGCCACCATAGCAACTGGCTGAAACCAAGACATAAGAGATGAAAGGATGAAGGAGGAGGGGTGGGGAAGTAAAGGAGAATACAGAAAGAAAACCATAATGGAATGGAAAACCTTTGAGGGCATGGGTTGATTTTCTCTTCATGTGCAATATGGAAATGAAGGGAGAATAGGAAAAGATTGGAGGAGGGCCCGGGTTTACCTGCAGATGGCTTGCTATTAAAGCAGGCTTGAGACCTGCTGTTCTGCTCTTCCTGGTCTGAGTCACTCACTGCAGTGTACAGGTTCCTCTGACGAACAGTGCTGAGCTAGAAAAAAGACAACAGGATAATATTAATAATTATAATCAATAATACATTTTGAAACATGTTTAACAAAGATTTGAGGTTTTATATCTTTAATAGCTTTTAGTATAAGAAAGATGATTACGCCTTAATAAGCCAAAGCACAACATAATGTTCTGTTGGAGCAGGTGCCAGATGCGTAGCAAACGATTCATGGCATCAGAATGGCCATGAAAAATACATTCATAGTGTCAATCTGGTGCTATATATTCTCATGTCCTGTTGAGGTGCATATCTACCTTTGCATTCTCATCACGCAGGTTGAAGGTAAGGTCCAAGTTGGACCAGAAATAGTCTGCAAACTCCGGGTACATCTCCAGCACCTCCAGCAGCTCTTCTCTGTCCAGAGTGTGCAGGTCGCAGTAGCTTAGTGCCCGCACATCAGCATTGGCTTTTCCAGGTTTGGCGTACAGGTGGATCATCTCACCGAAGATATCGTTTTTGCCTGTGGCACAGAGACAGAAAGATAGACAGAAGGTAGAAATAAGAAGGAATAAGAGAAGACGGTACTCTTTTGTTTGAGACAACACTGTTGATTTAAAATACTTTTGGCTATGAACAACATTCTCCGTGTACTGGAGCAAGTATGGATGAGGTATAAAAAATTAAAGAAGCCCACAGGTTCCTCTTTTCCTTGAAACCAAATATAGAGTCAAAAAAAAAACATGAACCTTTGCAGTAAGCTGTTAGCTTCTGGTTACCATTATTGTAGAAGACAGACATGTGTCATTCTGTTTTATGTCGTAAGAAGACAACTGAACAATTCTCTTATGTGGCTGAGTTGAGGTGATTGTTTCTGTTTTCTTTTTTACCTCACTGCATTCATTTTTGTATGCTGCTAAAGAAACCAGTCTGAATGAATCAAGCAAAACTTCACTGTGTCAGAAAAAATATATATTTTATATATTATATATTTATATATTATTTTAAATGTTGCAATTCTTAATCCAAGGGCACATTTTAGACTGTTTTTAGTGGTACTGTCTTCAGTGGTTTTAATTTGAATATGCCCATACCATAGTGTATTGAATCAAACCATATATTTTGATTGATGATGTCAAAAATGCTAACGCCAGCATGTGATTTCTGCCATTTGATGACTAAGACTCAGGTGTTTACAAACAGACAGCACATCAAAGGTTACAGCGCACCAAGAAACACAATGGCCATCTGGACTGCTGCCACCTGTCACTGTAGTAGGCTTAGGATCACAGTTGGGGTTAAAGGGCTGGTAATCTAGGATCCATAGGATCAGGGTCTCAGCTTACAGCTAACTTTTGAGTTTGTTATGCTGAGTTTGTTGTGGCTGCTCGGAGGCAGTTTGAGCTTGTTGATGTAATACACACTGGACTGGTGGTAGTAAGTGCTGCCATGTAATGAAGAGTTTGTCTCTGATATCTCATAATAGATTTCTGCTGATAATGAAGTTTCTGCTGGAACCCATGAGCACATATATGAAACAGTGGAAGCTTCCCTCAGCAATTCTGCAAGTTTGCAGAGTAATTTTGCTGAGTTGCATGTGTGTGTGTGTTACAGCGTCCCCCCTGTTCTCTTCCCCTGGCCCTATTATGTCACTGCTGGCTTGCTCGGAGAATGAGAAATGGGCCGTTTAAATTCGGCTTACCCTGCCCCACCTTGTGTGTGTGTGTGTGTGAGACAGAGACTGCACCGAAGAGAGTTTTTGTGTGTGTGTGTGTGTGTGTGTGTAACCAGTGGTGTGTTTGTGAGAGATATAAATATGGCTGCTAATAAATTTGGAAAAAAAACTGTCTTTGTGGCCACTCCATCATTTTGAGCTGACAATCAGGAAATATAATGAACAACTTTATGCACCACAGTGCTCCCTGTCTCCCCTTCCTCTTTTTGAGCTCCTCTACCGTAGAAGGTCTGAGCTACTCCATTGTAAGCACTGTCTCTGGTGTATTCTGAACATATCCTGCTTAAAAAAAGAGTTTCTTAGCCAGCAAAGCATATAAACACAGGTGTGTGTATGTATTTACAGTAAACTGTAAAAAAATTGCAATCACAGCACAACGTCTTGACACGCAATGTCAAAAATATATCTATTTACTGTGGTGTTTGAAAGTTTGTCAAAAGATTTAGAATCTTCAATATTTCTGCATAAATTTGACCTTCGAAAATAAAGTCTAATATTTTTGTCTTATCTGTTTTAGCTGGTTCTAATCATCTACTTTTTAGGCAATCTGTTTAGGGTTTAGGTCAAATTTGTGCAGAAATACAGAAGATTCTAAAGGGTTCAAAAACTGTCGAGCACCACTGTACCAATTCCAAGACGATGGAGGAATTTCTTGACCAGCTCAGGAAAAAACAAAAGTATTTACAATGGCATTAGGTCCAACAGGTGGCTGAGTCTAAAGTAGATCTGACAGTAGGAACAGTTGAAGGCCAGGCAGTGACATGGGTCAGAATGTCATTCCCTAATATGGTATTATCTTTGTCATTGTACTTGTCTGCCTAAGTTGACATGTTACTTAGAGACAAAAGAGGTGAGAGACCATGCTCTCCTTCCTTTCCAACATGGCCAAATTTGCTCCCAGGAACCCTCTGCCATGGTGCATGGTACAGCTAGAACTCAACATGAAAAAGGCTACATTGCCACCTCTGTGCCTTGGAAGCCACTGTGTGAAAAACTTGTTATTTAAGTTTTTTTATTTATTTTTATTGCCTCAAAGCTGTTTAAAGTAAATTCAGACAACTATGTAACACTTATAATGCCAGCCCTCAAACAGAGCTAGGTCTACAAGAGAATGATTATATCATGTCTAGGCAGTTTATTGCATGAACAATAAATGACTGCCGGCTATGTTGTAACTGTTCAGGCTTTTTTCATGGTGGAGTTTGTTTTTCCTAGTACCCTGAAAACAACCATTTCTCAAGTTTGACATGGCATTACATCACAAATTCTACTTCTTTGCAGTAGCTGTAAACTGAACAGTGGAAACAAATGCAGCTCAGACCCAGATGCTGTCAGCTTCCATTACCTGCCCCATTTATTACAGATTATAAAGGTAAGCTGTAAGGTTATAACATCTACAGATTCAGACTTGGATATCTCAAAAATGCAGACATTCCTGCATTCACGATTATTTCCGCATGCAATTTATGCATGCCAAACAGGGGTGCACCAACATGATTTTTGCTGGAGGGTTGGTTGGTGGGGTTGGAGGCAGAATACAATGTTGTGGTGGGCCAAGCCTCAAACATGTTTACCAAGACTAATTCCTAATTTCATGCTCTCTTACCTGTCCAATAAATTCTGACTGTGATATAAAAGAAACTCACCTAGAATGGCAACAACTATGTCATCCTTCAAGATCTCTATAGATCCACGAGCCAGGAAGTAGAGCGCTGTGAGCACATCCCCAGAATGCACCAAGGTGTCACCCGGCGGGGCATGAGTGGTCTTAAAGCGCATGGCCAACGCTCGCAAACACCCTTTACTGGCCCCACGGAAGGCCTTGCAGCTCTGGAGCAAAGACTGATTTAGATGCAGACAAATATCAGCCTGTAGACACTCCGGGAAACCCTTCAGCACCTGCAGAGAGATCCACGTGGAAGACAGAGATAGGAAAGTTAATGCAGGTGTTCTGAAGGCAGAACTCAGCATGCATCTGCTTCAGGCACTTCAATTCAAAGTACAAACTACACACCCTACATTCTTCGGAGAGGGAATTTCTGGGCATAATTATAAGGTTTGGCTTTGTTTTGTTTCTCCAGATGAGAGAGTTGAAATAGAGAGAAAGGGAGTGAAAGACACAGCACAGTTGCCATTTGTGTTGTCCTTTGGTTTTCAAAACTTTTCTCTTGTCTGTATATCTTTTAAAATATAAGAGAATTGCACATTTGTATTAGAAGCATAATGTCAGCTTAAGAATGTGTTTAGAGTGCAGTACATCCTGAATAACTAACTTCCCTAATTTCCCTAAAAGTACAGGTTTAGTAGGTCAGTATTAGTCTTCATCATCAGAATCAGAATTAACCACATGTTTTTTAACAGTGTTTACATTCTACCTAAAACTAATCTAACTTTTAAACATGGATTTCTGTGATATGGGCATATTAATGAACAAAACATGTTTTTACCTGTGACTTACCTGTGAACCAGAGACTACAATCTATGTTCCTCAGTACAGCGGACTGGCATAACAACCACACTCTGTTACCGCCATGGCTAACAACAGGTACACTGTCTGTAGTGGTACCTTGTATGTTCAGCCATGGCTATGGTTGTATGGTACTTTAACATAGTAGTCATATGAAAACAAGTCTGTATGAGGGGAGATCTGGGCGGCTTCTGCCTTGAGCTAGAAGGCCAGATCCCCCGTTTTGATGAAAAGAGATAGCACTGAGAAACAGGGAGGAGGGGGGGGGGGGGGGGGGTGCAAAAAATCCTTGTTAGGAGAAACAGAAGGTAGAGATGGGACTTTATAGGAGGTCAGTATGACTGGAGAAGGAGCTTCATGCATAGTCCTCCTTCTAAATATTAGTAATGCATTTTGAACCAATGGCAAAATGTTATATACATGTCCTTCAAAACAAGGGGACAAATATGTATATATTTCCACACTTCTGTTGGAAGAGGGCTGTATGACAACATGTTTAGCCTGGGCGTGAGACAGAGGAGATTTGGAAAGGAAAGGGTTAACATCATTTGGCAAGTGCAGGTGTCAACAGCAAGCTCACAAGTGGCAGTGCAATGGCACCATGCCAGCCTCAATGCCCCCTCCAACTGGCCTTCTTAATGAAGCATCTGCTTTAAGATTCTCCTTTAGATTCTGTTCAACTCGCACAAACAGTGTGCTGAAATTACGTTACGTTTAAACACATAAGACGTGTTTAGATGCAACACTGCTTATGCATTATATTTAATAATAACAGAATAAATAACAATTGTTACAGCATAGAAGACAAGTGACTTCACTCAACCTAATAAGCTAGTCTTGTATGATGTTAGGCAAACATATTTAATGTACTCTCTGAATAGTTATTTGTACCTCCTGTTCTTACCAGAGTATTGAAATCCCAACGAAGCAGACAAGAGAGAGACAGACAATGATCAGCTCAAAGCAATAAATACTGTTATAACCTCACAATCTAATAATAAGAGAAATTCAGTGGAGGATGTATGACTCATGGCAAGAGTGATCTAGGTTTAGAAGGGATTAAAAAAGGACCTGAGGAGAAATAAAAAGAAACATGAGCACGCACACATTCTCTTTCTCATATACCATGTTCATGTCGATGCCATTGGTGTAGGTCCATGCATGTTGGAAATACTCCTCCAACCTCTGCCTGAGCGGGTTGGGGATCTGGTGGAAGCGGATGAACTCTTTGACCCGGAGCATCTGGAGGTGGTATCGTGCCGTTCCTGAGTACAGCCGCTGGATGATGGCTGACACGTTCCCAAAAATGCTGGCGTACATCAGGGCTGAAAGAAGAGGTCAAGGGAAAGGACTCAATTTGCTTTCTTGCCCATTGTTACACGTTTGATAGCACTACTTCAGACAGAATGTGGAACACTGCTAAATTATAATGAAATCAACCAAAAAACAATAATAATGGCAGTCAAGTGTCCCCCTCCACCCACACTACTAGTCCAAATTTAGCACTTAAGGTCAGAATCAAGATTCATGTTTTTTACACTGTATACATCTGATCCGGTTAGTTTTACATTACTGAACACGCTAAAAACCAGTATTCTCTGTGAAATATGATAAAGCTCTTATATATGTGCCTATAGAGGCGAACCTGCTGAACCTGCTAAACCTAAGGCGAACCCTCTCTCTTCAAATTCAGTCATTCTTAATGAAGCGCCATGTGTGGTGAGCATTACAAAAAGGTTACAACATTTTAGAGCTGCACAGCCACACGGGCCAAGGGTGCTGTGGCCGTGCCACTTACAGTGCACTCAAATATAAATGTAGCTTCATATGCTGCAATTTCTTCATGTTTATAGTGGAATTGCTCTCTTGTCCTTTCTTATCTCTCTCGTGGTCTCCGAAAATAAGGTGGTTTCAGCATATTGATGTTTTAAGGGTTTTTTATTGACTTTTGACTTAAATTTTGACCATATTACAAAATTAAAGATTTCATGAAGACATTTTTACTTCTCCGTCCTTTTTCTTCTTCTAACCCGTTTGAACCATATATTTCATTCGTCTTTTAGTGAGGTCAGCTCTAAATGTGACTTTTGGTGCTACTCACATCCTATGAGCATGACGCAGATGGAAAAGATCTTCTCCGAGTTGGTGTTTGGGGAGACATTTCCAAAGCCCACGCTTGTCAGACTGCTGAACGTAAAATAGAGTGCAGTCACATACTTGTCTTTGATCGAAGGCCCAGAAGAAGGGTCACTGTAGTTGTACTGCTTCCCGATGGACATGCCTAGGTTGTCCAGCCAGCCAATGGTGTGCTCCAGATAGGGCTTTTCTACATTGCCGATGGCATACCAAATACAGGCCAGCCAGTGAGCAATCAGAGCAAAGATACACATAAGAAGCATGAGCACTGCGGCACCATACTCGGAGTAACGGTCCAGTTTCCGTGCCACGCGGACCAATCGCAGAAGCCGAGCTGTCTTCAGCAGACCGATCAGAGTTGTAGTCTGTAGGGGAGGACCACACAGAAAGAAAGACATTCAAAAACTATGATTTTGCAAAAAATTGCCTGGCAATATTATATGGATACACAGATGTATCAATATTTTATAACATAAAGAAAAAGTAAGGTGTTAGTGTACAATGTTAGTCAGTCTCTCTGCTTGAGAATCCTATTTTGCTGCAGTCAAAATGACTGAAGTGAGATGAACAGACTGAAAACTCATTAGATAAAGCAGATGCTGACAAAAATTTCCATTGGGGACAAAATTTGCATTTGAAAAAAGGCAACAAATCGCAGTTCTCAGCAGATCATAGTATTTTTAAAGTAGAAGTATTATCACGTGACTTAAGTATCATGATAATATTGTATCGTGGGGCCTTTAGTAATTCTTAACAACATTCTTCAAATCTTTATACTGAATATTTGTAAGCATTGTTTAATGTACAATTCACTTTTGAACTCTGGTTTACTTGTGATTTGTAAACTAATTTCCGACCCATTTTATTCTATTCTTAATGTATGATGTATAATAATAAGATAATAAGATGCAAATTAATGCTAATTAATCTAAACCAATAGTATTTGTTTAATGAATATATACTTTATTTGGCAATTATTTTTGAACTATTCGCAGTTTGTAAATTAATTTTTATGAGATGCCACTAACAACCTATGTTAGTGTCATTAATGACCCATGCTACTTGGGAATAACCCAAACCCTAACCCTAGTTTTCCCTAGTGTCTGAAATGGTAGTGGTTAAAAGAAATTCAGTTGTAGACTGACATCAATTTCCACCAATCTAGCACAAGTACACAGACATTTCTCACCTCTTCTGACCCTGATCCAAATATGAGAAGATCAAAGGGAATGGCTGCCACCATATCTATGAGAAACCAGCCTTTAAAATAGTGCACTGCTATTTTGGCTGGGTGACTGACCACCTCCTCATTGGTGTTCACATATGTTGTGCGGAAGTTGATGAGGATGTCCACAATGAACATGATGTCTACGATGAGGTCCACCACATTGAGCGGACTGCAGGAGTAGCCGCACTCGCGCCTCTTCTGCTCCTCTAAGTCGTTGAGCAGGAAGGCGGCGCTGTAGGGCGTGAAAATGGCTGTGTAGATGACCAGCAGCAGGATCAGCCAATCCCACACTGCCTTGAAGGGGCTGTAGTGAAGGATAGTGAACTTATCGATACGTGGTGTCTGAAGCTTGTATTCCGGAAGCACATCAGCACCCAGTGACAACACCTGAGAAGGAGACATGGGGAGAGTGTAACCATGGCAACACCTCTACACAACGCCCAATCAACTGCATGTTGGCAGCATGGCAACCATGGCAACAATGAAGCAAATGCAACATGAAGAGAAGAACTATGCAGCCATCGGTACATGATGCACAGCAAGAAAACAGCATCTGATGGTTCTTTAATTAAATTCACGTGTGACCCAGATTCCTGGCATCTACTGGTGGGGAAACGGTCATGACATAATTTTAAGTTCTAATATGAACCTCTATTAATGTGTTTTTTATTTGAACGTGTCTGCTGGTGTGTTAAAAAAAAAAAACCTAATATGCTCATTTACAATGCTCCTAATCTTATTTTTGGCAGCTACCAGTATGTCGCTCTGGCGGCTGACCAGTCAGAACAAAGGGAGCTGACCAAGGAGCTCCAACAGAATGTTTCAGACAGAGGGTGAATACACATGTACAGTATAAAAAAAGCATTGTCTTTTGGGAAAACTGAAGCATGTGAATCTATTCTAGTAGACCCCCAAAAAAGGATTCTGAACATTCAAAATGAGCATGATAGGTCCTCTTTATAGCCTTCATCTTTGAGAGACAGGACAAATTTTGTACATCCTTCCAATGTGAAAAGACAACCTAAATCTAAAAGGTCTGAAAGGATGTGTGGCTGTAAAGAAGCCCCCACAGAAAATACAAAAAGGTTTGCAAATGAAATAAAGAAGCTGCTGGTGTTCTCAGAACTGGAATGGACTGACCACGCAGCACTCAACAATTTTTTGAGATTACTTGGGTTGTGAAAAGCAGGAAATGCAACCAACTTCTAAGACTGAACTTTGGAGGTGTGTTAAAATATCCCAACATATTCTTTAAATAAAAAAGCAAGACTCCTGAAAAAACGGAGCTGTAATGAAGGTAAAGGGTGAATACTGAAAACTTTGACATATTTTTTTGTATAGGCATTTATTAAATTGTCTCCTAAATATGTATGTATTGTCTGGTTTTTATTTAGAAAGGAAAACTTATGTACTTTGATTAAAAATGAAATAAATGAATGGCGGTCTTTAACTTTTGTACAGTGCTGTATATTATGTAATCTGTGACAGACTGGTGGCCTGTCTGGGTTGTTTCCTGCCTTCAGCCCAATGAGTTCTAGTATAGGCTCCAGCACCCTTTACATGTGGTTGGTGTAGCTCAACGCCAGGGAGCCATGCACCACTACATGTGGGAGACTGGGGTTTGAATCCCGCTATGGGCGACTATGCTGTGCTACACTAATAAGAGTCCTTGGGCAAGACTCCTAACACTACATTGGCCTACCTGTAATACAGTTAACCTTGTAAGTCGACAAGAGCATCAGCCAAATGCCATAAATGTAAATCCCAGAAGATGAAAGAAAGACTAAATGTAATGTAAATTAGAACAGCAGCAGTAACTCTAGACATCTAAGGGTCAACAATACCAAATTACTTTCCCAGTTTTTCCACTCGCAGGTCCGAGTGAAGAACCTGGGAGTATCAATCTGTATGAACACAGTCTTTTGTCCCGCAGCCCCAGTTCTTCTTGAACACCTTGGCTAAGGCAAATAGAAAGCCACTTTGATCTGGGCACTTAAAGTGTCTGACGATGTGTGGGAGGGGATCCTTTAGGACAGTCCTAATGTCACAGGGATAATTACAATAGCCGTTCTCCCCTCAACTACAGAGGGAGAGAGAGACAGGGGATAAAAAGAGAGAGGGAGACAAGGAAGAAAAAGAAAGACAGAGAGACGGACAGACGCTCTGAAGGCATGGCAATTACTGTCACAGAAAACAGGAGGAAACTGTCAGGAATAGAACTATCCTCTCATCCCTTCTTCTCTCTATCCCTCTCTCAGAATAATCTGCAGGCTTTGGCAGTAAAGAGGTCAAAGGTCGTGCTTTAAATAGATTCCACCCTCTGATGAAGCACAGCCAAGGAGGAAGAAAAAATGAGTGGGCGCGTCATCTAATTATGCACATGACCTATCACGAGCCTGACCGCCTTCCGTTCCCAACCTGATCAAAAGCTCTTTCATTGTTGTGTCTGATATGGTCAGAAGTCTCAGATGTTCCTGATAAAATGTCTATTTGAATGATAAACTGCTTTGTTACCAGAATAGTAACAATTGTAAATAAATAGGGTATTTTTATCACTTTTTTTGGGGGGGGGGGGAACTGAAAGGGGAAACTGGCAGTCTGGCATTTTTTGTACTGTGAATAAATAAATTATTCTGATTTATTAATTAATCACAAATTCATTGGCTTAATTGAGGCCTCTCTTTCAAAATAATTGAAGGCACACTTCTAAATCTGTGGTACATATGCATGTGTATTTTTGTGTGTGTGTCTGTGTGTGTGTATGTACATGCTTTACATTGTTATTTAGCTTGTATTTGGTGTTCTGTGCATACAAGTGTCTTGCCTCTAATAATATTTAATTACAAATGATTATATATCAATATCTCCTGCCTCAAGAGTTCGCATATACTAAGACTCCCCTTTACCTGTTCATTAGGTATCTTGCAGAGAAAAGGTAGCTAAGGACAACTGAGATTAATTCTCATACCAAACCAAAGTGGTTGTGGGGTTTATGTTAAAGTTCTGCTATATTATTCAAATACAATTACTTAATTACTCAGAACATGCATTCTGACTAATTTTAATATTTGAGATGTGTCAGGTTTACTAAATGCATAATATCAACTGGGGATAGGAAAAAAAATCAACAACAAAAACACCTTTCATTCAACATTAATTTAGGGCTGTCAGCTTACTGGTTAGGTGGCAGCACTGGTATAGCAGCATTCAGAGGTATACATTTGAAAACATGTTCAAAAATAAGTAGAACATGTTTTTCTTGTTGAATGCAGGGTCCCTACAGATCTTCAAAAAGTTTTAGAATATCTTAAATTTGTTTACTCAATATGATATTCAAGTTTTAAAATTGTCTTTAAAAAACCTGTAAGCTTTAAAAATGCCTGGAATTGTAGAAGGGGAGACATTCAATTGATCTGGGGCAAACTGAATGTGCAAGTCTGTTTTTGTTAAAATTTAAAAACTTTTTTACCTCCACTTTCGCAAGGTCCAGTACCAACAGTATTTTTGTATATTAAATAGGTAGTATGTAAGGCGGTAGTGTGCCTTATGTGGCTATGATCTGCATTTTAAAATAGAAGAATGCTTATCCAAAAACCAAGAACACAACGCAATGCAAGCTCAGTCAGGGCAGAGCTCGTAATCCTCGACATGGAGCCTGTTTACAGAGAACCTCACACTTTTCAATAAAAGAGCCAATCAGCTTTCTGTTAGCACTATGTGCAGAGAAGAGTTAGAGATTTTGCAAATGGGGTAGTCAGAACAAACCAAACAATTATGTTTTTTGTGTTTTACAGAGCTAAAACCAGATTTTTCTCAGATTTTATCGTGGTATTGTATGTCAACAAATAACTGCCTGGCAACATTCCAAAAATGGATGCCATTGGACACGTTACATCATCAAGTAATTTGTATGAGGTGTGGTCTGAACTTGGGACAAGCACTTTATAAAGCACTGGATTTTCACAACGCTATGCTAGAACTCAAAAAGGACATTTACTGCTACTGCTAGTTTGTTTTTCTGTATTATAGCTGATTTATCTTTGTGAATGTGAACTTTTCAGATGGTGATATGGAAACATCTTAGTTTATCCAAGAAGTACATTTTCACTGTTTGTGGACCTAGCCAACATCAGCTAGAGTAGCTAGCCTAGTTAGTGATACACCAGCTGCACCAGCCCCCTTTTCAGTAGCACCCTTAACAAAGCATCCTTGTGGATTTTGCAAAGTGTAAAATAGGTGTGGTGACTCGATAACGCGAGTAAAGATGCTACATCTTATAGTACTGCTTAAATACAAAATTTCACTGAACGTTTGGTCTTTATAGATTCTTCTGTTCATCCCGTGATAAAATGTGAGCAGTATCCTAACAGTGATTTCACAATTTGAATACTGACACTCTGAATGGTTAACCAAGTACTTGAGTAACCATGTACATTCCTATTAACTATAAATTTCATTACTTACCGACTTATGCATGAATTATAATTGACTTATGCTCTATGTTCATAGGTTTCATTCTTAAGGACAGACTGAATTTATAAGGAAATGTCTTAAGAAATAAATTATTTTCTTAACTGCCTTGTAAGTACCATATAATGCATTAATTCAGAATTTTATTCATTATTTTACATAAACAAAATGAACCTCTCTATAATAAGTTAGGCTCTTACATTATTACATTATTATATACATAGCTACGTATGCAAATGTTTGTTACATTAGCTGGAGCTATATAGTAGCTAACAATACCTATACTAGCTTCTTGCTTTCGATCTCGAGATCAACACAAAGCGAAGGACAAAAGCTGTAGGCTCATTATGAAACTTTCAGTTGAAGGTGATCTGCTTCAACTGACAAACAGTGGATAAAATCAGTTTGGAATTTTGGAATTTGCTCATTTTACCGCCCTTTTATGTAACTGACGGATGAACAACAGTGTTTGTGGTTGATGAACTGTGTACTGAATGGTTCTATGTACTGAACTTTCCTTATTCTATGCTAATATAAATAGATTTCCATTCTATGGCACCTTTCTTTTTCCATTGAAACACTGTTAAGAAAATGTGGTATTCTTATATAGATACTGTATATTCTTAAATATTTTCTAAATGGCAATGTCATAGTTGTTTTACACTGTTGATAATTTAACAATGTGGACAGAGTGTCTCCCAGAGACTTCCCACCAACCTTTAACCAGACCTGACTGTACACTTCTATAAAAATATCCATTCTTCTAGAATTCAATCATGTATCTTGCAGAAGCTTTGAACAAAATAACAAAGAACGAAACAAAAACAAAAACAAAAACAACCTGACCGCTCCCAATAATACTGCAATACATCCTTGGTATTAACCCTCCATTTTATTAACATCACTGGTATTATTCTTGGAAGCCATAAGTGATTCATACAGACGAGAGAGAGAAAATCATGTTAAACGCAAAGGTTGTGTGTGTAGGCAGCCTCCATTGGTTTGGATGCCAAGGCGTAGTTTAATGACTGTCCAACTCTTTAACTTTGATAAAAACACTAAGAGTCGAAGAGATGAAACCAGCCATCTGTATGTGATAAATGCCATCTGCTTAGTTACAGGCAACACTACTACTGTGGCAAACAAACATATACAGTAGAAAGATGGGTGGGTGGGGGATTGGGAGAGAGATGGAAGGTGTGTATTTATGTGTGTCTAACGATTTATTTATTGCTCTCGACTCTGTTAACCTGAAGACATGTCAGCGATGTGTAGATTTAGCAGCATCCACTGAAAAATGCTGACAGCGCCTTGCCTGTCTATTATTAACTGCCCACAGCCTTTCTCACTGTCTCTCATAGCTGCAGGAAGGGTACATTGGTAATGGAGCTCATTTTGCAGGTTGATAGGCTATACACATACCCTACAGTATGCAAGCTCTTATGGAACATTGTGAATTGAATTGCAGGGGCCTGAACTGAACTGTATGCAAGGACAATTGTGGCTCACCCCTCACAACTCGGTCAATATCTCTTCCAGCATTCTTATCACTGTTCACAATAGGGATTATTTTGTTTGATCAAATGTGAACATAATAAAAGATTTGTCCATTTTAAAAAGCAGCGTATTTTGTTATATCTTTTATTAGCCAAATAATTTTTTCATGGGTTAAGTTCTTTTTTGAGTTCAATCATCAGACACACCAACTACAAATACACAATTTGTAAAGCCATCTATAAACTTGAAGGGACAAGCTAATCTAACATTGTAAAATTAAATTAGCTTGATCAAATCTATTGCAATGCAACTCAAACATCTAACTGAGATGTTCAGTTACAGTTAGAATCCATAACACAGATTATTTTTAATCATAACTGAAATAGCTAATTTTAGCCTGCCTTTCTGTCATTCAACAAACTCAAATACAGTTTATGTTAACCACAGCTTTGCTGACATTATCGACTGTTCATTGATAAAGTGGCTTTAAAATATTGTGGACGAAAACCCCAGTATGAACATTGAACAAAAAGAAAAAAAAAGAACTCAAAATAGAATAAATACACATACATACAAGAGGTGGGCACTTCGAGGACACCATGTTATTGTAAAACACAGTGTTTAAAATAATAACTAATATGACAAGCCTACTTTAAGCAAAAGAGAGAACCGCAAGAGATATCACTGCATCTTAAGTTATTCATGTAATGTTTCCTGTTTATGTTGGGAAGTGTTACGGACTGGCTGCAGAGAGTTTAAAACATCATTATGTGTGACAGTGTTTTGATCTACAACAACCTTATGCACTAATAGTTATGTACTGTGAGTGTATGTGGTACAACCAAAATTCACGTTGCTAATTTAAAACTAAATTTACAATCAGACTTAAGTTCAGCTGGTAAAACTGGCAGTTGGAGCTCTCCACTTTATTCCTTTTGTTAGCTTGCATCTAGTTTTCCCATGAATACTGTATGCCAAAGGTGTCCTCCGGTGCTAAAATGACCAAGATTATAGGTATTGCTGGCATAACTGCCCACTTCCTCTGTCCACAGTCTCTGACAGCTGGAGGACGGGTACATAATGGAGCTCATTTTGCAGGTTGAGATAATACAAACATAACCTAAAAGTATGCAACTGTTATAGAACACTACAGATTTAATTTAGCTGACAGTGGAGGCTGTACTTTGTTTGCCACAGCAGTAGTGTGTTTTACTTAGGGGTATACGTTCAGTGATAAACACCTTCAAAGCACTGCAGTAGCTGGACATAATTTATTTTATTTCTCAGTTGAATCAATGGAACAATGATATTCAAAGACTGCATCTGAATGAGAGTACTACAGTCAAAAACAAGATACAACGTGCTAACAGTTTTATGTTGGATTTTGGGTTGGAACTACGGATGGTTTGCGGGATCACACTTGGAAAATGTTTTATATAATTTATTGCCTTAAATACCACCATCTGTATTGCTTTTTTCTAGTTATTAACTAACTTTGGCACCACTACTTAAAATGTAACTGCACAATATATTTATTTTATATATTAATATATGTTATTTGCAGGAATAACGGAAAAGAAAAATGGACGAGGGGTTAGCAGGCTTGACCTCTTACCTGTGTGACCTTCTCTGTGACATTGTGCGTGCGATCTTTGACCTTTGGTGCGATGATGGTTTTTTCTGATGAGGAGGGCGAGGGGGGGCGTTTTTCATTGTTTGTCTCAGAGAAATTGAGTGTGATGAGGGGGATCTTGTTGATGGTGCTGTATTTGGTGAGGTTCGAGTCGGACGTAGAGCCCAGAAGACTGCATTTGATCTGGTTAAATGGCCCTAGAGAAGGACACAAACACACAAACACACATGGTTTCAGCTTATGCTTTCTTAATGTCGTCCACTAAGAATGGCGCAACAATTCCCCGCTCTCAGTCTCAAAGGTCACCAACACCAACGAAAAACACCTCCACAATGCAGTCTTACTCCTTTGAAGGTAAATATAGGATTTGAAAGAACAGCGACAACAAAAATGACAGACATAGGAGGCATGCTAAAACACTGACAAATAGGAAAAAGCTCAAGCCATACCCCCAGCCATCCAAGAGCGTGATACTAGCCAATTAGAAACAGCGAAAGAGAAAGGGGGAGGGAATTAAAGAGTAGTTCAGATTGGGACAGATCAGTCTAGCATCTTGGCGTTATAACACGCTAGTGTTAACACGACAGAGAGAATTACACCAATTGCAGAAGATGAGTTCATGTTGAACCTCAACACGGCAGGTCGTTGAATAACCACAATCACCTGAAATGAGAGACTATGGTTGTACTGATGTATGAAATGCACAACCAGACCCTATAAAGCTGCCAGGGAGCTTCTAGAACGGTTGGCGCCTGTTTATGTTCAGAAGGAGAAACTCTAACATAAATCCAGAAAAGAAAAGATGCAGCTGCAAAAGCTCATTCAGATGTCAGCAATTACAAAATGAAAGAATGGCAAGTGGTTTGCAAGTAATATCTTGATCATGCAAATTCACCTAGGTCTCACACACGCACAACATTATGTACTCTTATGATCAGATGCTTGAAACATTCACACACGGAATAAAGAATGCATTGCATTTATCTAATTTAAAGGAGCAATATGTAAGATTTTTAGTTTCAAACAGATTGTGAAGAAATAAAGCAGTAGTATGTAAAAAGCTTATGCAACGATGGCTAAAGGTCTTGGAAATAAGCAGTTATAATGAGTGCTGCCACCCTCTCATGTCAATAATGCAAGTTTGGCTACAAACAAAAAAATTGACATAAATAGAAGCAAAACAAGAATTAACATTTGCCACCACTGGAGACGAGCTTGTGTAGTACTGTTATAATGTTTAATGCTGAACTCTTCATTCTAGACTGGTAAGTAAACAGCTGTTGATGTTAACTTTGAGGAAGCAGGACTATGCGTTTCTTTTGATAGGTGTAGACATCACAACTTCCTGGTGATACATTGCCCCCTATTGTTTGTATGGATTTAGTCTGATTGCATCATCTTACACATTGCTCCTTTAGATGTGTACATAATTTCTTTCTTAATCAAATATATACATAATTTTGGCATTTTACTTACTCTTGGCACTTAAATGTCTTGATTAGAGATTTTGGCTTGGTGGATTACTGGCTCAGTTGATGGCTTAAGGCTATCATGCTCAAACTATTCAAAGACTCTTCTACTCCACAGGAAGAAATATCCAGCTAACATCACAACATCACATAATGTAAGTTTGGTATATTTCAGGCCTGATTAGTTACAGGATTGAATTGGATTCATTATTTTTAGATATTATTCAATATTCAATCCATTATTTTTTGCTGTATAGCAGCCAAAACATGATATCAGATTGGTGTCATCTGTGGTGCTGATGTAATACATTTTATTCATGTTGAAATGATGTACACATTTGAAATTAGTAGATTATATGCATCACTTTTTCCTGTGCAGTCTGACATGCACAAGAACAGTTTCTCTCTCTCTCCCTCTCTCTCTCACTCTTTCTCTCTCTCGTATCCAGGCAGATATGTCACGTGCTTTCTACGATGCTGCGAGCAATAGGTGGTCCTAAATAACAGCATTCCGCTTATTCTAGCAGTGCATCACTTTTCATAACCAGCATCCGTTATTTGCCTTGGCATGCTTCCAGCAGGCAGGCAGGCAGGCACGTGCTTGTTACCACAGAGTTGCTTTGGGTACCTTTAATGTTACGACCATTGTCTGAGACAGCAGAAGAAAGGTATAGGAAAGACAGAAAGAGAGGAGGAAGGAAGGGACAGTAAAAGGTGAAGATAGAGCAGCATGTCCATGTGATGGTGAGGTCTTGTGAGGGTTCAGTTAAGAGAGTGTGCTTATGTTTGTGCATGCGTGCGTGTAATTGCTTTGTTCTCTTTCAGTGTAATTCGGTTGAGCAGACTGGGTCATATGGCCAAAAATCTTTTCACATTTTACAATATTAGATATGGTTATTTGTTCATTCATTTATTTGTTCATTTATTCATTTATCTTTTAATTTGCTTATCCATTCTTGGTCGCAGGGGATGTTGGAGCCTATCCCAGTGCTCACTGGGCGAAAGGCAGGAAACAGACTGGACAGGCTTTTCATTCAACACTTTTGCAAACTATCAGTATTTACTCTATGCCTTTATGCTCAGTTCAAATGGGAATAACTTTTAGACCCCTGAAGAAAACAACAAAAAAAAAAAAAGATTTAACAGTAGTTAATCAGATAACTCTCCTGTCATGCTAGTTTGTGCAGCTGTTAGTAAATGGTTAGTTTTTCTACACAAAGTGTACTGAAAACCTCACAGATAAAGAAGCTCAATTAAAGAATAGAACTGAATAATCATATATTAACTGAATAATACTATAAACAGTATTAGTTCCTAACATTAGTTTGATCATTTTACTATTTTACTAATAACAGATTGTTCATATGTATTATATGAACAATCTGTTATTAGTAGATCGATTAGAGTGATACAGCTAACAGTTTTGTGGATGTCATTTTTCTGTTTTTAAGATTTACTTTTTTTTTTACCCCAATCCTCACTTTTACTGGTACGTTATTATACAGATGCATACATTTGCATATTTTTTTAAATAATAGCTAACAGTATACAGACAATAATAAAAAAAAAATTAAACTTTACAGTCTTGCTGTAATGACAATTTGGTCACTAAAAGTGGATATTCAAACAGGAATCATTGTTTGAATATCCAAAATAAGGGGAAATTCCAGGGTATGCAGGGAAATGCATATATTTTGTGATAAGATTTTAGGCTGTATTTAGGCTGTATACAAGCCAAGAGACAGATCTATGTGCTGTAAAGGCCTCAGCAGGGAGGTTGACTATGATACTTGACAGGTAGAGAAAAAAGAAGAAATGTGAGAACAGCAAGAGATGAACACAGTGCACTATAATTACGACAACATTAAACCACACTATGCTGTTCTTTGCATAGACGGGTGTGTTTATGGTTGTGTGTACCTTCGCTAGCGTGCCGGTCCCGGTACGTCCTCTCCACATGTGCGCTGAAGCCCTCGAGGTCGTGGGTGGACGACGCTCTCCGGAGTGTGCACACACTACCACGGGACTGCCCTCCGGAGGCGGACCGGGTGCCCACGGAGCCCCGGGGGGCTGGCCTTTCCCACGGCACTCGCGGAGAAGAGTGGTCCTGGGGTCCTGAAACAGGTGAGGATGAGCCCAGTAGGCTCTGGCCAATCAGAGCCCTGGTGTCATTAGCATAGGAGGGGCTGCAGCTCTCAGCAGTTGGGGGGCGAAGCTCGTGTGGGGAGAGAGAAAGAGAGAGGGAAGAGGAGCAGGAGGAGCGAGGCTCAATCCGCTCAGGTGAGTGGATGGTCACCTCATCTGGGTCCTCTTGAGGGAGAGACTGCTTACTCACTCCCAGCATGCTCAGTGGCATGGGGAGGCGAAAACGGAAAAAACGGCCTTTTCCTAGTGCAAGACAAGACAGAGAGACAGACAGACAGAGAGAGAATGTGTGGGAATAGGGCTATACACTTACACATCATCACACACTGGACAATCAGTTACATTTCCTGATTATTGTAGAAATGCAATAATGCACCAAAAATGCACTGGTCTAAAGGAGAAAAAATTAGCTGCATCCATTTTGAATCCATTTGAAACCTAGAGGTTTATGGCAATATTCAGTAAAGAATTTACTCTTTTTCCAATAATAGAATTATTAGGCTTCAAACAAAGCTTGTCACCCTGGTTATAATTGCATATATTTTCCTACTTTGTAAATAGTTCAGCCACATTTGTGTAATCCCATTTTTTAATATCCCTAAACTGTATGAAAATAACTGATAATAATAAACTTAATTTGTGTTGAAATCTGAAATACTTCAAATCATTTCCTTGTATAACTGTATATGTATAAGATCAGAAGTCCCCCCCACTACTAGACCACTCTTGATTTATTACATTTCCAGCCTAACCTAAACGTACAAGTTTGATTTTTCAATGTCAGGGAAAAAGCAGCAAACACATTTAACAGAAAATTTGAAAGAAGCTTCAACAATTAAATGTAATATCAAAATGTTTAAGTATATTATGCGTTCACACTTTACCTTAATTACTGCTTCTGTTATTTTCAGTGTTTCAAAGAAATCTAACCACTTGTTTCCATATATCTAATATGCTCAGATATATCTCCTGAAAAATTAGTAAATTGTATTTAATTGGTAATTGGATGGGTGATCTCTGATTTTGACACAGTACTGTGTATTTCAAGATTGGTTTGCACAACTTATACACTATAAAAATTATTTACTATTGGACTGCTACTCTCTGCTCTACCAGTACTATGTTCTTGCTTGTCTGAACGAACTTCTTCCACGTTACCTATATGTTAATAAGTGTTCAGATACATGGTATAATTATGCAATTTCGTGTACACTAAGCTTAGGCCCTACATCCTCTCACAACCACCAGGTCAACCAAAAACCATTTTAATAAGTCATTAAACTAATCCTTGACTACTTGTACTTGTAATTGACATATAAGCAAGTGAGGGTTGTGGGTTAAGTCTGACTGACTGCAGTTGCCACAGAGGCCCCGGTGTTTGGGCAGACTGCAGTAAATCTTTGCAGCAATGCAGTGTAAGGACAGGATGAATTTTTAACAGGACGTGCTCAGATGTCAGACAGAAATATCTTTGATGGGGGGAAAAAACTGGGGCGTCAGCATCAATAAGATGCAGAAAGGAGACATGAGTAGACAAATCTAAAACGAAGCGTTCTGTCTCTTGTCTCTTTCATCAAAGTCAAAACGAACCCGCTCCCTCCTCTGTACTGTCTCTTCTTCCTTCTCTGTTTCTCTCTCTCTCTCCTGGACGTCCCCAGGTCTCTAGACTCATCTCATTATCTGTGCTCTCCCATCAACAGTGGAGAGATATGAGCCAAATCATCTACAGCCCAGTGTGGTTTCAATCAGGTCCTTGATTAGTGTTAGAGATTCGCCTGGGTGAGAAAAAACATGGTGGACTGTGCGCTGCATCTAAAAATGCCACCTCAGAGACTGCTACTGGTGTAGTTTGGTAAGCGTGGCTTAATTTATGCCTTTGAGTGCTGTAGTTTAGTGCTATAGCTGTTTCCTGTGTTTATGTCTCCTGATTCCAACCTTAATTTCCTTCCCAGGCGCTGAAATACATGCCTGTAAATGCACACTGAAATTGTTCATTTGCAAAATCATTATACTGTGAAGTCACCAGTGGGCCTGCAGAAAGCTGTATATATCTCATACCTCGCCTGTTAGCATCAAGCTAACTGGATTCTTAAAACATTTACTCTTGCCTCAAGCTGTGTGAAGTTAAAGTCTGTGTAAAGGAAATTCATTATGCATTATTATTATACGCAGTAGATAAAAACTGCTGAAGACGTGAAAAAACTGGAAACTACGTAGTACTGAGTAATGGAGTTAAACTGTTTTTCATTGTTTTTGTGTTCAGAAAGCCATACTTACCATGGCCTCTCCGCTAACACTATAACGTTATAAAAACCAGAGCACAGTAGCATCAGCTAGGTCAGTACTCCATCGGCTTATAATCACACTCTGAGGCCCGGATCCTGTTATGGCTGGCACACCTTAGACATTGCCTGATAATTTCAGCTAGGCTAATGGCGCTGGAAGCCACAAGGCACTTTGAGTAGCCAAGCCTACCTGACTTAAAAACCATGCCAAGTCATGTGCTGTGTCCGTGAGTGATACATTAGCTGATTATCTGCCTCGGAAAAGGGCTGGTAATGGTTTCAGCACACTCAGCGGACACACCCCCAGAATTTCAGAGCAGAGAATACATCTTTTTTTTGGCTTTACAAATTTGAGACCTAATTATATATATATATATATATANTTTTTTATTATTGTCATAAATTAAATACAAAACAAACAACTGTATGAAACTAATTTATTTTCCTTTTCTTACATGCCAATATGATGTGTGTATGTGTGTATATTTGCACAATCATATATACTTATTTGCTTATATCATAAATATCAACAGTTTGTTTAGAGTCTAAACCAAAAATATAGTATAGTATCGTATCATATCGTATTGTATTGTATTGTATAGTACAGTACAGTACAGTACAGTACAGTACAGTGTAGTATAGTATAGTATAGTATAGTATAGTACAGTATCATATTTTATAGTATTGTATAGTATAGAGTTATAGAATAGGGCAAGAGTGTAAAAAAAGGATTCAGTATGACTTCATTTAAAAACAAGTGCCTAGAAAAGAGAGAGAGAAAGAGAGAGAGAGAGAGAGAGAGAGAGAGAGAGAGAGAGAGAGTGGGGGGGCATACTCCCGGATGTAAAGGGAAGTCCACAGTCCCCTGGAGCCAAAGGTCAAGAGCTCAACTCCAGCAGCTGTCACTGATAGGCCTCCAAGGAGCCTGAACAGTGACCCACAACCTCCCTACAAACCACAGCACTGTGGGTAAAACCAGAGTGACAGCCATCAAAAATACTACTGTCGTTCTGTTTCTCCCATTTTCTCTCTCTCTCTCTCTCTCTCTCTCTCTCTCTCTCTCTCTCGCTCTCTCTATCTCTCCATCTGTTTCTTTTTCTCCATCTCACTCTCTCTGGCACTCCCTGCTTCTGTCTCTTCTAAGCTTGTTTCTTCTCCCCCTATCCTTCTCCTCCTCCTACTGCATGCGCCCCACCCCCCTCTCCAGGCAGCAATTAAAACGAGCGCTTTCTGGAAATCCTAATAACTTGAAAGGAGGAGGGAGGGGGCATGAAAATGGGGAGGTGGGGCTGAAGTAAGATTAAAAGTGTTGCCTTCCTACTGGGCAATATGCAATAAGACTGAAGAGAAGAGAAGAGAAGAGAAGAGAAGAGAAGAGAAGAGAAGAGAAGAGAAGAGAAGAGAAGAGACAGAGAAAAAACGAGCTGAGAAGAGTATAGAACAGCCAGAAATAAAAGCAGATAAAAAGAGAAGAGAGAGAAAAGATGGAACAAAAAGATCAGAAAATCAAGAAAACAGAAGAAAAACAAGACAACAGAAGATCAGAGAAGAAAGGAGAAAAAAAAAAGAAAATAAGATCTCACTGTGTTGGGGTTTGGATGGTGATGTGTGATTGAGCTGCTCTAGTGAATCCATGCTGCCCTCCTCCAAGATGTAGTCAAAGCTCAGTATGAACATTATGACCACGCCCTCCTCATTCTTCACTGGGATGATGTGGGTGTTACACAGGAAATCGGAACCTGCAGGGACACACATCAAATGGCTAATCAGCACAACAGACTTCAAACAGTCTTACATTTCTATGAGGCTGAAACTTTATCATAGCGGAAAACAGCTACAGTTTGTCTAATTACTTACAGAAGTCTTAACTGATTGACAGTGTTATGGCAACATGCTATTAGGCCAGTCATGATAGAGAAGTTTTGTTTTCCACTATTTGTTTCCCAGCTCTTTTCTTTCAGATGAAATTGAAAAAGGAATAGCTAAATATTAGCAGGATAAATTAGACTAAGTTACAAACAGAATTCCTGGAAATAACAGGAATGCTGTTCAGTACACCATATAAGCAGTAAAATAAAATGATTTCATTCAAAATCTATTATTTAGTATGTGATTCTGGCTGTGAAGTGGTGCAAACTGATTTCACTGGGAGGAATCACATGATAAATTATGGATTTCGCATGGAGTGCTCCTTTAAACTACAATTCATTATCTCCACCGAACGGGGTTTCTGGACGCGACATCCATTTGCTAGTTTTTGACCATGGACTTAAAGCTTTATGAAGTAAACGTGTGTATACATGCATTGGTGCATGCATGAGTGTGTGTCTAAGGCTTATTGTGTTTGACAGCTCTTGCCTCACTCTGGAGACTATGACAGATAGAGTAACCATGGCAACTAAAGGGCAAGTTGGCCCTTCAGGAAAATATTTCATGTTTTGTGGCTTCTGCAAGTTTTTGTGCTGTGTTTAAGTTGCCTCCACTTTTTTTCTTCATAATGCAAACATATAATAAGGCCATCTTAGCCACCAGCATCGGCCAACAGCACCCCTTCAAAATAACACCTCCCTCTACCTACTGATCACATTTTATGTGACAACTGGTTGCCAATTAATGTGATCTAATTAATGTAATCAATTTAATTGTTACTGTGGCCAAATTGACTGATTAGCTATCTTGCTACTTAAACTCCTAACTAATGACACAGCTTGATCTTAAAGACCCAGAGAACCTAAATTTGTGTTTTCTTAGACTACATTAGGCAAACACTAAACATATACTAAGTATACCCTTCAATGACCAATAAATAGCTGATATATTTCTCTCCTCTGGATGCAAACAGTGTAATCTTAGGTAACGATCTTATGCAATGATTTCATAAGCATTAACCTGACTAATCACAAGTCTGACATCTCTTGGTCCACCCACACAAAACAGTTTCATAGAAACATTCAGAGAAACTTAGCAAGCTAAAGCCAAACCAACATAACCAAAAGCTAGCCAGCTACACCACCCGTCTTTAGCTGGCTGTCACCTGTTCATTTCTTTATTCCTACATTGTTTAGTCGTCTGTTCCTTTGTTCACGCATTGCTCCATTCGTTTGTTTGTCCACCTGTCTGCATGTCAGTTTGTCTGTGACTTTTTCATCCAGTTAGTGTCACAGAAAAGCTGGACAATGATTTTAGTTCTGTATGGCAGAGCAGGCTAGGAGTGTTGGACAGAATACTGTCACTCAAGCTGCTCCTTAATCACGCCCACACAGTTTTCAGACAGTGTTTTTATAGTCATTTTTTAATAGTCATTATAGTCATTTATATCTAAGCCTTTCTGAATGGTTAATATAATGATCATTATTAGTGTCATACAAACATTTTAAATCTTTTACCCTGTGTTCCCTGGGGCTTTAAATAAACAAACATTACTCTCCACTGCCCTCTACATGTATAATAGCACCAAGTCAGCAGTTTTGGACCATTTTTTGTTTTGCTAGGACACAATAAATAAATGCCTCAATAAAGCCATGTTCCGCTTTTTTATTTACATGCTTTTGCCCACAGGTGTAATTTATGCAGGGATGCTGGGAACACATGGCCATCACTCTTTAAAATGCTCTATTAAATGCTCTATTTGTCCCCAGTTGAAGTCTTCCACATAATAAATCACTGCAGTAAACTTTTTATACAACACATTGTCTATAAAAGAGAATAGTTCTGCTGGGTGTGCTCACATAATAAAGACAGAAGCTAAAGGCACCGATAATTTACATAGCCTTGCTATGAGCACGCTGGCCTCACACAATAACATTTCACAACTTGGTGTGGCTGTTTCCAAGCTGTCTCCTGATATAACAACACTTCATAACCAGTTTACATACTGCTATCCCATGACTTGTGGCATGTCAGTGTAAAATGGGATAAATTCTTAGTTATAACATTATATATAATATATTATATAATATATATATTATATAACATTAATAATTGTCTTATATATTGACTTTATAAGAGCTGTTAGCTAGCGAGCTATATCACAAGCTAAACTGAACCTGGTGAAACATACAGCAGCATAGCATTCACATGAAGTACATTTTGCAAGGGAGTTTAGCAGAATACTGAAAGTATACAACAAGGCTCTAATGGTATATACAAGCTTAATGTTTTCCTTAAAATACATATTATCTACATACAGCTCTGTATTTCCCTGTCATACTCATGGATCAATATTTGATGAAAAGATTCTCTTTTTAACGGTGATTTGGATATAAAACTTAAACTGTAATTACTACTATTAGTTGACAAGATAAACTGATCATTCATTTGCTTTTGGAAACACACAGTAGTGGAAAATAAGGTCTGACCAATATCAATCCGAGAGGCAGTTTCATATTGGTCAGACAAATCAAATAGACTCCAGCAGTTTTATGGTGAGGCGAGCCACTGAATACTCTGAGCGAAACTCTAAGTGTCTCTTTATTAAACCATTCAGATCCTCACAACTACGCAGTTTTCCTTATGTTGCTACTGTCTGTTACAATCAAACAAAACACCTATACATGTAAATTAACATTATATATATTATCTGCAGCATTTTCACTGATACTGATGAGTTCAGATAACTTTAAAATCTTAATTACATACAGTGGTGCTCAAAGGTTTGTGAACCCATTAGAATTGTCTATATTTCTGCATTAATATTGTTTAAAAAAATCACACAAAACTTCAAAATAGATGTATAAGTTGTGGGGTGCGATCTTGTGAGTGACGCTGAACACTTGCCAGCATGGTCATGGCAAGGCAACGTGAATCATCCGAGTTTGAACAAAGCACGATAGATGGAACATTCAATTCAAAGTTGAGCAGCATTTAAAGTTCCTTGCTCCACAGTATCACGTGTGTACCAGGAATACGTCATACAAAGCATTACCACCCACAGCGCTGACCCTATGAAGCCATGAACCCAGGTTGTCAACAAGGTCCCGTGCAGGCTGGTAGTGGTTCCATACTGGTGCAGGGTGTGTTCTCGTGGTATGGGTGGGGTCCACAGATCCATGTTAACAAGTCATTGATCAGTGCCTCCTACGTTTTACTGCTTGGTGACAATTTGCAGCCCTTCATGGACTTCATGTTCCCTCACAACCATAGGATATTCCAGCAGGATGATGTACCATGCCATCCATATGATCCAATATTACATACCTATGAGTGGCAAAAACAATATGCAAACATTTGCTTTCAGCATCTGTTGTGACCCTCTTGAGCAGCAATAACTGCAACTAAGCGTTTCCGGTAACTGCTGATCAGTCATCGATTTTAGTCTATTCCTACATACAGCTTCAACTCTGGAATGTTGGTGAGTTTCCTCACATAAACTGCTTGCTTCAGGTCCTTCAACACCATTACTGAAGAATTAATATTAGGACACTGACTTTGACCATTCCAAAACATTAACTTTATTCTTCTTTTACTGTCATTTGATGACACGACTTCTGTGCTTAGGGTCATTATCGTGCAGCATGACCCACGTTCTCTTGAGATTCAGTTCAAGGGCAGATGTTCAGACATTTTCCTCTAGAGCTCGTTGGTATGATTCAAAACTCATTGTACCATCAATGACGGCAAGTTGTCTGGCTCATGTAGCAAAAGATCTTGAATTTACTCCATTTGTACACATCTGTCTGAATGTGGATTGGTGCAGTCCACACTTTTTAAAAATGACCCCTTCCAGCCCGAAGAGCATCAATAATTTGTTTTCTGCAGTCCTCAGAAATATATATGATTTGTGTAATGATAAACTTCCACAAACATGTTATGAGGATATGACTGATCTGTTCTGGTCCCTGTTCTTCAAATACAACAGGGCGAGCACTCCCACCTGATTGTCAGCCTAGAGATTTACATATTTTTGCCACTCACACATATGTAGAACTGGATCATTTTCCTTACTAAATAACTGACCAAGTATAATATTTTGATGCCTGTTCAACTGGATTCTTTTTTATCTATTTTTAGGAGTTATGTGAAAATCAGATTATGTTAAAGATCATATTCATGCAGAAATATAGAGAATTCTAAAGATTTCCCAAACTTTCAACCCCCACTGTATCAGTCGGCCTCTTATTTATGATCATCAGTCAATTAAAGAAAGGACAAGAACAGACAAAATTAGAAATGCTCCTTATGTGGCACACTACATGACCCCTGCATTCTGATCTACAGTGTCCATCATCTCCATCACATTCATTAACAACCTTGTTTCTGTAAGCCAAGTGGCTGAGTCAATAGCCCTTGAATGGATGAAGCTTATAGAGCTACACTTCCTATCTCAATTACCCAGCATCATCACTCAACGTGATGATGACCGCCCCCCATGATTCAGCTTTCAGTGTGTGCGACTGGATGTTATGTTTACATCCTTGTAGCTGAATCACCAGATCAATGGGAGAGAAATCCACAGGGCAGTGTCTCAGAGAGGAGAATAAGATACTGCACTGTGAGCTGCACTGCTCAAATGAACACGTATAAATGTTGCAGGAACAGGCAGGAGAGAATATGTGTGTGTGTGTGTGTGTGTGTGTGTGTGTGTGTGTGTGTGGCTGATTTGGGCGTGTGGTTTATATATAGCACAGACTGTTCTCTTTTGTCCAATGCGCTGTGAGCTTCGTTGTCAACCTGAGCTATTTCTGTCAGGTGCACACATGCACACACACTCAAGTAATCATCATCTAACGGACATCAACATATGCATATATAGAAACACAAACACCTGCAAAAACACTGCAGCCATCTGTTTTCAAGTAAGCTGAGACTAAAAATTACAGAAACGGTTGACATGTGGTTTGTGTAGACAAAGGAGTGCAAATTTCTGAGCTCGCAACAAATTGATTATTATCCTTTAGCAAATGGCTCAATGCATCATGGCCTCAAATTTCATAAAGATGCAACATGATTATTTTGGTGAGGGTTGGAATTACAAAATACAATATACGCTGAATATACTGTATATACATATGGACATATCAGAATCACCTCCTTGTATCCACACTCACTGTCCATTTTATCAGCTCCATTTACCATATAGGTGCACTGTGTAACTACACAATGTAGTCCATCTGTTTATCTGAATAATCTGTTAGCCTTTTTCATCCTGTTCTTCAAAAGTCAGGACCATCACGGAGCAGGTATTATTTGGGTGGTGAAACATTCTCAGCCCTGCAGTGATACTGATGTGGTGGTATGTTACTGTGTGTTGTGCTGGTGTGAGTGGATCAGACACCAACCAGAACTATCCAGCCAACAGTATCTTGTGGGAAGTGTCCTAAAAGGCTGACCAACACAAACTGTGCAGAAGCAGATGAGCTATTGTCTCTGACTTAACATCTCTGACTTTACAAGGAGGACCAGCAAGGTAGGAGTATCAGCTAGAGTGGACAGTGAGTGAACACAGTGTTTATAATCTGTCTGTAATTGTGTTTTCACACAATGTAAAAGACAACTGTTGTATAAATACATAAATAATACATACAAATGCATGCACACACACACATAAACATAGGGAGATATATAGATAGATAGATAGATATTTTTCAATTTAAAAGCAGGGCATTTTGTCATATATATATATATATATATATGTGAGTGAACAAAATAGACCTAAACACAATGTATTCATTCCCATTCTATATAAATACGCTGAACGTAGTTTCCAACTTTCATCAGTGTAGTGAGAGCAACAGAGCTTTATGAAGCTACCCTTGCAGCTTTCTACTGCTCTAATGCTAGAACAGTTTACTGTTAGTTTGCTGCTCGTTAATTCACCCACAGGTCTCCCATGAGCACCATCCAGTATAGTCTGCTGAAGTGCCAAAATACTGATGTACTACAGCATGTGAGTAGCTTTTTTTAAATTAAATTACATATAATACATTTTGAGAGCATTAGTCAGACTATAAAATGAGCACACAGGTTATTGATGCCTTTTTTCATCCCAAGCAGAAAAGCAAAGGTTAATTAAAGCTATGTCTAAATATAAGTAGATTTTGACATATATAAGACATACAATCTTTACATCAGCACTATAAGTAACCTCCAGAATAAAGTACAGCAGTGCCTGCAGCAGAAGCACACAGACAATAGAGCACAGGGAGCATTGTGTGGAGTGCGAAAACAAATATGATATATACAGGAGCACACTAATTTAGCTCATCTTTCTCTTTCTGTGGATGATGAATGTGGTGAGGAGGGCAGGTATATGCCAGGGTAAGCAGTATCAGGCCCTCCACTACATCACTGTCACTAGTCACACACACAACCATACATCCTTGCGGAAACACCGAACACAGAGCTTCTTCAGAAACACACGCAGATAGAGAGAAATAGAAGAGAAAAGGAGGTTTTCTGATCTAGCATGGATTCCTCTCTTCGACTGAGAGATAGGATCAGTGGAGGTCAGAACTTTTTGTACTGCTCTGTGAGGAAGCTCAAAGGAATTTCTTCAGCAATTCAAATGATGTTTGGTGCCTAAAGCATTCACTCATTATATATATACTTATTATATATATATACACTGGTGATAGAACTCTGGCTAGTACGATTAATACTACAGTACTACAGTACTACAGCTAGTACTAAAATACTACAGTATTTCAATTTGGTTACATAGAAAAAAAAGTTTATTATTATAATAATAATAATAATCATTTTTATAATTATTATATTAAAAACATGATTCTTTGCGAAGGCATTTGCCATGACCAGTACACCAACAAACAACAACAAACGATTATGTCATGCATATGCTCTGACAACTTTACTATTTACAGCTCTGAGTTCTCTTCGTGGTACATTTGGCTATTTGTAATGTTAACTAATAAAGATGAAGTTACCAGTATACTGTTGAAGCTTGTGCCCTTGATTTTATAGGTGTATTTTTGGCAAAACATTAATAATTGTTATTCAGTGTATTCTCCATTCAGTATATGATAAAATTAGGAAGCACAAAAGTGTTTAGAGCACTACAGTCTTCATAGATATTTCATCTTAATTTCACTCTCAAAGTGCACCAACACTGAGGTATTTAACTTTAAAATATAAAAATGTTACTCCAGGAGACGATCCCACCGAACCTCCCTAGAAGATCTGAGAGAGGTCCATCCACCAGTCTCACAAACTTCACTATAACACTGAGAACAGCTACAGCCATTTTTGCCATCTAACAACTGAAAGTAGGGTACATCTCGTACTCCAGTCAGTGATATTTTTTTCTAAGTCAGTGGCAGTTCTCAGCGTTTCAGAGGGCCAGGATTAGTGTTTTTCCGGATGTTACTGGTCCCAACAGTTGGAAATGTGTTTAATGTCACTGTCACTCCATAATTATGTTGGAGCTTGTTTGGATGCATAAGCCCTTCTGTCCAGCCCTAACCACAGGAGGGCAAGGTTGACTGAATATACGTAGACTATGCAGGACAAAAATCCTGACTTGATCATTTCCAATTAGACATGCATTTTGTAGCTCCCAGAAGGAATTAGGCCAAAAAGGCCTCAATTACAAAGACATGAATTGTGTTATCATCAAATTATCAGTCTTTTCTAGAGCCTGTTACAATTAACACCATGTAGTGCTGTTTCCACACATGCCACTTTCAGCTGAATTGTTCAAAAACAGCAGGTACTTCACACATTTTTAGACAGGTGTATGTTGTTTGTATAATAAATGATAATCTGGCTCTTATATTTGTACATTTTTACCAAAAAAAATGGTGGACCCTATATTATTTCCACTTCCAAAAAAAACTGCTTTCACCCCTTGACTTTTATTCAATACATAGGTTGTTGTACCTCTCTCTGTCACTCACTCTCTCCATCTGCTTTTTTCTACCACGTTCCCAATGATCACTCTTTCTCTGCCCCATGCTAACACCCTTCTGTCATTATATAAAGTAAGCCAACTCTGGCATTCTCAGGGCCTGTGGCTTTCCTTAGCTAGACTGGGGCAGGATTTAGGAAACTGCTACAGCAGGGGAGATGAATAAACAGACTAATATCTGTTTTAGAGCTGGATGCTTATGAGCGCAACAGTTTGTCGACTTCAATTCCACACCGGCTGCACTGGTTAGCTTTGTTATTTGAGCTGAAAGGCCGTTCGGAAACAGTCCAGGAAATCCCTGGTAGAGCATTTTTGTGGTTAAGAGTGTGTGTGTGTGCACTCATATGGGTGTGTTAGTGGGTGATTGTGCGTGTAGGGGTGTGTGTTTGTCTGTGTTTGTGTGTAAGTAGAGAGAAGAGAAGCTTAAAAGCTTAGCTCTGTGAGGCCGAATAATTACTTTAAATACTTAAATTTCATGATGTTGGTATAAGTGCATTAAATAGCCTGCTGAATGCAGAATATAAGCATCACATACTTCTATCACCATAATAAAACCATAATAAAATTAATTACTCACATGATGCATTGTATGGTCCACAACAGTATTTTAGCATCTATAATTTAATTAAAGTAATGCAGGGCCAGACTTACTGTGTAATTGCTTCTAGAGTTTGATGGTTACATGCTGACTGACATTTAAAAATAAGAAATAAATATTTTATCAAAACCACATGTACATTATCAGTAACTTTAGAAATTCTTAGCAGTAAAAACGTAACTGAAGCATTTTTCCCCCATTTATATTTTACTTTAAGTCAATCATAGTGTCTAGGTTCTATGACTCCCTGTTACATGGATATATATATACATTCTTCAACATGGAGACAACAGACAAAAGACAAAAGAACACTCAAAGTAAAATAAACTTGGGTCCTTGTCCAGGCAAGCTCATCAAAATTCAGGTTGACTGACTATTGCCCAAACTGTAGATTTGGGCATTTACAGGGAAGTAGATATTTCTAATATCTATTTCCTGACTTAGGAAGGTCAACCCCCTTTCTGACCTCCATTTCCTATCGCCAAGCTGTGAACGTAAAAAATGCCTGGAGATTTTTAAACGCTTACAAGAAACTAAAAATGGGTCAGCAAGACAATGACCCAAAAGACATGTTTAGATCAACACTGAAGACAAAGTCAAGCTTCTGCCATGGCCATCTCATTCCCCTGATTTAAGCCCTGTAGTAAACCTGAGGTGTGAGCTAAAAAAGAGAACGCACAGGAAAGGACCTTCACCCTGGATGATCAGGAGAGACTCTGTAATTGCTGTTTTATTGGCAATTAAAAGTTGTATTATTCACTGTGAGATTAAGCCAATTCACCAAAAAATAAATTTCATAAATCCATTTTCCTTAACCCAGTGTAAAAATAATTGTGACGAGGACTGTATGTGACCATTATCGTAGCACATTTTGTCATCCCTTTCCCAGGGAGGTTTTCCCAACACACCTTTCCTGCTATCTATCCTGTTATGAATACTCATGTTAGCCACTGCAGTAGAACCACTACACAGCGGTTTTGTTTACAGGAATAATATTTTTGCTATTTAATTATAATTTATATATTGTAAGAAAATAAACCCATTTTTAACCTTCAGTCAGCAAGTAACCATCATAGAAAAGCAATTGCACAAAAATTCTGGCCTTGCTTCATTTTTTAAAATTATAGATCCTGAAATACTGTTGTGGACCATATAAATATTTGATATTGACCATTTCTGCGCAAAAATATTTCTTTAAGTTATTAGTATGATGATAAAACTAGCATAAGCGTATGGGCAGCAGGCTAATTAACACACTTATACCAACATCAGCACTGCATTAAATGTAAGTATTTAAAGTACTTATTCAGCCTCACAGAGCTAAGCTTATTACCCTTTTTACTCGTCTCGTGTAGAGGACAGGAGACTGTACAAAGTGACTCTTCATACAAGGAATAAGCATGTTAATGAATGCTTCATGGGGATGTGAAGTGCAATGAGCAAAAAAAATGCCTATGCAAGTATATATTACCTTACTTTGCATTGTGATGATAACAGCAATGATTACAACTAAATCATTTAAAAGGTTCTGAAAAGTGCAGAATGAGCTGTGACGGTGGTGCGTTCCTCAAATACATAATCGCAAGGTCACCACTTAAAATCCTTCTTATGCTGCACTGAAAGGAAGAATATGATTAACCTCAGAAGACCTACAGGCTCTAGTCTTAACTGCCACCGCATTCTGTCATGGTATCCTTGAATAAGGCACATCCCTAGCATCCCTCTCCAAGTTGTTTTTAACTTTAGTTTGGGGCAGTAAATCAACCAACAGTAAATACAGTTAACGACTCAGTTCAGTCACGCTGCAGGTAACATCAGAAAACTCTGTAACGGATAGATTGTACAATGACCTAGAGGTCCAAAAAGAGCCCCAGTTTACCCAGCCTTGTCTAGGCTAAGGAACATCAAAATCTCAATCTGTGTTTTTTTTTTCTTGTACATTGTCCAACATAAGCCAGTAGTCCTCTCTGTTACAGGAGACACAGTCCAGTTTCACTGTCTGTGTTCTGGCGTGAGCTGTTATGTGAGAGGCAGATCTGGTGTCAAGGTCAAGAATGGACCTTAAGTAGGTCAAAAGGAACCAACTCGCACCCCGCTAAAATAACAAACTGCATCGGGGCATGCTGCCGGTGGGCTTTTACCATTTATCCAAAAATAAGATTTGGAGTCTTAAGAAGACTTTCCTAGAAATTCAATTTCAAACACATCCTGGAAGCAGCAAAACAGACCCTATCCATTAGTGACAAGCTAATACAGCACAAGGACCTCTGTAGATATTGAGTAAAAGCAGATAATTGTTTATAGGTTTATTCTGTTGTATATGTATGTATGAGTACAGGTATTCTTACAGGTGTTTTGTTTATACAAATAAACCATATGACAATTAGTTCTGGCGCCAAGACGGAAATTTCATTAGTTTCTATTTCCACTATCAATAATTAAACATACATAGTCCATGGAGACCTCAAAAGACAAAGTAGCCCACACACATCTACAGCCACACATACGTACAACAGCATAAAGCTACAAATTTACACATACACTCACACAAAAACCTCAGCTGCTGACAAATCCCAAGATTCATAAGCTTGACGATTCAAAATAAAGGCACCATGAATAAGGACATAAGTTTTGCTCTGTTGACACGTTTGCATTTAGTAATTTAGTCATTTAGACTTTTAAGTACAATAAAGATGTATGGCTTCATTAGAGGCCTGGAATTGGACCGTGTAAATGCATTTTAATATACACAACAACAAGGTAACAAGGTAAATGTCAATAATACTGACCAAATACAGAAACTAATGAGGAAATGAATTGCCTGCATTACAGAGTTGCTGAGATTTTACCTTCTATTTAAAAGGAAATCTCACTATTAAGGGATATACATCCCAATACGATGTACATATCCAATACAATTCAAGTATACGGTATAAAACAAAGCAAAATACTTTATTTATTATTGAAAATAGACCACATTTTACTAGTATGTCATCAGTTTCGTTGACCCATCAAATGGTTGCTCTTTTTCTCATCCATTCAGTAAGGAACAGAAAAGTAATTATCTCATTTAACTTTACTATATCATTCAGCTTTTCCAGCTTTAGTTAGAATGTGACATCACTCAAGAGAAAAACCTTTTTATATTTATAAGCTCACTGGACAAAAAAATTGTCACCTGTGACTGAAATGTACCTAATAGCATGTAATACCTCCATGAGCATGAACAACAGATGCAGTTTGATTTGGCATGGACTGGATTAGTTTCTAGAATAGGCAACATCAATGTTCAGCCACTCTTGCATCAAAGAACTGATGGTTGGGCTAGACTTGGTGGATGCCTTCCCTGGCACAATTCTGAAGATAATTTCCTGTAGACTTGCATTTTAACCACTGCTGGTAGACCCGTATGACCGTACGCTTCCATACACCTGCAAATTCAGCTATTTCCTTCACACTATGGTCTTTGGCACACTCAAATGCACTCACTCCTTTTTGCCAATCATTACCATCTGCTTTGGACCCATTTTCCACACATATGACATCATCACAGTGAGACAATGGTGGCCTACTAGTAGTGGTATTTTGCCTATTTTTCATGTTTTTTTATAATTAACAAAACATTTCTATTTGGTTCTTATGTTGTAGTTTATTGGAGATTGGCTTTGAGTTATTCAAAGAAATCTACAGAGACATTTTTATACACTTTCACAGTTCAGTCATAGAAGCTCCTCACGTTTCGATTCTCATGTTCCAGGTAATTGGTAGGGTACAACATTTAGACTCATCAGTCCATAAAACCTTACTCTACATCTCAGATGTCCAGATTCTGTGTTCTAGTGAGGGTTTCTCGACAGCTACACAACTTCTATAGACCCACAGCACTGAGTTCTCTTCTCATAGTGAAACGATTGACAATAATACCTGTGCATTTTTGGATTTTTTCAGATTTAAAGCAAGACCTTGGTGCTTGTCTCATCTCGGAAAGACAAATACTTCAACTATGGTTTATTTGATGGGTGGTCTACTGCGTCTTTTAGGCGTTCTCTATATCTTTTGATAATTTTTTAAACTCCAGTCTTGGTAACTCCTGTGTGTTAGCATTTTTTTCCTCTGACTTTATTCTTCTTTGTGCAAGTGAATTATTTGTTTTCTAATATGCTCAGCGATAGAGGTGGTTTTAGATGCACTTGAGAAACAAATCTGAAGGTAGCTGAGACGTGTTTAGGAAGCTGTTTGTGTGAACAGTAGAGTCCGACAACAAACATTGAGACTTCTCGGAGTAGCTCTTGTTGTCAAGACAAGACAGAAGACAGGACAGAAGCTAACATGTCAACAGCATGCAACATCAACGAAGAGTGGACAAAATATATACGGTTAGGTCTGGTATCATAGTGTTCTTTTTGGTTAAATACATTTCTTGCTTTTTTATTGACACTGAAAAAGGATAACTTGTAGTGTGTTTTAACTGGAAATTCAATAACCAAATGGGTGGCCTTTGTACAGTACTGTACATAGTTCCACATACGCAGTGAAAGTGATAGCACTTTGGGGACTCCAATCGAGTGATGGCTCAGAACAACTACAACAAAAAGGAAGGACACACATACACACACTCACACACATGGATGGACAATGTGTCAGACAGACGATAATGAGCAGTTTCAGACTGCTGTTTCCGAAAATGAACTGAGCTCTGACCACATGCTGTGCGTGTGTCTCCAATCTTTTTCCAATCCCCTGCCGCACAGGCCAAAGATACAGTACCTGTGGTGCAGTCCCTTATGCCGCTGCTCAGCCTCGCTCTAATATCAACCTGAGCCACTGCAGCTCACGGATCAGTGATGCTCTCACGCTAGCCGTCTGCACAGAGATACGCTTTGACCTCCATGAAGCTGCTGGAGAGGTCCAGCTAATCAATACATCATCCAAGAGAGAATGAGAGAGAGAGAGAGGAGCTATTTGTCTGTTTCTGTTGTGTGTCTCATGGCATTACTGTTAGTGTCAGTCTTCATCTAGCCAGTGTTCACCATGCAACGCCCAATCATGTGGAACAAAATCTCTTTGCAACCAGCACTGCCAATCCCTCGTTCATCTACACCTTACACCCTCTGTCATTCAGTCATTGACTACTCTAGAATAGACATTGCAATGCACAACTCGTGCTCCAACACATCACAGGTCATGGGAAGTTTGTCAAATAAAGTACACAGGTGTTGTGTTTTTAAAAATCATAATATATCAAGTAGTTATTGTAAGCTACACCAGAAAGTGGTGGCGTGACTGTACGACTTGACTGTGTGCACATATCTTTAAGCCGTGTGGTTGCTGGCAGTTTACATTCAATAAAACTTGCAGCAAACTTTGCTAGCTCTTACGTGTATCAACAGTACATGTTAATTAGTTAGCATATGAAAAACAGACATACAGCTTTGCTCAGAATGGCTTGTAAAAGAGCTGACTGCAAATTATCTACTGACATATTTTAAAACTTTAAAGTGCCTTAAAAGATCATTAGGGCTGGATACAACAACTAACTTCACAAAGCACTACATATCTTGATACAAGCATCATGTTGATTCCCACAGCACCTACAAGCTAAACTCAATGAACTAAAGTGTACCTGTGGTCTTACAATTAACTTAATTTACAACATGCACTGATTAAAAGTACATTCAAAAATGTTGGTGTAGCCATCACTGTATCATGTATTATATCACTGGGTGCAATAATTTCTCCAGAGTTGGTATTTGTAAACTGGTCCAAGATCACACCACTCATAACTGTTTCACACTAGTTACAACTGCTTTGCATTATTTATATAGTTATTCACCATTCTAGTGACTGGGTTGCACCATGGAACCTCAAAATGATATACTATCGCAATATATGAGGATATTTTAATGATACACAATACGTGTGGGTTTTTTTTTGTTTGTTTTGTTTTTTTTAAAAAATGCCATTAAAGGATTTTGCAGTGTTTTTTATTCTGTGTCGCACCTCCACATGCAATGAAACAGGACCAATTATGCTGTTTCAATAAACTGGATTTGCTTTTCCCACAGCCAAGAGAAAACAAAGAGAGCTTTGTCAATTGAAGCCCTTGCTAAATCTGTTTTTTTAACAAATGGTAGCTGTTCAGTTTAAGTACTGACTATATCCAGTTTATACTCAGAAAGGTTATTGCGGCATAATGTATTGTGATATCTCTGGATGCAAATTTTGGCATGTTTTGTCCATCACTTGTCAGCATTTGACTTCCAACCAGTAAGTATAAAATCAAGTATGCAACCCATCAAAACATCAATTAGACCACATATATTACTGGTTCTGAAAGCTACATTTTTAGCCAGTGTAAAATACTTGCCTATTGAGCCCACACGCAATTAAATTATAGCATTATATTTAAATTATATTTATTGTTTTTACATTACATGTACATCCATCCATACATTTAAATCCATACATTTCCAAGAAATTTTAATAATCGGAATTCAACAGGTATGGAGAGAGAAAAGAAACTGTAGCAATCCCTAACTGACATGTCAGTCAAAGGAGTATGGACAGGTGGGTTAGGAGAAAAACAGGTTGGGAATTCCCTCTGACAGTGATGGATGACATCTAGAAAAAACAGACAGGGAGGCACCGAGGCTGACCATAACCAGGCCCTACTGAAAGCCCAATAAAGGCCGTAATGGCTTCATTAATGACAGCTTTGTTAATATAAGTGTGTGCTCAGGCAGATATTTGCAGCCTTATTGTTGTGTTAACAGTTTCTGTATGCAGCATGTGTCTGAGAATAGGAGAAAGGAGACGTGTGCTACAGAGCTTCTTTCAACTTTACACCTGCCAAGAGCAGCACGCAAGCTATAAATACATTCCTTTCTGACTCACCAGTTAACACATACATGCTCTCCCTGTCTCTCTATCTATCTTTCTTTCTCTTTCGCTCTCTCTTTGCACTCTCTTCTGGGTGGAGGCAGGGGCCACAAATCCAGAGATGGATCTCTAGGCCAATGTTTTGCTCTGGTCCTGATTAGCTCTTATTGGATTATGGTACATTAGCACATTTTACACGCACTCTTCACCTTCCTACAGCTTTTCCATTTGCTTATTGCTACTTGGATAATTGCACAAAAAACTAATTATCGGGCATTATTGTTGATATCAGGCATGCTTTTTATGACGGAAACAGTGGTTCGTATAGTTTTCTCTGCTCCGGCTTTAAGCACATCACAATACTGCAATAGTTAATAGCTCATTTCACTCTCTTTTGTTTGGCTGAAAGATTTGCTAGCATTGGTAAAAGACTGGTAACTTGCCGATAGGTGGGCAGTAAGGACTGTGCTATTATGTGATGTCACCTTATTTCAACTATTTCAGTGCTTCAGGGAGCTGAAAAAAGTAGTTTCTCAGTTGCTTAAAAAAATGTAAAGCATAACAGGTCTACTTTGAAGCCCTCATTTGTAAGTGGTGGGAGAAAATAAAGTTCCACTCTGTTTTCAAATCTTAAAAAATCCACAAGCGTTTATGTTCATCCTTCCACTGTGAGAATACAACATAACTCTACCGGTCTGAAATATGTGTAGCTGTCAAGAAGCTGTTACTGAGAAAAGGAACACAAAAATAAAAATAAATCACACAAAGAAGCTGCTGCTGATCTTAAAACAGTGAACAGGCCACCCCAGAGTCTTCAACATCATTAAATGTAGTTGATTTTACTTGCATTGTAAGGAACAGAAAATGCACACAAGACTGAACTTTGCAAGGACAGGCACAGATTTCTTTAAAAAACTGAAAGTGAGTCTCCTGAAAAAAATGGAAGGTGTAATAAAGGCAAAGAGTGGACACACCAATAAATGAAATAAATTATATTATATTTAGTTGTTGAGGCTTTTGTTGCAATTGTATGTTAGATATACTGTATGTTTTCTTCTTCTTTCTGGCCAGTACTGTATGAAAGAATGAAAATGTCAAATGTCTAATAATAGCTTAAAAACAGTTAGCTCTCAGATGCCATGTTACTACTTGGTATTAACATAATGACTGCACCCCAAAAGGAAAGCAAGACACATAGCTATGTACACCTTGCTTTTCCACGGCTCTCAAATGCATCAGTGACCACTGGTAAAATTTCAAAGTTAGAGGAAGTTAACTACATACTTGTACTATTCCTGACTCTTTCCGCATTAGTTGTCAGATAAAAATGCCCCACGAGTACTTGTTCGTGTACATGTAAAACCTACCACAAACATTTACACCCCATGGACTGCTTATCTAACATGTAAACAAGCAGGAGAGAAGACTAAAAAACAAACAGCTGCTTTCATCTCTGCTGTGATGACGCACATTGATTAGGCAGTCCAGCATTGTTGCCAGGGACGAGATTCACACTCAAATGTTATGTGGCCGCATGCATCCTTAACCACCTCTGTAGGAATGATCTGTCTCCAAGACACAGTGAGACCCCATCATACCTGTACCTACCACTGTCCTCTTAAGATCGGGTCATACAAGATGGCTGGCTGAGGAGAATACCAATTACTGCAGCCAAATCAACAATCTAAAAATGACATCCCAGTAATTTAAAAGAAATAAATAGATGAGTGCAAAGTATACCACATATGTCAAAAAAGAAAAACATTTTGGGGCATATTTACATCTTGGAAATATGAGGAAATGGTCTGTTTCCCATAACATCACAGAGAAAATATGTGTGTTTTCATACACTTAACAATCCAATAACTGCTGAAAAAGTCACTTTAGCTGCAAATATGAACATACATCATTTAGAAGATAAAGGATATTTAAATTCTACATTTTGTTGAGCATAGTTGGTTTTAGCGTCACTCCAAACGCTTTTGCTGCTGTGCCTTGCGCTTACTGTGTTAAACGTTGCCACTCTTATTTCCGGTACCACAATTTGTTTTTGCACTTGTACAGACTTGTACAAATCCAAAAGAAATCAGAGTAACAGTTTACATGTGCTGAGAAATCTGATTACTGAACTGTAAATGGACATGCAGCTTGGACTGCATGCACTGGGAAGTGAAGATTACATTATTAAAACTTTAGAAGTGTTCATTTTTATATATCATACAGAGATGAATATAAAAGCAGAGTAAACTGAATGAACTGTAAAGAGGCAAAAGTGAAGCAGTGTGACAAATGAAAAAGACTCTTTACATGTGTGTGGCACAGGATAGTTGTTAAGAAAACCTGAGATCACAAAGAATGAATTATTGAGTCGGATGTTGGCTTGTCTGGATAAGACCTAGTAAGGTTCTCCATTGTATACTCTTTCACACAAACACATAGTGCTGAACTTTGAAGTTTGTAAAAGTGCTGAATCGTTTACATTCAGTAGCACACCTGCAGGTAGTAAAATATGGCCATTTTTATGACATGATAGCGATGCAGTTCTCCCAGTCTGTGTGAGAACAGCAGCATCACAGCTGTGTGGAGCCCTTTAGCCACTCACAGGGCAGGACAGGCAAACAGGCCCTGCAGCAGCCCACTGATTGGTGGCTTCATGTCCTCATGAATAAACCTTATTAATCATGCAAACAGGTCGGTAGGCTGCATGACAGCGCTTATTCATGAGTGAAACCCAGCTCAGGGAGAAAGGGATCTGATCTAGTATAAGGGTTCTCCCATGTTTGGACACATTTCAGCACTCTAGGTGTTCTTACACGGATCTCAAATCAACATGCAATATGCACTGTATGAATAATCTATGGAGCGATGGATGTACCATTAACATAAATACGGTATAAATAATCTCAGCTCCTCCTGGATGACTTATGTTGATGGAACAGATTGGTTATTCTTGGGTTGCTAAATGTCAGCTTAGTTTTGTATGTCATAAGTAAGCTTGAACCTAGCATGGTTTATGACATAAATATACACTTTATGTCTAAACTATGTTTGAGATGTTTAAACTGTACAGTCAGCAGCTTGCTAAAATAGATAAACAACTGGTGTAAAATTTATATTCCTTGTTTACCTAAAGAACTATTAAAAATGGTGTTGACGTTGGAACTGTTAACATCCTGGCTTAGCTAGCAATTGCATAATTGTGCATATTCATATATCTTTCAATTGTGAATGGCTATGGTATAGTAATTCTATAGTAACTGTGTGAACCACCGGAAATCAGCCCCATTTCATGTTTATTTTATCCATTTCTTACTTTTGCATTCTTTGCACAGAGCATGATTCCCTCTCCTCACACATAATGTACCGCATCTTCAGTCAGAGTAAGAACCAGTCCCCACACAACCTGTCAGAGTTCACTGGAAATGTGAGCTGTTTGACTGATATTGTGGTATAAAGCAGTCTGGTACATCCTGAATCCTGACCATCATGGCGCTGCCGCAGACTGACTAGGCACACTAATGCATACCTATCCTTTTTACGGGTCAACACAAGGACCAAGGTTATCAACAAGAAGATCGCCAAAACTGACACTGAGCTCAGATGAAAAAGATGAGATAAGGCCTGGCAAAGGTGAATAATCATCACTCAGTGCCATAAAAACTGTAAGAAGTGGACCCACCAAGGCCACTTGTACATTTTTAGGGCATAACAATGACACAAATATTTACCAATTTATTGTTCAACAACGTTTTTAATGGTTTAAATTATGACTGTATGGGTACTTTAAGATCTACACCTACAAATGAATGCTACAGATAAAGGTAAAAAAACACTAAAATGCTCTTAGTCTTTAGACAATTCTCTTATGGGAAGCTGTGGAAGGGATTAAAGTTAAAAAATCACTTCATTTGAAGCATATGCATGTTTTATATGGCTGTATATTGTACTATTGTATAGTGTTATGTACTTTATTATACTTTATACTATATTCAAAGTATTTAACACTTTCCTCTGTATCAGCATAAGGCAAGGCTAGGCTATGAATAGCTATAAGGATGGAAATGCTGGTCATGAAAGGTAATTGTGCTGTTGCTGAATGACATGGCTTGCGGGAAGGTTTCAGTCTGGCTAGGAGTAGCAAATAAAACTGCTCTTTCAAACAGACAGAAAGAAGCTTTCGTATAATCATGTGCTGTCACACTCAGAAGCAATATAAATGCTAAATAAAGCATATGTGGCATCAATCTGTGGGGCACAATACAAATTAAGGTGTGTGTGTTTGTGTGTGTGCTGTATCAGTGGCACAGATGAAAGTGAACAGAGAGAAAGACAGCAAGAACAGGGAGGGGGTGTGGGGCTACGTGAGAGAACATTCTTAAATAACACAGTGGTAAAATCTCTCTCTCTCTCTCTCTCGCTCTCCCTCTCCCTATCTCTCCCTGTGTTTATCACAAACACACAAGCACCCGTCAATTGCCTAATACATTTAACCAAGAATCCTCTGCTTACCCCCTGAAAATAAGCCTACATACAGGACAGAATACTTTTTCCTGCCTTAGGAGTACAACATGAATCACAAACAGCAGGACATGCAATCAGATACCAGCCACGTTCTTTCCAATTCCCCCAGCAAACAGCTTCTGTTCAGCATCTACTACTAGGAATAGCAGTATCACCACTGTCTCATGATGAAGTCCTGTCTCCATTTTTGACAGTTTTGCTATTTTTACATTAACACGAAGCTGGCTCACTGTTTTATGCACCATTATGCATTTAATGGGTCTGGGAGCAAAGAAAAAAAACTCTGGATTTACGTGAATAACTAGGGCAAAACAGTGGAAATGGGTTTCTTTCCATTCCTGGAAAGTGATGTTTTAGAAGGAGGAAACCTTCTCACAGCCATTATATACAAGCCATAAATCAACCGTTATATACAAAGCAAGATTATCTTTAGAAAAGCCGTTAGGTAGGGTTATAAGTGGCTCAGGATGGAGTTTCTTCAAAAAAAATGTCTAAGCAAAAACCGGCCCAAATATTTGCCCATTGGCCAATTTGGGTTAAAAGAATTGTAACTGACCATAAACGTTCATCACTGGTGCACTTCTAATGATAATACAACCATGTGGTGAACCTTATTAACCTAACTTTGTAGTGTGAGATGACATAGATTAAGCCTATTACTTGCTGAAAATCCATTATATACAGCATTTTACCTGCCTTTCCAAAATTAGCAGTGACAATAACACATTTAATTTGAAAACATAAGGCATGCCTGTCTCTCATTCATCAGCTCCCTCCACTGAACACCTATTTAAGGCTTCACTCCATTCATTAGTGGACAGATCATGAGTGCTGCATGGCCGGCAGCAGGCTGGCTGGCCCTTTGAGAACTCCTGCTGGCTCTCGGAGCAATTGCTCTGCCCTGACCTTCAGCCTCCACTGGGCCAGATGACAGGTCTGATACTGACAGACATGCGTTAATTACCACAGGTGTGATTTCCCAGAATGGGACGAATTCAGTTAACACACACACACACACAGGCTTATAGACATACTCACACAAACATACTACTTTTATTCAGCCTCAGTTATCAGTGCTAGTTGTGATTATACTATATTCCTTATGCAATCCTCTCTCTCCTCATTTGTGGGAAACATGGATCAGTTTGAGGTCATCTGTGATAGTGCAGCTTTAAACTTTTCCCCTGCGTGCTGCTGTCAAACGGGCCCAGAGAAGAGGAGCTGTCACAAGAGCCCTGCAGCCTCAAACGCCTCTACCTACAGTCAGTCACTTACTGAGTCACTCGCCCCCCTCTGTTTCTCTCTCTCTTGCTCTCTCTGTCTCTACTTTTCCTCCCCCCTTGTCTGTTTCTCTCTCACTCTTCCTATCTTTGTTTTTCTCCCTAGCTTTTTTCTCTGGCTGGGTTAATGTTAGAGTGAATATACACACAGACCAAGACAGATCTATATCACATGCCTAATCCTATTCTAGCTTTTCCTAGGCCATTAAAAAGGTTAATAAATCTGGCTCTGGCAGTTAACCTCTATGTTGTAACCCTGATATATGAGCAAATACTACTTTAAATACACTTTGTCCTCCTGCATTCGTTACTGCACTGTAGTCATATAGAAGCTCATGTGAGAATAGGTTTTTTACATTTTGTCAGACAGTAATTTTTTTTCACCCTGAGCCCATTCAAGTAATGACATCTGAACTACCTAAAAATACTAAAATATTCAATGCAAACAAACAAATTTGCTTATTACAGGACCCATACTACCCTGTATTTCACTTGTACATTCTAGGCCATTGTACAATAGGCACACTTATGAGTGCACATATCAACTGAATTATGTATTATTTCCAGAGATATTAAAATGTGTTTCTTGTTTGGGCCATGGAACTAATAGGTGTGGCAATGATGAGAAGCTGTGAAGATACATTTGCCAATCATTACACAGCGGCTGGAAGCTGTAGCTGTCAACCCTGTCCTTGTTTAATCCACCTGTCGCAAACATATATACTTTAAACATATTTCACTTGTACTAGGCCTGGGCGAAAGGGCAATATAATCACATATGGTTGATGATCGACAAGTAAGTTAAAAAACGTTCCTCTGATCCCTGTCTGCGGGCAAGAAACATGATCAGAAAAAAGTACAAATAAAGAAAATGAAGTATTTAAATTATTTTAACTTAACTGTGCTGGTGTCTTAGATTAGTTAAATTAACAATTTGAAAATATAATACAACATGGTTTTCCAAAGGCACCTATAGTTAAATTCCAGAGTGACACCATTATAAATGGAATGGCTTTCGATTCACTCTAGTTCCTCTAGCAGGAAGTGCCATGGGTCTGCACCAGAACGACCGCATGTTTGCAGTAACATCTGTTAAAACAACAGATGAAGCAGTCTTGTGTGACTCATTATTATTATTCAATATGTCATTTTCCTTACAACTCTTAATGTGTGCCTCTTAAAGGCATATAAATGAAAAACAGAATAGAAACAGACAGAAAAAGTGCCAGATCTGCAGTATATCACATGTAATGGGGGAGGATGGGGTGATAAATTTCACAATTTGTGAATCCTGATTTATCAAGCTGGAAAAGATCATGCTTATTATTTTTTACATATCATCCATGTCTAAATTGTACATTACTATTGTCTCTGAGATCTTCATTTAATACCTATTATATTTGTGTGGGTTTATCTTAATCATAATGAATTTCTACATGACTATTTTCCAACCTTTCTTTGTTCCTTATATACATATATATATATATATATATATATATATATATATATATATATATATATATATATATA